>OY720387.1:7721082-8166190 GCA_963082905.1 Oligia fasciuncula
CCAGTTCTATGCTATTTGGGCTCACAGTTTGTCATGCGGCAAACATGCCCAGTCCCATTTAAATTGGGCAGCTGTGTGAGCCACGTTAATTGCATCTTCAGAAGATTAATTGAAATTGAAATACATTCTCTGTCAAAGAGATAAAAAAGACAATAACTTACAAACCACGTAACATCCAGATCAAGGAGTCAATAAAGCAAATTGGCATCTCGTTTCGGGTCAACCCGCTTAGCGGACGAAGGGCAAATCCTTAGTGGGCACAAATAAATACGGACCGAACCTATCATATTTCTCTGATCCCCTCTCGAAGGGTCAGCAATACCTCGCTCTTAGAACCTTGTAATACGAGGTTTTGATCCCCAATTGATATGAATGATGTTTTATTGTTTTTTTTGGGGTAACTTTTTTATTTTCAAGCTTTGAGTATTGGGTTAATGTGCTGACTACAAGATTGATAGGTAGATAGCAGTAGGTTTTGTAGGATAAATAAATAAAACAATATCTTCCAGATAAAATAATTATTACGGAGTCGTTTCACATTTTTTTACATCTTTAACGCCTACTTTTACGTATTTGCGTATTAGTATCTTATCATGTGCCATTATCTTAAAATTACCAAAAAGTTTGCATGCCACCAGCCATGTAGATGATAATCTCTACAGTACCTACCTACTTAGTTTTCACGTAGTAAAACCATTTCACACTTTCAGCGAAAAGGATAAGTGCGTATGTATTTCACTCAAGTTATTCATTCAAGACGTAGAAGGCAACTACTAACAAAACTCGCATTTGAGAAAAGAGTGAAATGTACCCCGGGAAGTACTTCAGAATTTCTTCCCAGGAAGTAAAAAGGCCACCAATCTTTCCCTGGCCACTTCAAATCCGGTGGCAGACAAAATTACGTCGGTTACTTGCGTAGACAGAGTAAGTAGTAGAGTAGTATAGACTGCTGCATATCTTCTTTTTCATTCGCACAAAAAAAAGAGAAAAATATTAACGTGACTAGCAAAGAAAAGAGACAGAGTAAGAATATTTCTGTCCCTTACTGCGTGTCGGCTAAGCACGTTTGACGTTTATGAATGAAATATTAAAAATTTATAGTAAAAACTACATCGCGATTAAACGGAAAATAAGATCTTTTTCGTGCATAATTAAATAATAGTACAGTTGAGCAACTATGAAAATGGTTAGGTGCAGTGTAAAAAGCTGTAAAAATGAGAGTATAATGAAGATTGCCGGAATTTTTTGCCCCTTTCGGTGACACGGATACCATGAGTCTATAGATTACTCTGTCTACGGTTACTTGTAGCGAAATATATCTCAAAATGGACGGAGCAATCCCAAATCTTTAACAAAATAGCTCCCCGGAACACTTTAAGTCTAAGTAAGTGGCGTTCGGCGGTCGAAGATTTGCTGGACCGTCTCTAATGGGCTTTATCCTTATTTATTGAACTTGCCGCCGAAACGGAAACGTTACGAAGTATGTTTAAAGTTTTGATTATGTTTTATATTTAGCATCATAGGTACAAAATGTCCTCATGAGTGCAAATGGTGAATATAAATTATTAATTGGGAAAATATGTATAATTTCAAGGAAAGTATCTCGATTTCCTGATTACATGATAATGTAAATTGTACTACATTCAAATTGATGTCACCCATGTCACATTGTTCACATACAATCTAAGCCTTTAATTCGTTTAGGTCCTAAAAAATACGTCCAAAAATAATTTTGCATATTTAGGTCTTAAAAAATGTACCAGTCGATGGCTGGCTTGTATTGCTGAAAAAACAAATAGGTCGGCCCTTTAATTTAAGAAAAAAAGTGTTTTTTTCTTCTATTTTAATGGTGTCGATCTGTAGTTTTTATAGGTTGTCAGTCAACCTCAGTAGGTATTTTTAGGTCCGCAAAAAATAAATACATTTAGGTCTACAAAAATACCACTTGATGGCTGGCTTTTATTGCTAAAAACAAATAGGTCAGCCCTTTCATTTAAAGAAAAAGGTAAAGCTTATTTTTGCGACTTTGATGGTAGATCTAGCAACCTCACTATCAGGTCCTAAAAAATAACAATTTTACATTTAGGTCATCAAAAATACCAATCGTTGACTGACTGGTATTGGTGAAAAAACAAACAAGTTAGCCCTTTAATTAAAAGAAGAAAGAATGAGTTTTTTTTTTTGCGATTTTAATGGTAGGTACCTACTTTTATTTTTCTAGGAAATCAGCCAACCTCATGGTTAGGTGCTAAAAGTTATTAAATAAACATTTATTTCATAAACAATACATATAAAATAATAAGCAAAATACATAAAAATATAAATGTAACCAATCTGAAGATACCTATGCTAACAAAAAACTCTTAAACCTCTCACTCTAGTCTCAAGTTCTCAATTCAAGCCAGTGCAGCTTCAAACATTCATTCTAATCGATGGGGCTTATCAGCGAACATCTCGACCTCCCCATTGAGAGCTAACTTAGTGGGAGGGGGAGGTAAACAGGTCAGGACGAGCGCAAACGAGCTCAGACAGGCGTGACGAGTCGAACGTGTCGCGTTTTTCGAGACCTCGACAGTCGACACCTGTTCTCATTAATCCTAGCACTTAGGATTTTAGGGTATTGAAGGTAAATGATTGTTTAAAATGGTGAGCAAGCAAGATAAAGTTCGGTTTTATTGGTTATCTAAAAAGGGATTTTCTCTGTAGCAGAACGTAGAATTTTGCTTTGTATCACTACTAAAAAAATAGGTCTTTGCTATTTTTTTGTAGGAATATCTGGATTGTATCTACAAGAAAAAATGAAATGGGGATTAATTCATCATTTATTTTTGATACGGTTTTAGGATATACTTACCATCTAAATTCCTGGGTTTTAGGGTCTCATACTTGTTAGCTGGATTGTTGTTTATTTTCAAAAGGATTTCAAGAGTACCTAGACCTTGTAGACTGTACATTTGTAGACCATTTTCTATTTTATTTATTAATTATGGTACTCGTTGACAGACTTAGACTCTCTTACCATACGTACAACACTGTAATTTGAAAACATTGTAAAACCCAATTATTTTAAAAAAAGTAACCGTGTAGTAGTGGCTAAATAATAACAGCCGCACAGGTCGATCGATCAGGTTAAGCTACGCTTGCCGCGGTTGGTCTGTGCATGGGTGACCATCTTTACATACCGTAAACCCTCCGTGCCTCGGAAAGCACGTTAAGCCGTTGGTCCCGGCTGTCATTCGTGGATCTTTAGTCGTTACGGGTAGTCAGAAACCCGAAAGTCTGACAACCAATCTTACCAAGGGGTGTCGTATTACCCAGTAACTGGGTTGTGGAGGTCAGATAGGCAGTCACTCCATGTAAAATACTGGTATTCAGCTGCATCCGGTTAGACTGGAAGCCGACCCCAACATAGTTGGGAAAAGGCTAGGCAGATGATGAGTAACCGTGTAGTTTCCTTCCGGCTCTTTTCCAATTGGAACCATGCACGCAGCTTCTTACGTTTCTTATGTGCCCTTTGCGTTACATGTAGGTCTATGAGAAATAAAATATTTTGATTCTAAATAGGAATAAGTTTTGATAAGTTTTTCCAGCCATCTAAGTTACCAGTTAAGCATTCTGAAACCTGCCTGAAACTTTGACCCCAATAATTTTATTTTTCTTCTGAAAGAGTAATCTAGGTCAGCCTCACTTACAGTGGTATGACTTACTCCTAAAGTAATTATAATATTATGTTTGTAGCTCTTATAACAATGTTGCTTTCAGGAACACGTGTTTTTATTTATTTTGTGTTTCTACGGCGCCTATCTAGTATACAGATAAAGGGATTAAAACCAGCATGGTAACCGAGCATTTATTACAAAAAAAAAGTTTTTTAACAATAATTAATCCATACTAATATTATAAATGTGAAAGTGACTCTGTCAGTATGCAGTATGTAACCTCTTCACGACCACTGAACGAATTTCGAGAAAATTTTGCAAAGAGATGATGGCATCCCGGGGAAGGACGAAGGCTATTTTTTATCGACCTACCAAGCAGGCGAAGCCGCAGGCGGAAGCTAGTAATAAATATGTAATTGACCAGTTTGTGGCTTAAAGTGTTGCCAGCGACGATAAAACAATACCTACCGAAAAAATCTAAAAAAGACCCTCAAACAATTTGGTCTCTATCAAGAACTGATTCAACTGTCATGAACTGTGCCAAAGTGGGTGTAAAGAACACACCTGACTTACTTCTGACTTTATCTTATCTTTAATTACATGGGGCCTACGTTGTAAAGTGCAGATTATCTAAAAAATATAATTTACATGTGATGTTCAAAGTATTAAAATATTTTGAACATCTTCATCTTTTTCTTTCATCTCTTTTTTTTTATAAAATAAATATTAAGTAATAATTATTTTATCTTTACATTTTCTTGTATTTTTACATTTGCACTTGTAAAGAAAGGTAGAAGCAAAGAATGTTTAGTGAATCATTGTGTATTTTGAGGTCTTTGCATTGGCGATAAGTCGATAACTAATCAGTGATAAGACAACAGCGATAACTGTAAAAGGTACAGGCTGGTTATTATTATTGTTACTTATAGGAAAAATACCGGAGCAGGAATATAATTATGTCCGCAAATAAAATAGAGATAGATTTTTATATATGTCACCGTATAATAATAAATTATGAACATCGTTGGTTTAGAACATAGTTACTATATTACAACAATAATTAAAAAGATAGATTTTCTTCTAGATGTTTCTTCGACCATTCTGAAGAAGGATATATTTTGGTATTTTCACGTTTGAATCGCACTAAAACCAATATAATTGTATCTTATTATAAAAATGCATATTATCTAGTCACTACATTATTATATTTTTATAATAACTTGACCCTTGGTACTCTGATAACCTCATTAAAATGTGTCAAAAAAATGTAACCACTATTTAAACGCGACGACCGACGTAGCTTTGAAACCACTACCATTTAAAAGTAAACATATATCTGTCTCACTTACACAAGTCGCAAGAATAATACCGTCGCTTAGATTAGACAAAGACCGCAATATAAACATGCAATGGCGGGAGGGTGTTGCCTAGCCATGCGAAATTTTACCCAACTTTTTAAGCCATAAAAAACGCAAAAAAAAACATTAAACGTTATGAACGTTATTTTTGAATTATGTATTTAAATATTTAAAAACAATTATTTTTTATGTTACATTGTTATTTTTTTGTTACACATTGTCACACAAAATATTTTAAATCACATACTCTATAAATTAAAAACTCCCACATAATGTGGGAAACTAAAACTAAGTTTTTAGTGGCAACATTGAACCTAATTTACAAAATTCTACATTTTATTTATTTTTATTGCGTTTTTACGTTGATATAAACACAGAAACAATAAACTTACGCGTGGAAAGTAATTCCGGTTAATTTATTGTGTTTTTGTGACCTCGAATCGCACTCTTTCACTACGCATTTTCCCATTTTGGCGATAATTTTCACTCGGCTAACTTCGGTTGGCGTCATACAGAGCACTGAACTGACATTAGCTACGATTGAGACTGTGGCCTTGATCCCAGTGGCAACGCATTGGCGCGGTAATTGCTAATCTAGTGTATGTATATCAATGCTCTGATAGATTCAAGTTTTTAAATAAAGAAAAAATTTTAACCACCTTCTTTAAATGCCTTAGTCCCATTTTTAAGCCACGGATGGAGATGAGTTAACCACGAAGTACTCTTAGGAGATCTTCAATCAATGTCCAAAAAAACCTCAACCTGTACCTAATGGACAATCCCACTAATTCTGAAACCCACCTAGTATCGCTAACTGTACTATCTTTATCATTACAAAAGCAATACTCACCGTGAAGTGATATTTTTCGTGAACATTTCCGTGCACGATATAACATTACAGTGGACTACTTTTCACTACAGGATCCATACAACATACCTACTGAATGTTCAACAATAATATTCGTCATAAATTCGAGTGGTTTAAATATGTGAAAATGTGTCGATAAACTGTGTATAAGTTTGCATATTCAATGGCATCCGGTGAGTATTACTTATGACAATACCTGCTTTTATAAAACTCTGTTCAATTAATTCCGGTTTTTTGCGATGAAATATGAATTTAAAGCATATTTATCGCAAAGAGATTTCGATTCTGCTGTGTTAAGATAAAGGCTATATTCGATGGGAAGTTTTGTTTAAGATAATCTGTTGCTTTACACGCGGATTCTTGTTTTAATTTAAGTTATTACTTGACGACGATATAGAGTGTATCCACGTATATCCAATAGTACTTTTTACGTGGGTTAATACTCTGTTCCGTATTTAATTAAACGAATTTGGGTAGGCGTCTGTTAAGCTTATTTATTGTATTGGCTTTTCATTCATTAATTTTATTTCATAACGTATTTCATATTCCTAGTCTATGCTACTGGATCAGGTTATTATATTTCTTGCAATTAAAATACTGTTAGTATATCTTGACTACCATTTCCGTCCATTACCTACGTGACTTACCTACATTGATAAGCTGTCTGTCAGTTGTTGCAAGCAAAACTGTTGAAGTTCACCTTACAAAACCTTAGATGAACACCATTTTCTGGATCTAGGTGGATCTGGCTCTAACTTTAAGCAGAATGATATAGAAAATAGGTCTTTTGATACTCCAGTAATTCTTCAGTTTTCAAGTGTAACATTAGATGTACCTACACGTCAATCCTTCTTAGATAAAACATTTCGAAAGACAAATAACATTATCACCAGCTTGCAGGCTTATCAGTATTAAAACTAAGGCGTTACGGGTAATTTACTTTAGTTCAGAACTCGGTCAAGAGCAACAAGAAAGGTATATCTTCCTTGGTACAAATTATGTCACAGTACTTACTCTTCTCCTTTAACAACTTACGTTTCCTGTCAGAGCATAATCTTCTCTGTCAGAGCATAGTCTCTCTTTCTTTATGGGAGACAATTCCTTGACCTCCTTTTTGTCGTGGGCATCTGATTCTTCCTTATTGTAGCGATGTTGATCCGCCTTATCCTTTCTGTTTTTTCCATTAATTTTGTTCTCCGTGGTCTCTCATCTTGATTCTCTTCGTTCCCTGTTTCAGTTCTTCTTATACAGGCTGTATGTTCGGTGATCATTGTTGAGTTCACTTCATAATTTCATACTTTGCTATCATTTTAATCAAAATATCAAATTTCTCCCGTAGCCTAAAGATAATAAGTATTATCTTTAGGCTACGGGAGAAATTTGATATTTTCTATCTGTGATGCCGGGTTCTTACCTAATGTATAAGTATACATTAGGTAACAACCCGGCATCACAGATAGACAGATAAAAACATTATTCTATCTTATAGATATCATTTGGGATAATTTATCGCTCGATCAAATAATAAAATGGAATAACAGACGTTGATAGCTATGGGCCTATTATAATGAATGGCAGAACACCAAAAGATGGTAACTGCAAATCAAATTATAATACGCCAAACTACGTCGTATGGCCTCCAAAGACATTATAACAACGAAAAAATATGAGCTGTAAATATTGCCATAATTACTTAGCTTGCCAAATGGATGTAAAGTGGTCGCAGTGTCCTATAATTATATACATTATTGTACACCATAACAAATAAAAAACATAAAAAAATAATGTTGCAAATCGGAATATAAGTAGATATACATAACGGAGTACTGAGGTAACAAATATATAAAAAATATTCAACCGAACTCAGAACCTCCTCCTTTTTCAAGTCGGTTAAAAAAGATAAACACAAAAAAAAACAAATGCAATTACAGACAAATGAGTTAACTTTTTTTAAATAATCCTTCGGTACGCCCAGGCAATACCAATTAGTGTCAACAAGAAGCATAACTACCACGATTCAGTCCGTCCTTCATCTCATCTTATTTTCTGGTAGGACTTCCTAATAATCGATAAATAACTATTTATTTCCAGATGTGATACTACCAGCGCTATTGGTATGGCTGATGCCGGCCCTGGTGTCTGCAGGAGTAGTGAAGCGACAGGCTGAAGACTTGGAAGACACCTTGCAGCCTTGTCGCACTTACGTTATGAACGGTCTACTGCACCTGGACTGTTCGAATCGAGGACTGAAGGACTTGCCTGAAGAGCTGGACTATACTGTAAGTAGGAGAAGATTAAAATAAACTTCATTATTGAGATTCAGGCTCAGGCTTGAGAATAATGCATAGTTATGGTTTTGGAGATCAGTATTTAATAAGTTATGCAGTCAAATATTGGTTGAACGAGCCAACTTTTAATTATTTTTATAAACATAGCCAACATATTTTAAATAGCAGGTTTTGCCTTTATGTTGATGAAGGTATTTTAAATTATTTCATTAAACTTACTGAACGTTTGAATCGATAGAAAGATCTCATAATTTTTTAAATAGGCTTGATCTGCATCAGGTTTCTCCATAACTATGTTATCACATTTCTATTTGACAGCTTTCTTAATTCATTCATTACATAGTATTTTATGTTGATTATTCTATTAAAAATAGTACAATACAATAAAAAATCTTGATATTTCTTTATATTCATTGGTATCTAAAACAAGTATCTACATTCAATATACTATTTTTGTTTATTTCAGGCTCAAGTATTGCTGTTATCGAACAACAACTTCAGGACGTTTCCGACACAACTACAGAATTTTTCTCGAGTGGAAACGCTCGACTTGTCAGGAAACCAACTGAGTCATTCCATTCCCAACTATTTACAAAACTGGGTCAATTTACAAACTCTTGATTTATCCAATAACCTATTCGACACCTGGACAACTAATGGACAGACATATTCTATTAAAAACCTGGATTTATCTAAGAATAAAATAAATGAAGTAGATGACAGAGCATTCACTACAATGCCCAACTTACGTTTCCTCGATTTATCGGAGAACAGAATTAACAATTTGCCGCCCTATGTATTCTCTGAAGCGCGCAACTTAGACAGTCTCATTTTATCCAGAAATTACTTTTCCGACGTGCCCAGTTTCCAATCTCCTTCTTTGCGAAGTCTACACTTGAGCAGCTGTCAAATCGCAAATATAAACGTCGACTCTCTCGCTGAAATGGGTTCGCTCTTGGAGCTCGACTTGTCTATGAATCAGGTTGAAGCGATCCCCGATAACCTCGCCTCGTACACACTGCAAGAGCTAAATTTAAGTTACAATTCAATAAATTCGTTAACTGATAGTAGCTTCTCGTCGTTACCGCATCTAGCGGTACTGGATTTGAGAGGAAATGAGTTCAAAGATGTATGGTCGACTTCACACTTTGCTTCAAACCCGTTTTTGAGGCAAGTCTACGTGAAAGGAAACCGGTGGAGCTGTGAGGGTTTTAGCGTCAATCTTCTGCTGACTTATGAATTTCTGACAAAGGAGCCAACTAAGATCGTTGACAGAGAATCTTTGATATGCTACTCACCGTCGAATGTGACGCAGTTGAGCTGGCAGCAGGCGTACATCCGGACGTGGCACCCTGTGGAGTCGACCACGCCTCCCTTCACTACGATTGCGTTGATGGTGGGTGTCATTATAGGGATAATTGTGACGTCGTGCGTGTGCCGCGGTCTGGTGTCTATAACTAGGTCTGACCAGACAAGGCCACCTCCAGATACCACAACTCAGAATCTCAATGGTACGGCTACCCAGCCTAGAGTCGAATCTGTTATAATGCGGGTGCCCTTGGATCCTCCACCGAGCTACGACGAAGCGCTGCTGATGCCTCGCTTGAACTCCTCTTTCCACTCTTTACCAGATTTCGTAGATGAGGAGGAACCGAGAAACTATCGACGATCCAGATCAATTGGTGATCTGACAGTGACCAGATCAAGGATAGGAGATAGGAGATCTATGAGACGTCCTGTTGAGATACATACAAGAATATCGATTGAGTAGATGGATTTTGTAGCACATTTTAAACCCAAACAACATGTACTGCTCCAAAAGTTAAATTGGTTACTACTTTTACCATCTAACCTGTTTTGTCATTTCGACTGTACCTAAATCAGACCATATTTCAATTGTATTGTAGACGGTACGGTTTTGACAAAAGTTAGTTTATTCAGATTTTTATGGCCGAGAATCCCCGTAACTCAACTACAGGTTGACGGTACCCTAATAGCGTTGGGTAACACTCGGGCTTGTAATTGCCCGTAACGACTGTCATAGGTACTTACACCGTCTTAAATAAGATAGGTATTGTAAATAATTTATTTATTATAAGAATTAAGTAACTCTAAAACTAAGACTTGCCAATGGGTATTATTTAAGATTATGTTTTAATTTAAGTTGTTTGTAAATATAATTATATTCTTACACTAGGTTTAAATTGATTGTTACTGTTTTATTACTATCCCTATCAATTATGAGATTTGTCTTTTTTCTACTTAATATTTGAAACCATAAAGTTGAATATTAGTAAACTAGTAGTGACATCTATCAATAGCTTTGAGTAATACAGTAAAGATTCATTCCCGGGCGGTGGATGGTCAGAATGCTACATAGAAAGTTTTTTACTTTGATGGTAGATGGCGCTGTACTTAATAAAAAACGGCGGCAAAAAGTTTCTCGATCAAACAGATGAAAGTTTGAAAAGTCATGTTTCAAGTACATAACTACCTATACATTTCTATTTTTTATTTCATACACCCTTTGTCACCTTTGTGTACGGTAACAAAACGCCTGTATTTAAAACTACACAGAACGTAATAAACTAGTGCTATCGTACCTACTATTTGTCTGTTTTCGGTTAGTAAAAAATCGCGTTGTTAGATTAGTTCTATACCTACAACGTCAAAATAATAATTAAAAAAATGAATCAGCTATTTTGTTTTCTTACATAATAATTTTCACAGAAAACCCTAGGAGTCGGCCAGGTAGGTACAGATTATCACGCCCCTTAGCACACACACTTTCGCCATTCTTATCATCAGTGATAACGTCACGAATTTGAGTCACACAATGTAATCGCACCGTGTGGACAACACGTCTGAAAAGAAAAGAATTGTTCCAAAAAAACTACAGTTTGAGGTGGTTACTGTAGTAGGTACGTACTAAAAGTGAAGATAAGTGAAAAGTACAGATAATGCGAGTTACATAAAATATGTGTGTTGAATTAAATTGTAAGGACTCAAGGTATGTACTGTTTTAAAATTGTTAAAATTAAGTGTCCGCCATGTCCAAGGTGCAACGGAAGATTATCTGAAATGATACCTAAATAAAAAAAGTCAGTACAATCACCAGTGACAATAGCCCACATCAAATAGTGGCCATTTCCCCGACGACTATAGGATAAAGTAATACACTTAGGTAGGTTGATAATAAACTCGCCAATAATTAAACACCTGGCTAACGAGGTCAACAACCACTTGAAGTTGCAAGTAGCTCCAATTTTTTCAGCATCTCCACCAGTTGCTCAAGAATGTAATTTTGCTCTAAAAATATTTTCTGTCTCTTATGTTCTATTTTAAAACTATGGATCACTGAGTTTCATCAATAAATAAGTCTAGCCATACTAGCCCAGCATATTTAATTAGTACGAACATAGGCAGATGGGTGGACTGTGTGAATGATGATATGGTTAGAAAGGGGGTGACTACCGAGATGACGACTAATAGAGAATTAGGTATGGAAGAAAAAGACATGTTGCGCCGACCCTAAATAAATTGGGATAAGGACAGGAAAATGATGATGATGGCAATACCTGCAAAATCCCATAAATAGCCTAATTTTGTACGATTTGTCCTGGATTTACTTCACGTTTTCGATACAAACACGCAAAGTCGACCCAAATTTAAGTATCCTACTGTTTTATCAATAGCTGATAACAAAGATAAAATTGTTGTACCTATGTATCTACTAATGCAGCGGTTATTCATGGTGCTACAAATAGTTTTTTAATTCTATCCTTTAGTCCTCATCGTAAACAGTTTTGAAACTTTGTGCGTGACAAGAAATTTTAGTGAGCAGGTGTTCAATTTGAACTTGTTTTCCTTCCTTCCTTATGATATGAAGAAACACTCCGATTAAGAGTTTATTTTACTTTAAGTTACTTGTGTTTATCTAAGTATCATACTAATTCTGCGAAAATAGTATCAAAAAGATTGAAGCCGGTATTATTCTACTTGTAACTAATCGATTTGTTAATGGTTTTGAATAATCGATAATAGTATATATTATGTTGCTGTTGACTGTTGCAAAGCTTTTTAAAGGCGTTCGTCAAAATAGACGAGCAATATATATATATATATTAAGAGGATATTTTATTACAACAGTTACTCGCTTTTTTTGTACAGGTAGATCCCTTCTGTATCAAGAGATAGGCTTTTGACAGCGTCTTTCGTAGCCATAGTGTCCTGAAATATCTGGTGATACCTCACTCTCTCTAGAACGAAAAGAGCTCTCACTCTTTCACTGTTGACAGTAGGCACTTACCACAAAACGCCGCTGTTTTCCCAGAATAAGTTGTAAATGATTAACTAACTAATGATGAACTGACGATGACTCAATTTAGAAATACATATATTTATTTATGAATAATGTTTGAAATCTGATAGTATCTGATTCACTTCGTCTGTTTCACACACATTGTGTTCACACAAACACAAAAATAATATAATAAAAATTCCGCTGATCTTGTGAATCTCCGGCTACTAATGCCTGCTTGGTGAAATAGAACGTCACAACAGTTCAACGGTCAGAATTGATTGATAATAATAAAAAATTAAATGAGTATTTTGTTATTTTCAGGCCGTAATGAGATCGAGACGTAATGGTTCAATTACCCGCAACACTATGTGTTCTGATGCTGATCAGTATAGCGAACGGAGCAGCAGATTTTGATGAAGGACTCGATGAACTCTGCTATACCTGTGTATGCAGTGCAGACAAAACAAACATTGATTGTTCACGCAGAGGATTGACTGATATACCTGATGGATTCAGCAGTCAGGTACCTATTTATGAATTTTCTAAATATATTTAATATTAATTTATTTATTACAAGCTTCTGCCCGCGGCTTTATCTGCGTGGTTGTCCGAAAATATCCCTCGGGACCGTGCTACCGGGACAAAAGCCTATGTCCTGCCCCAGTATGCCATATAGCTCCTTGTTAAATTGTATCGATATCCGTTCAGTGATTTAGGCGTAAAAAAGTTATATACATACATTTTGAATTTATAATATTAAATAGAAAATATTACCAAATCCCATTCATAACTTCTGTTTCTGCGGTCCAGATAATTTAACACACTTTGGTTTCGATTATCTAGTAGCTAAATAGTGCCTACTCGAACATTGTAAAACAGAGTATTTGTTCACGTATTGCTACGATCTAAACATGTTTCATTATTTCCATATAACGTTTCTAATCATAATTATTTGGTTGGTTACAGGTTACGAAGCTGAATATTTCGCATAATGAAATTTCCACATTTCCCAGAAACTTGCATAAATTCTACAATTTGGTCAGCTTGGACATAAGTGGAAATCGTCTGAACGAACTACCTCAAGGTGCACTAAATAACCTCACGGTACTTGAAGAACTCAACTTATCCAGAAATTATTTTGAATCATGGCTGAGCCTAAACCCCAACGAAGCGTTCCAACCAACGACAAGCCTGAAGACACTAGACTTATCTCACAATAAGTTTAAAACAATGGGCAACTTGGCAAATCGTGAGCTAATCATTAGTTCTTCTGTAGAAACGTTGATATTGGAGCACTGTGAAATAGATTCCATACACGGAAGGTCTCCTTTAAGTGGTCTTACTAACATCAAAGCGCTTAAATTAAATTCAAACCCTTTAATTAGAATACAAAGTATTATATCTTCTTCGTTAAAGAGTCTCGACGTCAGCAACTGTGCTCTTAGCACGATAAATCATAACGAATTAATGTATTTACCATCCTTGGTTTACTTGAAAATGTCTCACAACTACCGCTTGGAACTGTCTGCAACCGCATACAATTTATTCTCAGACTCTATAAGATATATTGACATATCATACTGCAATGTGTTACAACCAAACTTGCAAGGTTTTCCTAATCTCAGAAGAGCAATCATTAACCACAATATGATCAGATTTCTGAGGAGTAACGAGTTTGTCAATAACACTATGTTGGAATATTTGGATTTATCCTACAACAATATCGGATCGCTGAAAAGTGATACATTCCGAGGACTGACATTGATAAAACATTTAGATTTATCCTGGAATGAAATAGCGACTATACCAGAAGATACACTACTAGAAATGCCTTCGTTAACACAAATGAGATTATCTCGAAACTATCTCTCAAATCTTGGTCATTTAAAATCTGAATCAGTGACTGTTCTTGATATGAGTTCGTGCGAAATAAGCAGTATTGGGCAAGATTCTTTGGAAGGACTGCAGAGTCTTGTAGACTTAGATTTATCCAGAAATCTTTTGTCACATATACCCGATAGTATATCATCTAACACGTTAAAATATTTAAACCTCAATTACAACAGAATAAGTTTCGTGAATAATTATACTTTTTTTATGCTCCCTCGACTTATTGGTTTGAGTGTTATTGGTAACAGATTTACTACAATCTGGAGGAGGTCGTATTTTGAATCAAATCCGTATCTAGAACGGCTTGATTTAAGTGATAACATGTGGCGATGTGATTGTGCTGACGGAAACATGTACGATTTCTATGAATTTGTTACTCTAGAACCTAGTAAAAAGGAAGAATCTTACAACCTCGTTTGTAATAGCCCGATTACATTGATTGGACAGTCATGGTTAGAAGCCTGTTATTTTGTTTGGAATCCCACCGAAAAAATACCAAATCCAGACGGTTTAATATGGTTCATAACTGTAATGATCGTAGGATTAACTTTATGCCTTCTGTTAGTGAATTGTATAAGAAGGACCATGCACCGTCGATTAGCTGCTCTACAAGCTGAGAGAGAAAGACAAGTAGAAGAGGCAAGAGATAGATTGAGGCAGTTAAGAATGCGTGCAGAACAAGAAGCTTTATGCAACACGCCCGATCCTCGAGATCTGATTGCACCACCGTCTTATGATGAAGCTCTCACAATGCCCAAAGTAAGTGCATCCTGTCATTCGCTTAATGAAACTGGTACGGGCAAGACTAAGAGAAGACGGGGTCGAAGGAAAACTAAGTCAAGTGGAGATTTACTCGAAGAAACTGAGAGAAACGGGGATGTTCCTCAATTAGAAGATGTTGAACTATCTGAAGCTTCAAATGATCGGCAACGACGTAGACCAAGGAGGCAGTTAAGCAGATACGGCAGTCATGAAGTAGCAGAGCTAGAACAGTCACCCGGTGCTCGACGCCGGCGAATGTCTGAGTATAACGCAGAATATGACTCCCAGAATGACGACACTACGACTGTTGAAGTTCAGGCGGAATTAGAAAGACCCTTGCGGCCCCGAAATCGAAGGTATTCTACTGATGACATCAGGGAAAGCGACTTCTGAACGAGATTATCATTGTTATTTATACGTATAAGTAATTTCACAACAATACGTCCTAGGTATAGTACCAATACTTATATTATAAATTAAGATAGACTGCAATTATGTGAAATAAATGTGTTCTACAAAATTTTATTTTTTTGTTATTGGAAGCTTTAATCAATTAATATTACAAAAAGTGCATTTTGATGTAATCTAGTATTTTTTTTACTAATTATATTCATCCAGCGGTTTACACATTTCAAAACTTGAGACCTACGCCATCTATTGACTTTCATTCGAACTAACTGCAAAGTCACTCCCTCAAAAGCAGCTTGTTTCTATTTTTTAATATTAATGTAGATATGATTTTACTAAGTCGTGATAGAGCAGTCCGATAAATGTTTCTTGTCAAGCACATTAGATACTTAATGAGTACATTATTTAAAGACAGATGTCGCTACTGAACTTATAGTAAAGTAATGTAAAAGCTTTAGAGCTTTAGAACGTGGGTAGATAAAATCAGGGACATTAAATTGTATGCAAATTACTACCAACTTAGATTTTCCGCATATTCATGTCACAACTATCAACAGTTGTATGACAGCCATTTCATAACATGGCAAATAGACATACGGTGCGCTCAACAATTAAGATATACCTAGTTGAAGTTTAGTAAGAAACCAATGGACGTTGTCGACTGAAATTTAATTTAATAAATGAGCTGTTTGTTTTCTATTAATAAAATTACATTTTATTCGAGAACATCCATCGGTTTCTTACTAAACTTCAACTATATCCGACGATCCTGCATACTTTTTTTTTTTTGTAAGTATGTTTGTACAAACACTTTTACACGTCAATCATAATTTTTTTCGTTGTCTGTACATAGGTACCCCTAGTCCCCTAGCATGAACATCAAGCAATACAGTTACTTTTTTCTTGACTTGACTTTCATTTACTTCTTAACAATTAACTTTTGTGTCATTATTTCTTTTTAACTAATTCACATAGGTATTTATTTATTTATTTACTATGGATGACTTACAGCTAAAACCAACAGAATAAAAAATAGCGTGTGAGACTGACAGCCAATTACAAGTATCTAAGTAAAATATGTTAAAGTCGTATTTATGTATTTCTTCAGATAAATACATGTTTTGCAGATTCCTCAGTCAGACAATGATGAATTGAGGGCCCTAGATATACCGCCATAAATCTGAAATGTCATATTCTACAGATTTGGGAATTTCTTAAAATATTTAGTAAGAAATTTTTAACAAAATTCTTAAATAAAGATTATTAACCCAGATATAGAACTTACTGAGATTTAGGCTATGCCACTTTATGCACGCGTCTGGAATGAGGGCCCAAGTTATTTAACCATAACAGTTTTAATTTACGTTTATTAAATTCATGGCCCTTTGCTTTAAGTTTTTACTATTTTTAACTAATTTCCCTATACCTAAGTCTTATTTCGTTTCGCAAGGGTTCAAAAAATTGGCCCTCAATCCAGATGCACATCCTTTATGTGTAGAAACCGGGATCGAACCGGCTATATGATTTTATTTCTGTAACTAGGTTTGTACAAACACTTTTACACGTCAATCATAATTAGATGAAGACGATTGATGATTTGCATAACTAGATGAAGTGGTCTGTTGTTTTTAATTTCATTGGAACACCGGAATCACATTATAACATTGATGTCTTATGACTCGTATTAATGCAATTGTTGTATTAATTATTGCAATTTTTGCTTTGCTTCGAACTTTGACTCGATATTTTATTTATTATATATATATGTATTTATTATACTTATTGAAGCAAATAAATGTCGGGCACATACAGTGCCTCAAAATGTTAGTTGATATTTTTAACAGACTTCCAAAAAGGAGGAGGTTATTTTAGCTATGATGCTGCATTAGGATTAGAAAAATATATGTCATAGGGACGAAAGTCAATAAAAACATCGTAGTGTACAGTTCAAACATTTGAAACTGGAATTTAAAATCATAATGTAATCTTAATCATAATCTCAGCTGAAATAGAAAATTGTCAACTAACTACTGGAGGACACTGTATACAGGGTTATTTGTAAAACACCAGCAACCTCTTAAGAGGTCATTGTACTCATCATTATGAACAACTTTTACTATGGGACCAAACCTGAAATCGCGAAAAAAAAATCAGCTGTTTCCTACATTTTGACGAGTTATACGAACATAAATGTTGGGAACAGCTGATTTTTTTTTCTGAGGTTGCTGGTGTTTTACAAATAACCCTGTATACGTAGGTATTTTTCTGTAGAACAGGGTCAGGGTCAGTAAAACAGGCAAAGTTGATTCAACCATTTATATCGTAAAATAGTTTCGAAATAAAAATACATTAAATTTATATTTGCTTACTGAACTATTTATTGTTCTGTTTTGTTCTTTATTCTCAATAATTCTGATTTTCATAAAAAATTTGATACGTTCAACAGTTATCTAATCATTAATATAATTTAAATTAGGTCAGTAAAAGCATAAAGATACAAAGTAATTAATTTAAAAGCAGTGTCTTGGTTACAAAATAAAATAATTCAATTAAAAAAATCTACGAAATATACACTAATAGAATTTGAATAGTTATATACATACATAGAAAATAGTTCAGATTACTTAAAATAAATGGTATCACATTCTTAGAATCTAAACTCAATAAAATTACTAAGGAACTTATGCTTAGCCAGACCATGAAAGAATGAATCTCTCCACAGAAAATGAGAAAACGATAACTAAACATAGCCAGTTGGACCTTACGTTGTTATACATTATTGTTTAGATAAATATTCTCAGGGTAGAAGTAAGTACACAACCATTGAAAATATAACAATTCAAGAATTGTACCCCATTATATACACGTAGATAACGTAGGATAAACGTACCGAGTGGTACCGAGCAGAAACACAGAACACAATGTTTGTACAACAACATGAATCGGTCGTTACTCGTTCACCATAGAGGAGCTACGATATAAATTTCATGTATTACTAACAATACTTTTACAACTATCATGAACATGGCAACACTTTTTACACGTATAAAAATATTTTTATTACTTATTGCGCAATATATTTTTATAAATATATTAGACCACTAACAAAGTTAAAATAAAGGCACTGTCGACTACAAACACACTTTGGCAGCAAAGGTTCTAGACTTACACACGATCGAATAAATCGATTTCAATCCTTTACACTCGAGATTTGACCTAACTACACGCACAATATAATCACAGAATTTCGCCAATAGTGAAGTGTTTGCTGTTTGACACTGATATACACGAAGTATTATTGTCCTTTCAACTGAGGCCGGGTTTCAAGTGGTCGACTTGACAGCGTCTGATGGAGTTATGATTATGTCTCCAGCATTCGACCTACTTCTGGTGACTAGTACCGGTGTTTTGGGTTTAGGCGTCTCCGACATCTTTATGCGCACTCGTCCCATGTCGGGCGAGTACACCGGAACGTATTCGCGAGACGGAGACAAGAAATCAGAATCAGTATTTTGGTCCCCATTTATTAGTGGCTGAGATATATCGGAGTCACCAGTGCCGTTTAGTTTAGGGGTATCATCATCGTTAATGGGTACAAAAATGTCTTCACTGGATAACGAATTGGTGTCCTTTCTTGAATCGGGTGATGCAGGTTCAGAATCAAAAGATGTCTCATGTTGTTGCGGTTTATCATCTACTAAATTATTATCTCTTGAACTGCTCTTATTTTGATTTGTGTCCCTCGGACTATCGGTTCTTAGGCCATTATTGTTATTGCGGCTGACACCATTGCCGAGTTCCCCATTTTCACTTTTCTTTTGAGGTGTCTCGTGTGTCGGGACTAGTTCGTATTTGCCATTTACTTTTTTGTCGACAGTAGCCTCTAAGCCCGCCGGCTTTCCCAACAGAGATTTATTCATGTCGACCATTTCTTTCGACGCCTTTTCCACATCTCTTTTTTGCTGCCGTAAAAGCCTTCTATCTCTTCGTTTTCTCATCTGTCCTTTGATTATTGCGAATCCAATGAGTCCCACTAATAATATTACAATAACTGCAATGCAAACATAAGTGCCTGTTTTATGCGGTGCTTGATTTTCACTTTCAGCAAGGTTTTGTCCGTGCACTTCAGATGTTTGCGTTACTCTTATTTGTTCAAACACTGTAGTGTCACGCACGGGTATGGCCGATGTTGCTACTTTTTCCGTCGATACTTCCGGGGGAGACGCATTGTTCCAGTTTAGATCACCCTGGAATATGGGTGACATAGGTTCAGGCAAAGGAAATTCAGTAATAGTTTTGTTCTCTTCGTCAAAAAATTTATGTACTGGATCTGGATTTAATGGTACGTAAGCTGTAGTGGTTGTTTCTTCGAACATATGACCAAAACCCACAAAACCAGAACCCGTTTCCCCGGATCCTTCATACGGATCTTCGGTATTCTGTTCATTATCAGCAGCTATAAAGTCATCGGCTGCTAACAAACCTTCATCAAGTTTTTTCTGCATTTTAGTATCCATAAATGTAAACATTGTCGTGTGTTCGGCATCGTCACCATCGCCTGAACCCTCTATCTGGCTATAAGGGGATGGGGACGAGTTGTGTCCTACTTTCAAAAACTGTAGTTGATCATCATCTTCTACAGGAGCATTTCCTTGTATTACATTGCTGTCGTCTAAATCAGTTTTAGCTACGAGGGGCATGGATTTCAAAGCCGTAGTTTCTTCTCCAATTTGAACTGCATCTATGGGCTGGTCACCCATCATCATATCCATAAAGTTATTTTCAGTTTTAGGAACTTTGCAAATATCTTTCGATTTTAGTTCTAACCAGGATTTTCCTTTGAACTTAGTAGGTGAAGCACATTTGACATTATCTATGTAAACATTTGCAATGAGCAAACGATCGCGTGCCAATAAGTTTTCACACGAACAATCCAAAGGGTTTCCCTCCATTTGTAAATGCTCCAGACCGACTAAATGTCCTATATCTGAAGGCACATCTTTCAATAAGTTGTTAGTTAAATCTAATGAACTAACGCTTGAAGGTAAATGAACGAAGGAAAGCTTTTGTATCCTGTTGTTGGCTAGATTTAGATGTACTAATTTCTTCGCGTTGTGGAAAAATTTGTTCAGCGTCTGGATGCCGTTTGTGGAGAGATCCAGCGTGACAACTTCTGTAAGCCGGTCGAGCTCGTGGTTGAGCTTCGTGATGTTGTTGTGCGACAGATCGAGAATGTTGATGTTGTGATGTTTCTGGCGGAGAGTGAACTTGTACAATTCGGGGAGACTACTGCAGGTGGCACGGTGGAGGCCATATCGTGTGGTGTTGCATACACATCCGTCGGGACACAAAGTTGCAAGGGTTGGTGCAGCCAGCACAGACAGCGCCAGGAAGCACACTGACACACGAAGCCACGTCATCTTGACTTGATCGCAGCACCTGGAATAAAGAGAATAAAACAAATGACAAAAGGGTTCAAGATAAAGAGTCATTGATCGTGTAATGGGCGTAGGTAGTTGATCTTACTAACAATCATGACGCTTAAATGACGTGCGGTAAATAACGTACATATGTTTTCGCGTTAATCTGTTAGCCGTCACATGGTTTTACATTTCAGCCGCAATGCACTGCAGTCTACACTTGTTTTATAAATATTTATCAATGCAATGCAAACAGAGATGAACAAGGTGATGTATGTAGCAGAGGTGTAACTCGTAGGTAAGACGACCGGTCGGTCATCTTGCTATTATATAAATCACAACATCCCTGCTCGCAAACTGTCATCTAAATATAGGCCTGAATAACATACGGCGAAACGGTCCCCTGCGGTCTATTACAGTCTCCACCTCTCCAATTATTGCAACTGCAGTTAGCCGGCAATTTGAATCTACGCGCTTCCTTTCATTCATCTGGACTACGTTTTAAACGTCTTTCATGCTATAACTCTCGTACGATTTTAGTACTGCCGGGTAATTGCGTAACACACTAGTTAACAGTAGGAATAGCTTTTATTTTGACAGTTCAACAACATTCATTGCGTTATTTACGTTGTTGAGCAGACAAATTTTTGGAACTTAAGAAGCAATGGATTAGCAGTATCCTTCAAAATGATTCAGATTGTGATTGATAGTGTGTTACGCAATTAGGGTGCAGGCTGCACTTTCCGGGTGGCTTCGACTGCACTTTATTGTTCTCCACATTCCTAGGTTTTAGGGTTTTTTCCTAGGGTTTTCCTAGGTTTTTAACTCTAGCATTTTAAAACCAAACCAAACGTTTTGTTTCGTTAGTAAGTTTTTGTTTACTTGTATACAGATACAGACAGAAGTCCAGTAAGAAGACCTTATGATCTTCATAATCTACACGTGTCTATATTGCGCTTACTTAGTACTATTTGGCTTTGACCTGCTATTATGATTATAATTCAAATTGATTAAACTAACGTCAGCAACTCAGTAGGTATGTCTATTATAATTTTAATCAGCTTTAAAACAGGTTCTTTGTTCCAGTTCTTTTAATTATTTTTTTTTACTCTATCATACATAGTTCACCTTGTTTTCAATATGATCATATCTGATAGGTAGAAAATATGTAACAAAAATGTGGAGAAAGCTGTTTAGTGTGGAGTTAGGCACTCGTAAACTAAACACGTTTTAGAATGAGAGCAACTTTGCAATGTTAATATTAGATGAATTCTATAATGTTCAGTGGCATCCAAAAGTTAGTTGACATTTTGCCACTTCAGCACATTATGATTTAAAATTCTAGTGATCCAAATGTTTGAGCTGCTATAACGTTTTTATTGACTAATTCAGATACCTTTGACAAAACTGTTGGCGCCGCGGATCGCTAATGTGACGCTGTCAATGTCATCAACGTCGTGTCATACAGATGTCAAAAGACCCGCGAGTGCCATCCGGCGCTTCCCGCGCCAATTACGTTGAAGAAATGATGACATGCGTTTCTGTGTAAATCTTTTTCTGTAGTTTTTCCTATTACTCATTGTAAAGTTGCTGATTAAACTTCAAATCGTCAAAACAACAAGGAGTTCGTTATCTAAACATAATCCCTTAGGAGTACTTACCTGATTATTTTTTTAAGGTGGCAACACAGCGGGAATTAATAAATATCAACTAACTTTTGGAGGCTACTGCTTACAAAATCTATGAATTATTTCACCTTTTTAAAACTCCTAGTTCTTAGCAAATCACCTAGAACGTTAATGATCCCGAACCTAATTTTAAATTCGTTCTATTTTAGTGCGCGTAATAACATCCTCGGTGCACTTGGCCGCTCGAAGAAGTGGTTCAATGTTACCCTGCCAGGAAGTAGACAGTTACCCAGTTGTGCGAATGTGACGCCAAACGTCGTAGCGGGGGCGTATTGTTTGGACCCCAGGGGCTAATATTGCGCAATAGAACACGAATATTTTTAGCATTCGTGGGGACTGACTTTGATTATGTTTCAAGGTAGCAGATCTGAATATTGTGTAAATGAGTGGAATGCATTCATTTACAGTTCAAAGCGGATTTACCAAAATATGACAGGTTTATTCCCACGCGTGGACTTTCTGATTAGCTTCTAGATTTTTGTGTTTTTTTGTTGTACAGTTATATAAGTGTCGTCACTGTTGTAGCAGTGACGAAACTTATGTGGCTGCCGAGATGACGACTAATAGAGTAGTAGTAAGTATAAAAACGAATTAATAGCGCGGGCAGGCGATGAGATGTGACGGGGTGGGTCGGGTGAACAAGAAATTTTCAAAGACGAAGTCGCGGTCAGAAGCTAGTAAAGGTATAAAGAATATTTACATTGAATAAACTTTGCCATTGCAAAAAAATACCTTCGTGTGTTGCAACAGCTTCTTTAAAACTATCAACTTCTTGTACAGACCCAGCACATCAAGCTACTACAATCTGTCCAATTTATTTAATAGATTTTCAACTTTATTGCTAAAGCATACGGTTCAAAGTTGATTGGGAATATTTGACAGTTTCGGGTAGCTTGATGTGCTGCCCTAATTGCGAAACACACTATCACTCACAATTTGAATCATTTTGTATGATAATACCAATCCATTGCTTCATATGTTCGAAAAAATTGTCTGCTGAACAACGTAAATAACGCAATGAACTGTCAAAATGAAAGCGATTGCTACTGATAGTGTGTAACGCAATTACCCCGCCGCCGCCGGTACAACTAACTTAATGGTAAGTAATTAGTGAAACGCCTAAAAGCCTATTGTCGCAATCGCAACCATTATTAGGAGGTCGTATGTTAAAAGCTTTAAAAGTACATAGAAATGTTTCAATGAGGGTAATGACTTCCAGTAAATGAGTTGGAATTAAAGCTTTAAATGAGTTTAAAGTGCTGGCAAAAAAAACTGTCAATATTTATTTATTTCTTTAAGTAAAACTTTTTTATTGCAGGAAATATAATGTTTATGTGACTGTACAAGGCGAAGTACATAGGTACTATTTATTTTACGAATTTCCTTTTATATTTTTTAATGTGCGTAATTTTTTATGTCAAATCTTTATGTTTAGTAGGTAGTGTGCCAATTAAAAAATACCATTTAAAAATAGTATCACATTACACCCAAAGCCGATAATCAGATAAGATAATCTATCTATACATATAATAAATTTGTAGAAAAGTGGTGTCTGTACAATGGAAATATATTAAAAAAAAGTAGCAGGGGTTGTTATTATATCGATGCCGAACCCGAAATTGTAATTAATTTTTTTTTTGTCTGTTTGTCTGTTTGTCTGTTTGTTTGTGCACGCTAATATCAGAAACGGCTTATTCGATTTAGATGCGGTTTTCACTAATATATTGTAGTAGGCTTAACTTAACATTTAGTGTTTATTTCATGTCAATCGGTTCATAAATAAAAAAGTTATGTCAATTTAAAGAATCACGGCGAACATTTGTTAAGGTATTCTATCAGAGTACGTACACGCCTCGGGCCTGCGCGTCCGATCTTCGGAACTACTGGACGGATTTGAATGTTTTTTTTTTTGTTGTATAGTTATTATATGTCTGGACAACATTCAGGCTATAATTTTTCTTGGAAACTTGAACACCTGATGCAGAACCGAAACAGACCAGCTTAACTATAAGAGATACAAAAATGGTACCATAGCAAAAATTGTTCCACGTGATGAGGATTTTCTGCTGAGAGAATAAATTTGAAGATCTGGAACACCTGATGGGGAACTCCAAGAGCCCAGGTACACCATAACACTTAAAGGAATGACGTCTTAGTAAAAGTTATTCGGTCTGATGGGCATTTCCTGTTGACTTATAAAAATCGAAGATCAGAAACATCTGATGTGGATATCATTGAAAATTTGACTCTACTGGCCAAAACTCCCATTTATTTTTTTTTAACGTGAAGAAATGCTCATGCATTCTGCACTACCACGGGGAAATAGTGCAGTTATGTGGGACTCTAACCCACTAAAACTCCACTGTGTCCTCCTCTGCCGCTTACGGCGGGAACATGGGCACGCGTTAGCACTCATCCGTGAACCCGCCGCGGCTGTCCGTCATCGGACCCTCCGCTGGGGAGTACTCCCCATCACCGGCGCACCAGAACACATAGCACGCCGTGACCACCCCAGGGACCAAACCAGCACATAGGCGCCAGACGATCCCGTGTCTGGGCACCCTTGGTAGGGGAGCAGTCACTTAGATTTTAATTGATCAGGTATCTTCATAATAAAACTATAACCATGCCTAGAAAGAGGTCAAATCTTTCCCAATGTTCCAAAGGAGCTAAAAGATTGAGGATCATAAGATCCCAAGAATGTGCCGAAGAGCGTCAGGAGAGACTTGATGCTGTTTGAGAACATCAGGCTGCAACTCGCTCCGTGGAAACCTCTTCGGATCGCGAAGCACGCCTGCGTTCTCAGCATATTTACGCATCTACATCCAGATCTCTAGCGATCAGTGAAGAATATGATGCGCGACTGACCGCTGATACGATGAGATTATCATACATTGTTCCGAACACGCACACAACAAAATATTCATAATCAGAAAGTGAGAAAGAAAGAATTGCTGGAGTACGGCATGAAGAGACAGATTAAGAAGAGCGCAACGAACGTTTGAATTCTGATCGACTTCGACATTCTCTGAACAGAATGTCGATATCATCTGAAGAATCGGATGTGTCTCAAGTTATAGCCGTAGGGCATGGCGACCTTCCTTGGGTTGATAAGGAACGGAGTGCATTTACGTATACTCCTATGATTGACTACGCCACATATTAATGTAAAACTTTGTTTAGGGGGCCTGGTGACCTGACATACAGGTTTTGTAAAAAACTTAGTTTAGGCACCAGTCTTCCACAAATTAATTATGAATTTGTGTCTGTAGACTATTATTTACTATCTGTAATTTGTGGTAAAAAAATTAAATAAATAAATTATTATTATCTCCTTTATTCAATTCAATTCTTATAAATTATTATCGATATAAAAATTCTTATATCTTATTATTATTATATTCCGCCATCGGAGGTATGGTTAAAAATTTCACTTTTTGTGAAGCTGTTAAATAGCAAAATGAAACAAACGGTATTTGTGTTGCTCAGGTGGGAAAGTACATATTGAAATATTACAAAATCCTCCAGAAATATTAAGATCACTGCTAATCGGTGACCATCACAGTCAAAACATTTCTTGGACAACATACGTTCGTACAATACCTAATGCCTTTCAAATGACATCTTTTGTTGCGAAACAGATTTCAGAAGGCCCATTTATGCCAACATTCAAAGTGCAAGGCCAAGTTTACCACCCTATTGGTTCATTATTGCCTGAAAAAGACGTCTCGAATCGTCTCGCGGATCCCGTTGTTATCCAGTCCCCGGGTTCTTAGAATTCGACATCAGACGTTTCAGATCTTCGATTTTGACTACCCCGTTGTCGCTGGCATAAGCAACAGGATCCGCGTACGAAGTCGCGGGCAGAAGCTAGTACATATAATAAATCTGTAGACGAGGCGTTTCTGTACATTGAAAATATAAAAAAAAAAAATAGTTGGGGTGTTATAGGATAACCAACAGATGCCATTTCATCAATTTTTAGAATTTTTGTCTGTTTGTCTGTTTGTCGGTTTGTCTGTTTGTCTGTTTGGATGTGACAAAATTTGATTTGAACACGTTCAACGTAAAAAGTACCAAACCAATATGGTAAATTTTTATACTCAAATATAGTGTAGAACTCGGAGTAGTAGTTAGTTTTGGTTTCATCGCAATCGCTTCACTGTATCAAAAGATATAATCAATTTAATGTATTCTACAACAACTTTCATTACGTAAGTTGGATACACGTAATGACATCTATTGGCGCTTTATAGTACTAACGAAAACATAATTATTGTGTTTATAACATTATTATGTGAATAATCACGTCATGCAGGCTTACCTATAAGATGACTATCACAGTCACTTCTGCCTGTGTTATTTGAAAAAGTAATGATTACATAATATAATGTTAATCGCTTTCGATTGTTGGTTGATTAGTGGCGCTAAAAGAATTTCAAATAAAAAGTGAGGATAATGTAAGATAATATTATGTGATGTGGTGTTCTGAGTGATAAAGATTGCAATGATAAATGAATTTATTTTTGTAAGTAGGTTTGTACAAACACTTTTACACGTCAATCATGTTTTTATTTTTTAAACTAGATGAAGTCGTCATTTCCTATCTGACTACTCTGAGAAGAAAGGCCGAAACAAACACACACACGGGCAACTTTATTTAGGAGCTCTTTGGAGGGGCAAGCAACCTTTCTAACATTGTTAACAGAGAAGCATTTTCTTAGTGACATAAGGTTTTAAGATCATAATTTATTATCATACTTTCATAGTTTTTTTGCCTTTTTTCTCGATTTTTTTTAAATTTCTTTACCATGATAACGCTTCAACACACACCTCAAGACGGGCTGTTGATTTATTGAGTATAGGTTCGGCAGGTGCACACCCTTTTCTTTTGTTTCCGGGGTGGAAAATCTTCATGGATGTCCGCCACCCTGGAACGGGCGGCGAGGTCTGTCAGGCTCTTACTGACTAAAAATCAACCCAGTGTTCCGTCTCACACCTACGTCGGGGGTTGCGGGACCGTACGATCCTTCCGCAACCCCCGACTGGTGACGTCAAAGAGGGGCGCGCGTGGAACACTACGCGCCGCCAGCTCAAGTCCTGATGTGTTGGCGGTGACAGACGTCCCCGAATTCGTCGTCCCTGGACCCGTTTAGGGGGGCTGGAAGAGGGCGTTGTACGCCCTCCGCCGACGCCCGATGCGCCTACTGCGGGCCGGGTGAGTGGATGAGATCTCCCTCTCCCTTTCCACAGCCTCCTTCTGCGAGACGACCGTTTCGCAGAAGGAAACCACCGCGTCCCAGGACTCTTCGCTGCCGTCGACTCGACTACGGCCGGCAGCGATACGTCAAGGTGCACACCCAATACAAGTAGCACTGCCATGTCGTAAAAAGGTATTGTACTAAATTTTTAGCCATTGTCTTTGTTAAAACCATATCGACCCTTTTTTTTTTCGGATGGGAAATCATCAAATGACCCCTCCCGCTCTGGGTGGAGCGGAAGGGAGTGTCAGACTCTTACTGACTAAAACCCAGCTACCCATTACTCTCCGCCCGCAGGCCCGCGCCTACCGGTGGCCGGGAGTCGTCACGCGGCTCCCGACGCCCGGAGCGTCTCCCACGGTGGCTGGGACGGGAGGCTCTCTCCATGAGCCATCCCGCCACCTCCTTTGCTAGCATGACTGCTTCGCAGAAGGAGGTGACTGCCTCCCACTCCCTCTCGCCCCAGACCATGGCTTGCACCAGGGCCGGACGCGAGAGGTCGCCGCCGCTGCCAATCGCCTCTACGAGGACACAGCGGTGCTCCGCACAAGCGGGGCAGACCTCCACCGTGTGCTCCACCGTGTCCTCTGAGCGATCCTAGCAATGGTGACACCCGGGCGTTTCCTCCCGCCTGATGATGTGCAGGAACCTCCCGAAACTTCCGTGTCCTGTGAGGACCTGCGTCAGGCGGTAGGTGAGGGCGCCGTGGCGCCTCTCTAGCCACTCCTTAAAGAGGGGTCTTATCGCCGCTATCGCGGCGTGCCCTGCGCTGGGTAGCGACAGTCGCTCTTTCCATGCCGCCATGAGATCGCGCCGGAGATCTGTCCGCTCCGCACCGATTTGCCGCGGAAGCGGATCTTCCCCCCGGCGTAGTGCCTCCGCGCGCCACTCATACAGGCGCGCGAGGACTATCGCCCCCAGATCCCATGGCGGCCCCGACACGTTCCAGTTTGGGGGCCAAACGTCGGAAATGCACCATATCGACCCTCAAGGTATCTTATGGTAAATGGACATAATATGGCTATTTGGTCAGACAATCAGCCTCGAGCAGGCGCTTTCATTTTTATTTATCCTCAAAAATCAAAGTGACACTTCGTCGCATTGTCATTATGAACCCTGAAGACGCAGTGACTGCTGTGCAGTCGAAAGGGCTATGGTTGAGAACCCCAGGCAAGGAAAGCGTTACCAGACAAGATCGGAAGATTTTTCCTTTTACACCTTTCCTAAGCGACACATTATTGTGTTCCGACATCCACGCGAACGAAGTCGCGGGCACAGCTAGTTTAAAATAAATACATCATCTAGTTAGGTTAGTTAGGTTCGAACCCAGACAGGCGCTTTACTTTGTGTAAATTATTTCATCACCAGTGCTCTCAAAACGGTGAAGGAAAACATCGTGAGGAAACCGGCATGTCCTAGAACCAAAAATAAGACATGTGACATCCACCAACCCGCACTGGGCCCGCGTGGTGGATTACGGCCCACTCCCTCTCATTGAGACGAGGCGTGTGTCCCAGCAGTGGGAACATTATAGGCTGATTATGGATGACATCATTTAGTTACCTTTTTACCGACTTCACAAAAAGGAGGAGGTACTATGTTCGGATGTTTGTATGTTTTTTTTTGTATGTTTGTTCATCGAATACTCCGCCAATTGTCGACGGATTTTCAAAATATTTTTTTTGTTCGAAAGTAGATAGTTCTGAGGTGGTCCCACTGTCACCAAGTTAGGATCTGATGATGGGATCTTAGAGAAATCGAGGGCAACCATCAAATTTTATAGGCTCACTTATTGTTTTTCACATATTTTATAAAGTATCTTGTGTATTTGCGTATGGTTGTCACCATCTCAGTTAGCTGGACTGATGATGGAAGGTACAACTCCTTAACAGTAAGAAGTTACTCGAACAGGCAAGGACTGTTTTAGTAAATTGTTTTGATGTTTGATAGGGCATTTGCCACATTTGGTCTCATGATCATCAAGTCATGACCTGATGCTGCAGTCTGGATAGTCTGCAGAGTAGGTACCTAACTCCTCGACAACTAACAGCAGATATATCGTGTTTAGGCTCATTGAAAAGGGCTCGATGTGTGGATAAACGTACTGTTAATGAGGAACACCGAAGTACATAGAGACCTGATGCTGAAGCCAGGAGCATCAGAAAAAGTACAAACCTTGAAATTACAGCACCGTAGTCGTGTTTGGGCTCATTTTAAACAGGACTAAATTTTAAGATCAATGCAATGTTGACATAAGTCTGGCCTGATGCTGCAGCCAGGATTATCAGCTAGGAGAGTGGAATACTAGGAGAACTCCTCAACAATTAACGTCCCTGCATCGGGAAAAGCAATATTTTGTAAAAGGTGATCAGCAGTTGACATAAGGCTATTGTAACTTAGATAAATTACAAACTGACCCACTAAAAAGTAAAAAATAAAAACTTTTTTACAAAAAAAAAACAACCGACTTCCAAAAAACACTATAAAGTGAAAAATAACTTTAATTTCGGAAGTCGGTGGCAAAAAACAAAAATACAAATCCAAAGACACCGACTTCCGAAATTAAAGTTATTTTTTACTTTATAGTGTTTTGTGGAAGTCGGTTGTTTTTTTTTTCTACAATTTTCTTAACTCTAAGGAAATATAGACAACTAGCTTCTGCCCGCGGCCTTGTCCGCGTGAAATTTTACCCTACCACCATTCACCCTCTTAGGGGTGGAATTTCAAAAACCCTTTCATATTGAGTACCTACAGTTCACAAAGAACACACCCTTCAAATTTCATGTGTTTAGGACCAGCGGTTTAGGTTGTGAAATTTGATAGATAGATAATACTGTAGTTAACTAAGATGTCAATTTAAATAACAGACTAATTAATAATGGAACGTATTCTGACACGATATAATATTAGGATTAAATTCTATCAACCTGCAAGACGAACGAACTTATTTCAAGTGCATGTCATGTTAGAAAGCAAATTAGATTTCGCGGGTTTTCATTTTTTTGCACGGAATCCTAAGTTACTCCTTATTACATAACATCAGCTATCTGCCAGTGAAAGTCATTTTGACATTACAAACAGACACTTTAATTTTATTTATTTGTATAGATTAAATAATGCAACCACCATATAAAGGTCATCCAGACCTTTACGTGATATCAGGAAAACAGAATACTTAGTGAGTCACTCATTGATTAAACAGGTTTGCACGTGATATTAAAATTATGGAGTTAACCTATAAAGGGTTAAATAAATAATGATGAAAGGTCTGACTCACAAATTCAGGGTCAGACTCACACTTAGCGACCGTGTGGGTCTGAAATGTCACACGTCTATCACTGCAGCTGTTACAGGATGCGATATTGAAGTGAGATTTACAATAATAAAAACGGCTTGAAGTGAGAGTTAAATTATGCGCTGTTATTTCCTGCCTACACACAATTAATTGTACTTGTAGTGCATCAGGGCGACGGCAACGCTCTAAGAGTGTATTTATTTTTTATTTATCTATTTAAATTTATGGACTATGCTCAGAAGAGTGATATTACCAACAGATTACAGAACTACCAAGAAAAATGACAATCCATAACGTCCAAATAAGGATTTTTTTTTTGTGGTTTTGACATTTTGATGCCGTTTACTAGAGAATCGGAAGAAGCGTTGTTTCAGCCAATCAGAAACAAACAACGTCCAATAGAAACTCATACAAAATGAAGTATAAAGTAAAAAAGGGGTCCACCATTATGTGTAAAATTATGCAGATTTTTCACTCTCCTGTAAAGTTGCAATCTTTGAATAGAATAGAATAGAATAGAATAGAAATACTCTTTATTATGTACACCAAATAAATTACAGACATTTAAATAGAAACTGTACATAGGGTGACACAATGGGCGGTCTTATCGCTAAAAGCGATCTTTTAAAGACAACCTTTGGATGGATTAAAAAGGGGAAGGACAGACAAATACTGTAGGTAGTCTGTGGTGTACCTATTACATAATACATACATAACGTATATTATACTAATCTAAATAAATATATAGGTACATATAATAATAAACATGAAACAGGAGCAAAGAAATTATGATGATGACGTTTAAGGAGAGAGGAAGTGCTTTTTTATCATAATTTTAAAAGTGGACAAAGATTGAGCACGCCTTACCGACACGGGCAAGTCATTCCATAACCGTACTGCTTGAACAGTAAAAGATTTATCATAGAAACTGGTGGAATGCATCGGCATCTCTAGTCTCAGGTTTTCCGATGACCTCAGATATCTATTATGTGTGTCATGAAGGAACTTGAAACGTTCTTTAAGATAAGTGGGGGTTTTAGGATTAAACAAAATACTGTAGAGCTGAAACAAGATATGAGAATTCCGGCGAAGACGTATGGTATTCTTGCGTGATTCAGACGCAGACAGACCGACAAAAATTATGTAAACTTTAGTCTTTACCATCTGCATGTTCAGTCCCCGAAAAGTCTTTAAAAGTGCATTCAATGGCAAGACATGGTCTCATAACAGATGTTTAAGCATGTCCGACCTTTAATGTTTAATGCAACAAGCATACAAATGTCAGAAAGACACGACACAGTAAAGTGTGGATCACCCTAAAAGCTTCCGACGCTTCTTTTACAGAGTTGCCAATTTATAAACCGCCTGTAAATTAATTTTTATTGTTTTTGCCTTGGCAAGTGCATACGGAGATTTATCACAGCCATTTTACTTAAAAGTGAGAAGTGCGTGTTTAAACAAACCTTGGTTTTATGTATGGCGAGTAAATATATTGTATCGTGGGACATTTGCGTTTTAAATTTCAACAAAATTAAGCTTTATGTTCTTTTCATTCCGGGTATTTTTTTATTTGGAACCCCATTGAAAATAAATACTTTAATATTTAGGTATTACAGAAACTCGAAACTTACAGATGTCAAGAGATTTAAATAATAATAAACTCGCCTCGTGTAAACGAGACTTTAAAATCCAATTGCAAAATAAATAAATAAATACTTTCTTCCGGAACGCGTCGGCAAAATTGAATAACATGATTTTCTTACCGCCAGTCAGTCCGTGTGATCGGACATGACGTAACAGGCTCATCACGACATCTTGATACCCGATTTTGATTTGAAATGATTTTATTTTTTTTTGTAAGTAGGTTTGTACAAACACTTTTACACGTCAATCATGTTTTTTTTTTTAAACTAGATGAAGTCGGCGTTTCCTATCTGACTACTCTGAGAAGAAAGGCCGAAACAAACTCAGAGGTCACAGTCTCTTTTAAAGTCCAGACATAATCTTGGTCAGGTTATATGAAGACCATGTAGATCGATGTCTGAGGTGGTCTTTTGAGGAAAGAACCACACAGATTGAGAGGACCTGTCCAGTCAGTGCACGCATTTGTCAAAAATCGTGCAGCTCAACTCAAGACTTAAGGAGCTCAACGATTCGACGAACAATACCAAAGAAAGGACATTTGGGTAGGCCACATAAATTACTCAAACTGCCAGACCATGAAAAAAAAAAAAAAAAAACAGAACAGAGAGAATAATAAAAAAATATATATATAAGTATGTAAAAAGACCCACATCGTCTTCACATTCACAATGAAAAAATAATATAATACTTTACAAAGTAAGCAAATGTCATTGTTTAAAAAAAAATATTCATCAATGTCAATGTGTATTAAAAAGAAAAAAATCATTCAAAATGCAGAAATTGGAAGCAGCTCAATCCCAAGCCTTTTTGTCCTCAATATAATCTTTAACGATATAAAAGGCTTTCTGGCACAACTTACGTTTAATGAAAGATTTGAATTTATTAAGGCTTAGATCTTGAACGTGGCTTGGTAGTTTATTGTAAAAGCGTATACATTGGCATCTGAACGAGCCACCTATTTTCTTGAGCCTGGTTGTAGGTACAACATATTTGTGTTTGTTTCTAGTATTTATATTATGGATATCACTGTATTTTTTAAACAATTTTATATTTTTATGGGCATATAAAAGATTTTCATAAATGTACTGAGAAGGCACAGTCATTACATTAATCTCTTTAAATTTGTCTCTGAGAGAGTGTCTCGGACTTAATTTATAAATTGATCGAACAGCTCGCTTCTGCAAAACAAAGATAGTCTGAATATCGGCGGCATTTCCCCACAATAGAATACCGTACGACATTACACTATGAAAATAGCTAAAGTACACTAAACGAGCAGTCTCTATATCAGTTAAATTTCGAATTTTTCTAACAGCGTATGCTGCAGAACTTAGCTTTTTTGACAATTTATCTATATGTGGACCCCACTGAAGCTTAGCATCCAAAGTTATGCCCAAGAATACTGTGTTGTCTTCAGGATTCAATTCCTCGCCCTTTATCAACACATTAGTTTTCACCTGCCTTACGTGGGGTAGCGTAAACTTAATGCATTTGGTTTTCTTCTCGTTTAGAAGCAAATTATTAACATTGAACCAGTGGACTACTTTCGAGATCGCGCTATTTACATCGTCAGTAACCAACTGCTGACGTTTAAGTTTAAACAAAAGAGAAGTGTCATCTGCAAACAACACTATATCATGATGATCCTTTATGAGGTACGGCAAGTCATTAATATAAATGAGAAACAAGAAAGGACCAAGAATTGAGCCCTGTGGGACTCCCATTGTTACTATAGATCCGGGTGATCTTTTTCCATTAACGTCAACGCTCTGAATCCTTTTACTCAAGTATGAAATAAGAAGATCCAGAGCAGTGTTTCGGATCCCGTAGTGGCGGAGTTTCCTGATTAACGTTTCGTGAAGAACGCAATCGAATGCCTTGGACAAATCACAAAAGATGCCCAAGGCATCGCATTTATCTTCCCATGCATTATAAATATGTCCTAATAGTTCAACGCCGGCATCAGTAGTTGAACGACCCCTTGTAAAACCAAACTGTTTGCTATGTAATAATTTATGTTTATTAAAAAATCTTTGCATTTGGTCTAAAATTAATTTCTCAAAAATTTTACTAAAGGTAGGTAGTACAGAAATAGGTCTATAATTTGTGGGATCTGATGTACTACCTGATTTAAACAAAGGTATTATTTTACTATTTTTCATAAGGTCAGGAAACTCCCCATTGTCAATACAACTATTAAAGATAATAGCTAGAGTAGGCGCTACAATGTCAATAATAGACTTGGCTACTTCTACAGAATTACCCCACAGATCTGCAGTCTTTTTTACATTTAAAGTGTGAAAGGTTTTAATTATATCTCTACAGGTAATATATTCAAAATGAAATTCCGAATCGCAACCATTAACATTTTCTTTAAGCAAAGACTCAGCAACAGAAGGTGATGAGTTTAGTGATTTAGTAGTTGAAACGGGAATATCTGAAAAGAAATTTTCAAATGCCTCGGCGACTTGTGCGTCTGATCCCGAAACCGAAACGCTAATAAAGTCACCGATACCGGAATTACACCAAATTCGGACACGATTGACTGACAGCCGACATTTTCATGAAGATACTATCAATCACTCTCGTATGGAGAGGCTTTTAAAAGGTAACCTCCTTATATGGCAACTGCTTTATCATACGACCCTGTTCTTGTGATATTCAACATTTAAATCCTGAAAATAGTTATTGTTTACCTTCTCTTAAAGTAAACAAGGCATATTGACTTGATTTATGAAACGACCTCTTTGCATGTGTTTGTGCACTCATACATATGCAGCCGTCAGCCTTGCGACTGTAATGTAAGCAATATGCACTGTATTGTAGTTCTGTCCTACTTGGGAGCGATCTGTTGCGTTATGTCGCTTGATCTTGGTTTAAATTATTATGACTTTATGCCCAGACAAACTGATTTGCATAAAGACCAAACTCAATTTTGCCTGTAATTGTTCCTTGATTAACAATTAAAGGGGTATGGTTGGCTACGTAGACAATTCTTTATTGACGCCGAAATACAATAAGCTAGTCCTAAAGGTGCATGTCCGTGAAATACTCGTAGGTACGTGGCAGACGACGTGTCGCTTGGTAGGTACGGAAGGTTTTATAAAAATACATAGAAACCAGTAGTGTCGCGACGCCATGTCACCAGCTGCTGTCGGCTACGAACTTGTACGTTAACCAATAATGAACGGTACCTAACTCATTTCAATTAGACATTAGAGAGTGAAAGTCATATAAGTTAATACGTAATAAGTCAAGTAAGTCAAATAAGTCAAAAGTCTACTGTAATATTTTGAAAGCTTTCTAAGCTTGCTATGTCTGATAAACACAAAGGTTTGACTTGAAGTTGAAGTTAATGAGTTGGGAACTGTCTTTGAAATTGTATGCGGCCGTAGGTTTTGACGCTTCAGGGCCAGACAGAACAATTGTAGTGAAGAAAAATTTCCACGAAGTTTTCATAGAAATTGTTCAACTAGAATGGCGTCGTGCTGTCGTGTCGCGCCTGTCTGCGGAAGCCTTCCGTCAGAGGAAATTTATTGATTTATTTAAAAAAAAAATAGTTTTTTTTATGATTTAGTGCAGTGTGAGTAGACCGTTAATTGTGAATTTAACGGTCTACACACACCGTTAAATGTGAATTTAACGGTCTACTCACACCGTTAAATGTGAATTTAACGGTCTACTCACACCGTTAAATGTGAATTTAACGGTCTACTCACACCGTTAAATGTGAATTTTACGGTCTATTCACACCGTCAAAAGTGAATTTAACGGTCTACTCACACTTTGCAAGAATTTGATTCACGCTATCCTCTTATAAGTGATTATAAGATGATAGCGTGAATCAAATTCTTGCAAAGTTTAATTTATTCATGAAAACATCAAAATAGTTGTTCGAGTTTAGAAAATGTATTGCAAAAACAATGATGACACAGAGATGACGAAGATGGAAAAGCCTTCCCCGAAATAAAGTCAGCCTCCTATTCCGCTACAGCGGTGCTATTCTGTAAAAATCTCACCGTGAAAACTTAGGTGAAGTGAACGTGGTGGAGTGAGCTGTCAATTCCTAGCAAAAACAAACTCACTTAACCTAAGTTTTCACGGTGAGATTTTTACAGAATCGAGCGTAGGGAAAGGCTAACCGGTGAGAAGTGATTGTTAACCGTTAAAACACTAATAAATCATGCAGATTTCAACCATCTGTTATGTGTGTTCTCATCCTCATTCCTTTCCCACGTCACGTCATGTTGTAAGGGTAAAGCCTCCAGAGTGGGAAAAGAGAAAATATTGCGAGACGTTTTGAAAATTTATTTAAATAAAAAATATTAATTCAATTATTAAAATTATGAAAATTATTATCACCTATATTATCTCTACAGCAATATATAGGTACTAGTTGCAAAAACACTACACGCTAGGAAAAAGGATTGGAGATTGCAGTAAGTTCTTTTTTTAGATAGACATGGAATACTTCCTATCATATTGTAAGTAATAACTAGCTGCGCCCTGTGGTTTCACCCAAATAAGTCACGATCCCGTGGAAATATCAGGATAAAAAGCATCCAGGTCTTGGTCTACTCATGTGTCAAATTTTGTCCAAATGTGTTCAGCCGTTTCAGCGAGAAAACGTAACAAAAAAACATACAGAAAACCAAATTCTTTCTCTTTATAATATTAGTTTAGTTAAGCCTTAGAAGACGAACATAATAAAAATAATGTAGTAGGTGGTGTAGAACAAGGTTTTTTGTTTCACACTAATGTTCTTAGAGTTGAATAAAATAATATAATACCTCTACTCAATTGTCTCATTAAAGAAAAAACAACAAAAATAAAAAAGTTACACTATATTTCACTACAAACCCGAATCAGGTTTGAAATGGAATCGGGTTTTTATTGTCACTAACAGTATAAAACAAAACACGTTCGGTAGGCAACTCCAAGTCTAAAAAAAGTCAAAGCAGCATGTGTAATTCTGCAAGATGATAGATAGCCTATATGGTAGTGCAAACTGGAATTAATTACACGCTCCAGTCATTTATTGGCGCCTGTATTTTAATTAGATATCGTGGATAAGATAGCTAGCTTCCAAACTAGTTCGTGAATGATTGTTATTGACTACACAAGGGAGTGCTATTAACCTATCTTGGGGCATGCGTTCTTAGGCGCTCATGACACTTACTATAGGCACAGCATAACTAATAGTACTTAGAGGTATAGGCAAGATAGTTTAGTTTTTGCCAGTAGCAACCTGCGAGGATGATAGAGACCAATGTCACATTCAAACGTTTTGTCCTTTTCCTTTATATGAAACAGATTTTTGCCAACACATTCGGATCATTTAAGTTTTGTAGATGCCTTGACAAACAAAAATACCCAGAATTGCGCATTTGAAGTAACAATATCGTCTGAATTTACAGCATAGCTTATCAAGGAGTACAGCAACAGGTCTACATGCGAATAGTGAGCATTAGCCGGGGACTGAACCCGACACCGACTGCCCACTCGACTGCGAACATGGGAAAACTGGATCTGAGCTTTAAGTTTCTACATGCACAATCCTATGCATATGAAATATACTCCCAACATGAGCTTGTTAAATGACATGTGGCAATGGATGTATACCATAGAGTAGTAAATATGGAGTAAGACTTGGTCAAATATTTTCTGAATATCAATCAACAGCGAAAGAATTACACCACAATTTGACAGTTAACTCCCGATGTTTTTGCCTGTCCGAAAAAGTTAATTATTCGAATGTAGGGTTCACTTTGAAGTTTCGAATTTCTCTCGGACGGGCCTGTAGCTTAGTTGATGGATTTAAAGAGTAGGCCTGGGGTGTTGCGAACTCGTAGCGATATAGCTCCCAAGATCTTTTGCCGAACTGCAATAGCAGCGTACACCAATACATATTGCTTTGTCATTACAGATGGCATGTCAGAAGGCATATTCAGTGATAAGTTGATGTAACGGTCATCTGCTCCGCTATCAATCTTGCTGACGGATATTACGATTATAATCACTACGGCAGGAGCTTTGCTCATAAAGCTCGCAAGCTGTAAAGATAAGTACGTTACATTTTATGATAGGTAGGTTGCGTATTACATTATTGCTGTTTATGCCAGTACGAATGTGAAATACTGGTTTAAATACAGGTCAGTATGAATGTGCAAAATGCATATTGCATAAAACCGCATCCTGCAACGTACAACAGCTGGGTAATAAGCGGTAAAATTTAAACCTAAACATAGCTAGCGTTAGAATTAGAGGAAGTATTTAAAATACCATGCAGTCGGATACGAGCTTCCTAACCAGTAGTACCGACGCACCGTACATAGTGATTATCTCACCTTCACCTATAAATATTTAGTTTTTATGCACTTGAACCTCAAGATATATTTACGTTAGTTACAACTCTATCCATTACACCGGCGCGTGGGCCGACAGCCAATAAATTGTGAGATAAATGTACCGACGCCACAGAGACCCGCGATTTCCCTACCATTACTATAAGCGTTCCAGGAAATAGATTGTATATCACCATGATTTGCGCGAAGCTGCTGACGTATTAACAGTTCATTTAAACTCCTGGCTTGCAGGTTCGGAAAAACAAACGAAGCTCTACGAATAATACCGAACACAAATAATATTCGCCGGTCTGATTGGAAACCAGACTTCATTAATGAATCGAAGAGGTCCAATAAAGATAAAATTACCGCTCAATTTATCCAACTTTTATATCCTTCATTAAAAAGGTAATAAAATGTTGCAGCGAATACAACAAAAACAGGATAATTGCGAAATTCCACGAGCTCAATGCTAAAGAACCGTCGATTCACTAACTAGGGCATCGCATGTTTTCGCAATACGCGAAGGTATCACAATAGGCGTTGCAGGTACATTTTTCAGGCGGGTATTGACTGTTTCATTGATCAGACAGTTTGTAAATAGTCCACCTTCGAAACAATGCTGTTTGATGAGTTCTGTGAATCGCAAAGAAGTGAAGTATTCAAGTCTGTGAAAACATTGTCGATTTTAACTGGATGTCTACCGCGTAAGACTACGTCATTGTTATATAATTATTAGTAAATAACTTTCCGTCAAAAGTCAAAGTCAAAGTTTTCTATTTGTTAAACATACGAGTGTAAAAATAGGTGTTTGAAATAGAATAGGTACAGAGACCTCTATGTTTTTCGGCGTACACATATCAAGTAGGTAGACATACGAACTTGCAATTTTGTATTAAAATTGATCGCAACCGACTGACTGACCGATGACTTAAAAATGTACAAGGAGACAAAACTACTTCATTTCAGGACCGATATTCCAGCATAGCAATTTCCATTTCCACCTAATCTTAGAACCAAATCCACAACTGAAGTATCAAAATAGCATTTGATAGTCTATATACCTACATCTATACAAATAAATAAAATTTAAGTGTCTTTTTGTAATTTCAAAATACGAGTAACAGCTTTTTACTAAATGCATATGAAAGTATATAGGTACGTTACGCAAACAAACAATTTTTTTTTTGTCTGTCTTTCTTACTATCTATCTGTCTGTCTGTTCCGGCTAATCTCCGAAACGGCTGGACCGATTTTGACAGGAGATTTCACTGGCAGATAGCTAATGTTAAAAAGAGTAACTACATATTAAGTATGCTACTTTTATTTTAGAAAAAAAAATACGGTTCTGGGCAAAAAAATAAAACCCATGAAATCCAATTTGATTTCCGACATTCACGCGAACGAATTCGCGGGCCCATCTAGTTCTCAATAAGTACTATAGATCATATAGATGCAATCTGTATTAAAGATCTGCAAGACCTAAGTACAAAGGAGAGTGCAATAATCCCTAGTTTCTTTGAAGCAATAAAACACCCAATCGGTCCCCCACTTTCCCGCATTAATGCCAACGGTTTTATGCGTCCGCGCATGCTGTCGTAAAAGCCCGAACGTTCTCGAGTGTTACCGAGCTGGCTAGCACCGGTCTATCGGAGAGAAGTGTCATTACGAGAAATAGCCAATCATTTGCAATTCATAACTGAGCATCAAGTTCATGGTTGCGATTCTCACGTCGCTTCGCATAGTTGAAATCGTAATTAATTCTTAAATTTAAATTCGAGAATGAATATTCAAGATGTCTTTCCTTACACATGTTAACTATTTTCATGAGGCATAATGCATAATGCTGGGTTTTGATAAGTGATATCAGATTGTATAAGTACTAAAAATCATTTAAAATCTAAAGAATATTTATTTTTTTTGACGCACAAAACAATAGTGGCCCTAAATTCTTATTTCATGTCACAAGAAGTCGACTGATCGCTATATCAATGCAGAGAAATGGCCCACGCAGTCTCGAAATAATATTTCAACTAGAGATTTATAAAAAGTATTCACTTGGAAATTAAAATCATAGATGACATGAATGTATTCTTAGGAGAAGGCGTCATTCAGGTTGATAACTACAAACTCTAATTTGAAGAACTACTTTTTTAAATTTACTTGTATATTTAGTCATATTTAGTACCTATTGTAAAAAGTTAGTTGCGTCATATATTGTATATAATATATAAACATTTTAATGTACCTACTTGTGGTTTTTTTTTAAGAAATCTACATTGATTTTAAACGTTGCTATTCCTTTTACATCAGATAAATCAATCATACGGTGGGCCAGTGCTGGGCACAGAGGCACACCACCTAACAAGTTGCAAGCTGTTTACTAACATCTCGGAATATCAAGGTGCAATGTCAACAATAACTCAAATTTCAGCCTTCCACAAGTTAGGTTAGTTTTCACCCATTCATTAAGTGTTGGTGATCATTCCGAAAAAGAACTTATCAAAGCTATACCTGATCAAGCGTTTAATGATAAAGCTTCCACAAAAGATTTCACCATAAAACGTATAGATCTTTGTTATGAAAGTGCTATGGAAGCAAGGAACCAGGTGTCACCCGAGAAAGCCAATCCATTTACTAATCATAAGTATAGTTCACTGAGCGATCGATCAACTTTCATAAAATACCCTTTCAGTTATAATCTGATGAATGTCATGTACAAGTACCAGGTAATCTGTTACACAATAAATATTAATTTGCATGAAACCGTCATGTTGGAAGTAAAATTTAAAATTATGTAAGTTAAGTAAATGTAATGTTAACTTGTTGTTCGTGGCCCGGTCATTACCGCTTGGGCGAGTCTCTTTACACTGATTGTATTTAATGATTACTTTAGTAATTATAATACGAACATGCTAATCGAAGTGTGAGTACTAGGTAATTAGAATGAGTACCTAAACGAAAAATAAAATTAATTTAGTTTTTTTTTGTTTACTATTAATTAACATTTCTGGCAGTAATAATATTTTAGAAACTACCGTTGTATGCGAACATTCTTTTCAACACCAATTTATTCATAGTAAATTTCTCACCTCTACAAGGGTGCTACTGGCATCCTAGCAAATCTCAGTTCTATAAACCACCATCAGGAAATACGAACTTTCTCAGAAAATCAAAAAATATTTGATAACATACCAGCAGATATACCAGCTTCAATGATCCAGTTCCATGAAACGCAACACGATCTCACAATAATACAATACACCGTCACAGTTAAGCAAAGGAGAAGAAGAAACAAGTGACTATCACAAAATCACGAAACTCAAAGGTAATGGAAGTCAACAAGCTGACGCAACTCGCTCACTTCACCACATGTAACAATATGCATGTTTCTGCTAACAACACCACTTATTACGAACAATCTGTTGATTTATACTGAGAAGATTTCACTGCATTTGAAGTGAAAAGTCACATTTTATTTGCGGTACAAGGTGAGGGAGACAATATTCTAACTGGACTGACGCCAACTGCGGTAAATAAAATTACAATTTTCTAAGAGATAGGTAATTGTCTTGAACCACGTGCACTAGCGTTGAATGATCCGACTTGATTCTTAACCCAGTTACCCAGTTATTGTTAAAACAATTAAGCCAAGGATTTGCATGATTATCGGTAATGGCATTTAAATAAGTGGGTCAGTGGTCATCAACTTATTTCCGTCCTTCTACGTGATAACTTGCCCCTTGATTGCAGCTAACTCACTATCATGATCTGATTATTCAATGTTTTTGCAATACTCTTTCTTTTACTATCCATTATTATCGATGTCTACTAAATTAATTGAACGTTCGATCTTCTATTGTTTTAATGCAGGTTCTTTGATCAATGTGGGTCAAAGAGTCTATTCCTAGTGTGGTTTTCCTATTTACACGTTATCAATAAATCAAATTTAAGGTCGACCAAGTAATTCGTAAAGTCACGGCTAATAATAGTGTTATCAATATGGAGCTGAAGACATTGACCCCGATTGAATTATCTCGTTGCAACTTGTATTCAATACGGATCCTGTAGGTGGTTGTGTTTAATTGAATGATATATTTAAAATGGCATAGTTTTCAGAAATTTCACTTCGCGGTTATTTATGCGTTTTGCGAATTAAAGGAAATATATTTTTAATTGAAAGAAAACTCCGTAATACATGCATACACATACTTATGTGCAATCGTGACCAACTTTTAACCATGAGTTTACGCAGAATTATCATTAAATCGAATGTCTCCGGAAATTGCCGAGCGCACCCGAGTCTCTTCAAGTCATGAATGACGAGAATAATCGCAGGCACCGTAATTTCCACAGTCGTATCCACAGTAATGAAAATGGACTGCGAAGCAAGGTGTGAGATGGTCATTACAGAAAATTTATAGCTCAACACTTTCTACTATTTATGGATACGTCTGTAAAATATTTAAAAAGCCGTTAGAGGAATTATCTTTTTCATTGTTGATGGAATAAGACATTTATGTGAGCCGAGGGATACCAAATCAGCAATTTTATTAGCACTTAAGAAAATCTATGGTTGTTTTGTTTACAAAGAAGAGGATACAATTTCAAGCTGTATAAAGATAACGTTTTTTTATGCTGACAAATGAAGCGATAATTCCAGGCAATAGACACTTAGATACTTTCTAATCCACGGTTAACTGCAGTTCATAACCGTTTATTGTTGAATAGGACTACTAAGAGCTCATACGGTTCACTAATGTTTGACAAAAAACCAATGACAAATGATCATTTTAAAAATAACATTATAAAAGTAACCATTTGACAAACATCTCATTTCGCAAACATATTACTTTATAAGTAATCATTTGACAAAATACAGATTTAAAATTTTGTTTATTACTCAATCACGCGTAAACTGTTGAACAGATTTGGATAAAAATTGGCACATAGATAGACCATTTCCTGGATTAATTAAATTATATTTTAACATTGAAATATTTGCAAAGTAAACCATTTGCGAAATCTGTATTTTGTTAAATGATTATTATAAAGTAAACAATTATAAGTATTTGGGAAATGAGATGTTTGTCAAATGTTTTGTTTTTATAACGTTATTTTTAAAATGATCATTTGTCATTCGTTTTTTGTCAAACAAAGTGCCAAAGGCCTGACGTCATAATATATTGCTCTATGGTTGTGTACACCTGTCAATTTGCTAACACCCTCCAAGCCATGACGTCACTAGCTGATCGAGTGCTACTTCATCAAACTGACGAGTTACTAGTACAAAGATATACCTACGTGCGAATTCACTTTCATCAATCTTCGTGTTTACTCGCGAATATTTAAGAGAATAATGCTCACACGCCCGATTTGATCTTCGTACGTTTTCATATTTATTAGCAAATAAACATAGTCATTACATCTTTGGGAATAGGGGGAAAATAAAGATATTTTGTTTGGCTTTTCTTACATGTACCGTTTATTTTTGGTGTGAGTGATTTTGTGTATACAACTTTTTTATTGTTTTTATTTGAAATGGGTTTGCTCTTGACTCTAGTCTAAGTCAGAGGTGACAGAGACAAAGTCGACGATGGAGTGAGCTTACCCAAAATGTTTTGATATAGTTTTTTAAGTCTTATCGATAACTTTCGAGGCATCCCTAGTCCTGTCATTTTAATGTCAAGTAAAGTCAAATAAAATACCGAGAAGTATTGTTTTTATCACTTCTTCAACTTCACACATGTCAATTAACGTGTTTTTTTTTTAATACAAATGGGTTGTTCTACCTAGCTTGGACCTAAAACTATATTTAAATATATAATTGTGCTCTGAGCATCAGACGACTCTTTAGACGCCTAGGTCAATATTCTGCCAGTGTTGACATATTTCGGTACTAAACGATGACTAGAGATGCATTTTTAAAACAGTACGCGCTCTAAAAACTAGACATTTCATGTAAACATAATCCTGTGTAATATTTATTTTCGAAAGAAATGTCACAAATGTTCACAATATATCAGATCAACGCATTTTATATAATATTATTTATAGATATTAAACGGTAGGTACTGAGGCACGGCGGCGCCCGTCAGGATGTGCGTAAACAGGACTGTTTGCAAACCAAAACTCATATCAGAATTGCTAAATTTTTTTCACAGTTATATGATATGGCGCAAACAAGACAGTGATTTGATAGAGGTCAAGTATAAAGTAATGTAATGGATTACTTTGGAATATAAGAAAATCAGATTATTCAATACGTCAATCGGTTACTATGGTACAAACGTCAGCACATCAAGCTACCCGAAACTGTCAAATTTTCCCAATCAACTTTAAACCTTATGCTTTAGAGATAAAGTTGAAAATCTATTAAAGAATTTTGACAGATTGCAGTAGCTTTAGGTGCTGGCGTCTGTACCTACTATTTCATTTGCGGTACTATTACCTTCCTATGTGACATATATGGTCAAGACATTAACACACACTCACAGCTATTAATACATATTTTATCATTCGTGAGATGTGATGAGATGGAAAGGCTACCTAAATAATGTCAGTCGAAGTTCAAGGCAATAACAAGGTTTTTGTCTTGGTACCTTGTACCTTTATGAGCTCAACCGGATATCTATGAGCTCAACTGTCACTAATGATGAGACAAAATTATTACTTTTTCTATTGTTACCCATCTTTAAGAGATTTCGCGACATCGGAGGAGCGGTTATGGACTTTGATACTATAATAAACTTGTGTAAACAACGTAGATAATTAATAACTTTAGCAAAAAAACATCTACCAATGCGTGACCTATGACATGACAGAACTATAGTTATCATCAATAACATCGATAGTCGATAAATTAAAAACGTATTTGCTACGTCACTAACACTCGTTCACAATTTGATATCAAAAACCTTGATTTTTTTGCTGTCAAATTACAGGTTATACAGGGTTACACAGAATTACATAGTAACATACATCTCAAAGTTTAGGTAAAAAACGGCGACATCATACGATTACGCACACGAAAACAATAATTAAAAGATAATACGGTTGTATAATTGAAAAACTGAACTTTAAGATAAACTTGAGATAAATACAAGATAAGCAGGTGTTTTTTCGCTCGGTAAGATTTCGATTAAAAGTTGTGTTAATAAAAATGGCCGCATGAAATGTCAGCTGGAGCTGCTGGTTACTCCGCTCTTTAAGATAAAGGTAACCGGTAACATGCGTAAGATAATTCTGTATAACTGATTTTTAAACATGAATTGTGGTCTTAGCTGTGAAATATTCAGTACTGACACTATCTATCTCGTTAGTTCCAATGTTACATCTAGGGCATGCAAAACCGGAAAGTCATCAAAACCGGTTTTGAACATCGTTTTTTTGGGACCAAAACCGAAAACCGGAGCTAGGTCCGGTTTTAGCAAAAAAAATCGAATGTAGTATAATTTAAAAAGAAACACCATTTTTTTTAAATACCCACTAAGTCTACAAATAAAACAAATTGTATGATACATTTCTTTTTAATCCAAACCATAATAATTGTACAGATAACAATGAACTTATAATAGTATAAAGATTAATTAACTGAGATCAAATCAACAACATGTAAGTTTTTGGTATCTTTGGTACCTATTAAGTCTGCTATCAAAAATAATATATTTTAAACATAGAAAACACAATCAGCATCTTCAAATATTAAACACAGCCACCCACAATTACCAAAAAAATCAACATTTTTGTAACTTTGAAGACGAACTACAAAATAACATTATTATAATATGAATTCGCAACTCGCAGGCGAGGGCGGCGGACACGCACTTGCACTCCCGGTAAGGGTATTACTGCAACAACGCAGGCGCAGGCTGGCGGGTTACGGGTGCGGGGTGCGGGGGTAGTGGAGGGAGGCGTGTAAGTGGGTGGATGCAGGCTGTGTTCGGTTCGGATACATTTGATGCCTCAAAATTAATTATTTTTTGAGAGTGTTCGAAAAAAATGTTGATAAAAATCAAAATGTTAATTGTTACTCAATAATGGGAAAACCGGAGCTGAGCTCCGGTTTTGGCTCTCAAAACCGGTTTTCAAAAATCGTTAAATTTTGGCCGATTTCCGGTTTTGCGCAAAACCGGAAAACCGGTTTTGCATGCCCTAGTTACATCTCATAACAACCTTGGTCAGATAGCATACTGTCATGAAAAATCAAAAAACAATTTACAAAATCTCAAAGGTTTCGAAAAGTTTATTTGTAAATTCGCATAGAAGAGGAAAAACATACATATACAGGATGGTTGAGATGAGGAAGCAAGGCCTTAGCTACAGGAAAACGGTCTAGGGAGACTAACCTTAATTTTTTGAGAGATTTTGAACTGGATTTGTATTGGTTGACAGATTATTTATTTATCCAAAAGAACAATTTTTATTTACGAATGAATGAAGGGCAAAATAAGTTACTTGCAACCTTTAAACATTGGAATATTTTACGAAACTAATCTGAAAACTACTGAGTTTTCAGATTAGTTTCGTAAAATATTCCAATCAAATATTCTTAAAAAAAAAAGTTAATTTGTGGACTGCCACAAATTAACTTTTTTTTTAAGAATATTCTATTAAACAACAAGGGAAGGAATAGTTCACTATAATACTAGGTCACTATCGCCGGGCTAGTCTTAATAACAATTACGTGAAATCATTACGATGAGCTGACGACTCGTTACAACTGTTACAAGCAATGTAGGAGAACTGGCAACAAGCCAAGACATAGTTATATGAGACTAGGAGACGCCCCGTAGACTAGGAAACTGTAGGAATGCTAGGAATACCGACTGGTATTTAAGACGAAACAATTAACTAACTACTGTTAGTTTTTATAGGAAGTCTGATTTAGATTTTGCGTAGTAGAAAGTAATTTGTTTTTTTTTTACTTGAGCGAAAAGTGTTTTGTTGTGTCTAACTAGTTTCATTACAAGTTGTATTTAATTTTTATTTATTTAATACAAAATGTTAGTCCTCTCGAATTATCGTGATGACATGCAGTCAAAGTGACCTCTGTTCTGCCACCGATAACAACGTGGAATTGGCGAAGTTTTGGGTCAACAAAAATTGAATTATTGTCGTGCCAGCGTCATCAAGAAGCGTCATGCGGAAATCTGCCAAAGATACTTTCCACTCTGCGGAAAACTTAGGGTCGTTTCAAACTTCTACGGACTTCAATAACACGATGCGACGATGTACAGACGCCAGCATATCAAGCTACTACAATCTTCAACTTTATCGCTAAAGCACAAAATTCAAGGCTGATTGGGAAAATTTGACAGTTTCGGGTACCTTGAGGTGCTGGCGTCTGTACGTCATATCACAAAGACCTACATTTCGGCTACGGCGCGGTAGCAGTTTCCCAAACAACTAAATAGACTCAGATTCAGACTAAATAAAGCTAACAAAATCTCAACTCTTATCATTTGCACGTGTGCTTACTTAGTGTACCCATATATGTAGGTACCGTATACTAACTACACTATATAAACATTTGCCATCATTGTAGTCCCACACTATTATCAGTATTATACCAAATTACACCAAAAATTACGTTATTACTTGCAATTAAACTTGCGTAGGTTATAAAAATAATATTAAAAAAAAACTTGAATTCATAGATTTTTTTGTTGAAATGCGTCAACCTTCCTACCAGTTAGATAATAAGAATACAAACGAAGATTTACGGCATTTATGATTCTACCAAAGACATTAAATTATTTACAAATCTCTTTGGATTCTACGAAGCTAAATGTAAATAAAGTCGAACATATATAACCTCCTCCTTTTTGGAAGTCGATTAAAAATACGTTGGGTGTTTGGGCTTAATAATTTCTTAATTAAAATCTTGAATACTCAGCCTATAATGTCCCCACTGCTAGGTCACAGGCCTCCACTCTTCAGAGGGAGTGCCCAGTGCGAGTTGGTAGATGTCATATGTCTTCCAATTTTTGGAGGACATATCGGTTTCCTCACGATGTTTTCCTTCACCGTTTTAAGATCAGTAGCCTTAGTGTGAGTTTTTTCGACTCACGTTCGATTGCGAGCGCGTTAGAATTTTGTATGGGAAATTAGGTTTCTCCTAGTGACCACCAGGTGGCGCTATAACTTTTTTCCATATAAAATTTTAACGCGCTCGCAATCGAACGTGAGTGAAAAAACTCACACTAAGGCCACAGTTGTGATGAAATTATTTACACAAAGTAATGCGTCTGATTGGGATCGAACTCACGACCTACAACAACGAAGTCGGGGCCGTTACTACTGAGTCACCACCAAAAATCATGCGGTAATTTAAAGGTACATCTGGTATTTATTGAATGAATTAGGTAAATTGAAATCACATCTCATTCAATACTGAATACGGTGAAGACTAGAAGCAATGACGTCATCATCATCATCATTTCAGCCGAAAGACGTCCACTGCTGGACATAGGCCTCCCCCAAGCACCTCAAGAAGAAGACGCAATGACGTGGCTCTGTTGAATGCAATACAATGGCAGTCATTCACAACAGGTGCAGTGGGTGCATATTTTGGGTTTTTAAAATCTACCAATAGGCCACAGAATAAACTTAGGTATTTCCGTCGTGACTTGATGGATAAACCAAATCTGATAAAAAGGGTTTTTACGGCAATATTCGTACTTTTCCAAATACATACCAACTTATATATACCTACTTACTACCTGACCCGGCAAACGCTGTTTTGCCATATAAATTATTTCTAACTGCTCGGCGCTACTTCGTTCGCGTGGTGTCTACCCTACCCTACTCCTACCCTACTCCTACCCTACTCCTACCCTACCCCTACCCTACTCCATCCCTACTCCTACCCTACTCCTACACTACTCCTACCCTACACCTGTAAGTAAATAAAAGTATTTTAAAAAAAACCGGTTAAAAAGTATCCTATGTTCGTCTCCTGGTTCTAAGCCTACCAATTTTCAGCCAAATCGGTTTAGCCATTCTTGAGTTGTAATTAGTGTAACTAACACGATTTTCTTTTATATACTCGTATATAGATTTGATTATCAGAAACAAACCATGACCTCTTCTCAGTACTTATTTATCTTTAGAGATTGAGTTATGCCGTTTATTTTCCTCTTGAGCAATCGTTTCTCTGAATATGTTTGTTTTAGCGTTCTTTTCGTACTGAATAGTATGGACATTGTTCCGAGAAGAATAGGCCATAAAGGAAAACTTGTGAGCGATGGATTTGTAACAATCGTTGATGGACACAAAACAAAGATGGATTCACGGTAGAATACGTATGGTAAGGTAAGCAAAGATCGATCTATATACCTATAGGACTAGCAGCGCCCCGCGGTTTCACCCGCATAAGTGTCGATCCCGTGGAAATATTGGGATTAAAAGTATCCTATGTCCTTCCCCGGGATGAAATCTATCTCTCTGCCAAATTTTATCGAAGTCCGTTCAGTGGTTTAGGCGTGAAAAGGATACAGACAGAGTTACTTTCTAATTTATAATATGGATGGATTATCTGGCAAAACAAAATTATCATGATCATCTGCTTATACCCCTAAATCCCAACTATGTTGAAGTCGGCAAAATAAAATCATATCAAAAAACTTGCAGTTAAGTAAGTACATCCAAATAAAAAAATTTAACTTTATTGCTGTATGTTCAACTATATATTTTTATTCAGTAAATGACTGTCATTAACACGGTGCAGTAATGATACAGCTGTTTGGATGCGTCCCAAATTGATGCACCTGGGGATGACTCGATACGGCAGGTGGGTAGCCGAGTGTTTTTAGCGCCACCTGAGCAGAATATTTATGCACTGCATAAAATTGTAGTGGGGTGAGACAGCGATGAGTTAATTAGTATAATTTGTTCAAAAACCTGTTAAATTACTTTTTAACGGAGAATCGACTAACAGACATCAGAATATTTCTTAATAATAATGTAATAATCAGCCTGTATTGTCCTCCCTTTCCGTTTTTTCCACTTAACTCGATCGGAGCCAATATGCACCAAGCCCTCGTATTATATGCGTCAAGTTCGCCCCGCCATCTACGCCTGGGTCTAGGACATATAGGTATTTCTTAAATGCCGTAATTCAATACTTCTGGTTGTTGCAATTTTCAATAGAACTTCATGCTCAATTAATTGACAATATTTATATACTGACATAAAACTTAACCAAACAAGAATATTATTAAAAAGTAACCAGTTTTTACAATCATACGCAAACCGCGGAAGTCCGAAACACTAACCACAAGATTATGATGTAAATAAGTTATAAAATAGTAGAAGCAAAACATTAAATGGGGGTCACGCGTGTTTTACGACAATTAAAATTATTATTGTTACGTGTCAGTAGTTTTGTGTCAAGATGAAACATCCTAAATAGTGACAGAACACGCTCAATGTCTTGCATTATTTTGTTACTTTTAAAGTTGCTCTTATACAGAATAACAACAAAACTAAGAGCATGCGCAGTCGCGAAGTCGGCAAGGATTGGCTGTATTCAAGATAAGGAAAAAGAGGCTAAAATCACAGTAAAGATAAGTTTTGAACGTTAGTACGTAGTTTCCGTACTGTTCATATCTTTACTGTGATATAATGATATATGCTCATAGTAACAAAACACGTTTAACGACTGATAAGTACTTATGTATTTTTATTCGTAGGTGGAACTGAACCTATTTAATGATGTCAAAGGTCACACATTAACGGAGACCCCACAAACCACTATCAAGATCTCGCGAATTCGGGAAGTCTTCAAGATTTCGGCAAATGAATCGACGTGACACATACCTACCTAAGCTCTGTTTTTTTATTTGCTAGACTAATGACAGCTGCGATCGACTTTGTTTTTTCAACAAGACTGTTATTTTGGTCTATCAACTTAAAAATCAGAGTTTACAGCATAAGGAAAAATTGGTCGCCTTACGATTGTAAAATCTCGAATATCGTACTACTAAAACAAATTATTTAAATGTAAAATAGCCAGCGTTAATCATTTTTGTAAACAGTGAATTTTTTTTTTGATTGCAGACAATTTAAAAAAATATTTATCCTACAAAAAGTTGTCCAAACAATTGAAAAGACTATTCAGAACAGAAGCCTAAGTAAGTAAATTACACGTCAGGAATTATTTAATTACATAAAGTTTTATCTAATCATTGAAGGTCGAATTTCATAAATCTTAATTATTCAAGGTTATCTGATACTACCTACATTTGCTACCTAAATGACAGTGCTTGTGTGACATATCACATGTTTTACAAAAAGATAATTATTTACAAATCTGACACAATGTAACTGCCAACATTAATTATAATTTAAATACAAGTGATGGCCGATAGCCGGTGGATCAGACGAGTAGGTACAGCGGTGCTATTCTGTTAAAATCTCACCGTGAAAACTTAGGTGAAGTGAGCGTGGAGTGAGCTGTCAATAGTGTCAATTCCTAGCAAAAACAAACTCACTTCACCTAAGTTTTCACGGTGAGATTTTTACAGAATCGACCGGCTGGAGTGGAAAACGCGTAACGGCAAGCGTAGTGTGGGACGCCCCCACGCGACCGACGACCTCAAAAGGTGGCTGGGATAGACTGGATGCGGAAGGGGGAGAACAGATGACTTTTATTCGAGGAATAAAATTGACGTTTGACAGTTTTTGTATGAAATAACTGTCAAAATTTCAAAATTATTCCTCGAATAAAGTTATCAAATGATTGAAAAATCAGCCCTAAAACCGCTATGAAACTTAAGCTAGGGTTCCCTAAGACTGCTGTGGCCATCACACAAAGCATCCGCAATTTCCATCGAATGACGTCATGGAAACGTTATTTATGAAAGTCGGAGAGTTTCCCTTGATAGCGTTTTTTGACAGCGTAAAGCCAAACCCCGCTGCCACTATTTTCATGACAGTTGTCACTGCGGCCATCCATCGCTGTCAAGGCATTGTCAAATTCAAATTGTTACTATGTGCTCGTACCTACCGGTTACAGAACCTTTGGAACCTATCGCTACAAAGCCTTGATTAAAGGATCATACTATCAGGATTAAAGGTATTAGCGGCTACATTCCACGTACAGTGATAACAACATAATATTCCAAAGGTTATTACAATAATATTTTTTACACACATAGGTACCCAATCAAACTCATTAATACCTACTCATTATATCTGCCTGATTTAACAAAGTATTAATTACAGCCACAAAAATTCCTAAAAATGTTAAATTGTACATACTTCGTTCGTAACATATAATTTACAAAATGATATTCAAATTTTCATTTATTTTTTTTGCATGATTTTTTGTTCAAATATTCTAGTGTGCGTTGTCAAAGCAGGTAAATGTCACTTGAGGAATTTAAGCACGGACGCGAAAAACAAGTTTTTGTTTAAAGATAATAGACACGGGTAATAACGTGCAGGTAATTGAACGTGCAAGACGTGATGCTTATTTTAGTAGATAAGTAGGTACCTAATGTACATCTGTGACGTCAATCAGTCAAAATTTAATGTCATTGTACTTTTAATCTTTATTTTATTCTTCTGTTAGTGGTAGATTAATATAATAATTGTAAGGAACTCTTTAATTATTACCAAGCTGTTACTGTGCTGCTGGGGAGTTTTTTGCGCCACTTTTTCTTCCCAACGAAAGCACTAGGAAGTGGTGAAAGGCAGTTTTGAGGGACTGTCTTAAGTAATTTTGATGTTAGAAAAATGCTGATTTTCAGCCCAATTTGAATAAATGACTTTTGTTTTATTTTGTAACATTTTTACAAGCATTTTTACCACTTTTGGTTTTGTAGATACGGTAATGTAACAATACGGTAATGTTGACAATTAAAAAGTGCCTGTAAATTAATTAATTGAAATAAATGCTTTGAGTTTGAGTTTAACAATCACCAATAATTACATATTTTTTCTGCGAAATCACTTCATTTTATTTATTATAAATAAAATGAAGTGATTTCGCAGAAAAAATCCTATCCGTCTTCAGTAATAAATTTCAAAGAAACTTCTCGACTTAACATTACCTTGTGACCGATATCAGAGCAATTGAACCCAACTAACCCCGTTCTCCTGATAAGTTATACATAAACGGCTTGATAAGAAAAATCACAGCTATTTTAATTAATGCGTTAAACCAGAGATAACTCTTTCATGCCCATATTGATACACCGACTACCGACTGATGTTTGAATTGTTTGTTTGAATGAGAAGTTTTTGCTTAGATACTCAAAGTAATTCAATCGCTGTCTAATAAAACAATTGTTTGATCAAAGTATCTTGAACTTTGGTCTTATCGTTTCCTGTTAAAGATAAATTGAAGTGTCAAATTTTAATTTCCAAATAAAAATTAAACAACGTCATACGATAGTTTCGTTAATTAAAGATTCGTGTGATTCTGTGTTGTATAATGAAAACATTTTTACGATTTCATTGTTTTAACAACCTAAGCTACGTAAATAAGATTTTTGTAGCGTTTATAAATACTTCTTCAAAATTTTACGATCTACAGCTAACAGAACAACAAAAGAAAGAAATCGATAAACATGAAGAAAAAACTACAAAAGCAGCGGAAACAAGAACTGAACTAGATAATAACGTGATTGGTTCATTACTAGTACACGTACGACCTATAAAGGCTCCTTCAAACAGGCGCGACTCGCGATAAAATCGTGTGCGAACAAGATATAACCTCATCGATTTTAACCATGTGATAACTTTTAACTATGCGATGGTGTGAAAGAAGTCGGGTGAATTTTTTGAAACATGGCTAGGAAAGTATGGACTCTAGAAAGACAGCTAATCTAAGATGTAGGAAAGAAAAAGACTTACTACGTCGACCCCAACTAAACTGGGATAAGGAGAGGAAGATAATGATACTATGTATATGCAAAGGTCGGGCTAGGCAATACTATCAACTTTAAAAAAAACCTATAGCCCATATGGATGGCCGGTTGTAATTATAACTAAACTATTGCCCGACACTTCTCAATTTGTTATGCAGATGGTAATCTGAATATTCAATTAATATTAATCACACAACACCGGTAGTCAGACAGCACTTCCAGGAAAACATCCTCATCAAACCGGATCCGTATTTTCTCTAATAAACCTAGTCTAGTCCTATCTAGTCTAGTAATCTACGCAAGATACAATACTAGATACATAATAATATAATAAACTGCAAATAAGCAAAAAAATCTAGAATGTTTTCACAATTGTAGCAAGAGTTTGACATAATTCTGAAGAGACTAATTGACGACAGTCGATAGCTAAAGGTAAAACACAAGGTAGCACAAAATACTAAAGCGGGCACATTAAGTAGACCACGATTTTTTGCATGCTCCAAACATATTATAACAAAGTTTCAGAATTCCAGTATACCGTTCCACTAAGTTTAAAGCCCCGAATGGTTTTTTTTTGCGCAAACATTCCTGGAAGGGAATTTTGGAATTGTGGCCTCTGAAAGTACTGTTATCGAAGTTTGATAAGATTCGTTAATCTGTATGACGCCATCAACTATCTGAAATATCTTTTTAAGTACGAACATGCACAAAAACTACTTGTAGTACTTACTAGAAATGAACAGATTATCTAACCTACGTCACACTTTTTATGGTGATTATCATAAAATTAATTTGACCTGACTCACTGTTGTTTACTACAATTACCACCATTGACACTGAGATGAAGGCAATGTGCAACGTTCAGAAAAACCCGTATTTCATGTTGCAAGCAAGTTTTGCGAATTACTTGTCAAGTCATCATGTTTGTGCATAATCTTAGATGAACCCACTGACTGTCTTAATATTTCTTGAAAATTCATATTTCAAGTATCACACTTCAAATATGATATTGAGCGTGAAAAACTTTTGCAACGGAATATATATTTTTAGTTAACCCATAATAATTCACGATGTAAAATCGTTAATCGCTAGTCGTTCATTGTAATTGTTTAAGAACTTATAGTGGAATTTGTCTGTTGTACTAATAAAATCGTGCAGCCAGTTTTTCTAGACGAACTCAGCACTTTCGTTATAAAATAAACACGATAATATCTTGAAATAGGGATGTGCAGGCGAGGTTATCTTGCCAACAGTAGTACATAATTATCCTATCGATAGTGAATCTTGCATGATGTCATATTGGGACTCAAGTTACAGGCTTTTGCAACGTTTCGTAAGGAAACACCGGTGTGCAAATGTTTGAATATGCGATGTGCGTCCATAAATGTACTGTGTGAGGCAACCACATTTAAAAAGTCGTAATCGCTATATGAATAATTGTATTGTACTTTAACAATAACTCCTTTAATGAAGCAGGCGCTCAAATAGACGTGAGAATCATGTAGCAAGATTTAGAAGATACAAACGTTAAAATAAAACCTTCATAGCCAAAGGATGTTGCAGGTACTGTTTCCAAAAACGATCAGTCTCAATAGTAAAATAGAAAATCTTTCGTTTTCAATAACATAAAGGGTGAAACTGGTGGAACAATAAAGGCGAAGACCCAAACGCATTCAATTCACTTTAATGATCATCAATTGAAGACCGATTACGAAAGTATATACAGTTTAATTAAACCCAATTGCCCCATGTTCATAATTGAATCCTGATGTGACAATAACAATGGAAACCACAACTTATATAATACATTAAAGGCACGTGTAAGTTCCAAGTGCTTGAAAAGTAAAAAGTAAGCTTAAGTTTAAAAGAAAATCATGAAGCTCAAAATTCTTTATGGAGATACATTATAATGGTATGCAATTCAACTCGGAAAATATATAATCAAAAACGTGTGCATATAGATACATTTTCACTATTTATTTATCTACGAGTAATAATTACAAATTGCAAATGAACCTTAGACTCAGTTGACCCCGGATTGTGAACTATAAACTATTGAAGTCGTATCAAACAGGCCGTCAAAGACAAGTCATAGTGTTATTTTTAAACAATACTGCCTATTGTTAAGGAAATATTTAAATAAATAATTATTTTGCAAACATGCTTGTGTGAACGTGTTATTTATTCCTTCGAGCTTATTCGTATTTATATAACACACCTAATATGATATTATATTAAAATGTATATATGCCGTATAAATGAAAGGAGAGAGTAAATTAAATCAAGCAAGCAATTTAAATTTTAAGGAGATTGCCATCTAAGTGGAGCAGTTTGTTATTTAAATAATTAACTGTGTTAACATTTTAAAAACAATAAATTAAACGCTAAGAGTAAATGCAACACCTTTTCACGCAACAGATAGTAATCTTGAAGTTTTTATACATATGACAAGCCATCCATCACGAGTATTCAGGCATATTTATTTTGTTTAAAACTACATTTGAGCCAAGTTCGCTGCTTTCGGAACATTGACTGTTATTACAACTAAATAACTATATATATTAGCTTACCTTTATAATAAAGACGTCATCAGTGTTGGAACATTCCACGTCTTGCACTTCTGCAACAAGAAAACAAAATATAAAATTGCGAGCCAACATGAAGGATATTTTTTATCTTGTACTGAAAAACGCAGTTTTATTGGCAGAAATATTGAAGTAGTAATAAACACAGCTGTCTACGGTAGAATAATAAAAATATTTGCAAGAGATATATCAAAGAAGCCGAATCAGAGTCCATTCAATGGACCCTGATACAAAGGTGAGCCCCCGAACAGATGTTACGGCGCCTGAGGCAACTATTATTATCAAGTTTTGCAGGTAAAATATCATACGACCTTTACAAATAATCTTTCTGATTCAGAGAGCAACGGTCGCGTGAATGAACATGCAACACAACACAAGTTTAAAGATTGGTAAAGACCATTTTGTCCATGCAAATAAAACTGAAAGAACTTTATTCTTTTTCAGTTTTATTACTTAATCAATTCTAAGTTTTATGCATCAGAGCTCAAATCATACTTGCTGTATAATTAAAAACGACGATTTGATTAAAACGGTGCTCATTTAATTGTCTATATCTACAAATAATACTTATAAATATGCATAAGAGCAGGTGATTTTTGTAATAGGAAATAAACTACTTAAAATATAATTTAAAGAATTTACATAATGCATTTGATTAAGTATTTCATAAAACAAAAAAACTGTTAAGTGAAAAATATACAGCTTTTAAATATAACATGCCATCGTAGCTTCCCATTTAAGTTTCAATAACAGGTCATAGGTTATCTAAGATCGGACCAACTTCATAGCTTACATATGATACGGTCACGGAGTACCACAGGGAGCAAGCTTGGGCCCATAATTATCAACGTTTATCTTCCGTGGGAATTATACACCAATTTCTATTGTCTCCTTCTCTAATAGAAGACCCGCTTCCTATTCGATAAATAGAACAATGTTCCCAATAAGATTAGATAAACCAACTTTAGTACTATCATAGCGTAACTGCTTCCTTTTTTAAAGGTTTATTTATGATATTTGTGTTTTATCGGGTCTTTGCATTGATTCCCTCCAGCGTAGGTTTCTATCCGGTTTTGAACCGGACCTAGTCTTATCTTTCTTCTGTCTTTTGAAGACAATATTTAAATATTTCCCAAAGAAAATAAACAAATTGTTGTTTATGTATAGTCATTCTATGACGTACAGTTGCATGAGTCACCAAGCTACACTAAGACCGAAAATGCCTAGTCTTGGACATTGCTAAATGGTCTTACACTATTCTAAAAAACCCACTAATGTCTCCACTACAAGAACCAGTTTGCATAACACGGTGACGTAAATCAATAAGGTAAAGTTCACGTCATAATATCGTCGTATTAATGTGACAAGGTTGCTGATAAAGATTGACTTTGATTTGACTCGACGTGATTTAGATATCTACACAGTTTTAGTATCATTCTAATGTGTATACATTAATTGTTGTTGCTACAGTTTAACATTTTAAAATAGAAATGTAGCAAATTAGAATTGTTGTAGTTGTTGAAAATTAATACAAAAACTTTAAATTACTGAAATTGGATAGGTATGTACATGATTTAAATTGCAAATGGCAATTTAGACGGTACAAACTACACAAATTTTAAGTTATATTATTGGCAACCCTTTTTTTTACAAATGCTTTTGTGTCATTATCATAATCTACGTCTATTACATGTCCTTACCATGTCAACTGAGCTGATTATTTTATCCTCAAGTAACTATCTATTAGGAGCGCTGACTTCACCTGTGTCAAAGCAAACCACGATGACACAATCATAGCTATAAAATTGCTCCTAGTTTGAAGCACTTATTATTAAAAAATAAATGCCAGTAATCCATGTTAAACTAGCCATAAATTAAAAACTTAATTAGATCAGATATATTACTTTACCCGTGGGTGCGTTTGTTACATGTAATGAACATTATATTAATACAATTAACTCAGCGTGTACCAAAAGTAAATTACCATCTACCTATGAATTATAATACCACCTGGCTTTGTCGGTAGTTAAAATAACGGTGAATACAAACCGCTGAAAATACCGTACGGGACATAAACCAAAAGAGGCTTTGAGCTGCACTGGCCTCTTATTGCCAAATTCGGACATCGTTAAGACGAACGTTACTAAGCGTGTATTAATTATGTTTACTTATGTTAACATAGTGTGTCCTCATTGCCTAGATATTTATTAACATTAGTGTTTATCTATTCAAAGGCAACATATCCGATTTCTGTAAACTTATCATGTACAGCCTTGAAACACCAAGATAAGACTAAATTACAATGACAAAACGACATCATCCGTTTCGTGACCACAGTTATTTCCCGTTTTACATTACCGTTGTAATGCAAGTCTGTACCAAATTGGCAACCTAGACGCCGTGTAACAAGCTGAACGAAATACAGTTTAGTTTCAACAATACATTTATTCAAGTTAACAAGATGAAACTCAACTATTACCAGCTTCAAGGGTAACTAGTTTATTTGTTATGCAAGCCAAAAGGGAATATGAATGGACCTTTCTCACAGAAAAAAAAACTTGCTTTTGACGCAACGCAATTCAGAATAAAGATAAATAAACTAACAAATAATAACCTTCGATGAGTACCAATACCGGTTAATCCGGAGAGTTTCATACAAGTGAGATAAAAATACATGAATTAGTAACGCTCTTAGTTCTCAGAAGCTTTTACTTGTCACAGTGGAGTGGTAAGAACAATCGACGACAGTGTTGGTCAATGATAGAAACGTCCCCGAGGTGAAAGTAGACAACTTTGCAAATAATAAGCGTGTGGGTGGCATTTGCGAAACTGATCATACAAGCGTCAGTCAGAAGCTAATTAATGTAGCATTTGGTGATGAATGGCGACTACAAATATGGTCAATGGTCGGTACTGTTTCTAACAATGATGAATACAAAGATCAATTTGGAAGTGTCGATATTTGAATAAGTAACGAATTTAATAACTTATCACGTATAAATGCAAATTTTAATGCATTTTACTATTACAAAAATATGCAAATTGTAACCAAATATAACACATAATATCTAATATCAATGCAGACAACAATAAAAAAAGTATTAAAATGTAACTAATACGAGTAGGCCATGATGCGGTTTGATAATTTGACGAAGAAACAACTGTAGATCATCAACAGGAAGTCGAAGATAACACTTTTTGCGTGTTTTTTGCTTAACTACAAATTAATGTCGAACGTATAGCTCATTGCAACCGGTGTGATTGCTAGAAAAATTGAACATTACTATTCATTAGCCTTATAATCAGGAATTTATAAACAAGATTTATCTTTATTACCACTAACGCGGTAAAAAGCAAGCTGAAAATTACTTCTATGAACGTGCTTAACGCGAAACAATATTGATACATAAAAACTAGAGGCTAGTCTAGAGCTCGTTAGGTATTAGTTCTTTAGAGTTCTCAGGGGGATGTGAGTTGTGCAAAATTAGACACATTTGCGGTTGTCTGTAGCCATGCATTAGTGCGTAAATTGCACTAGACTACGTGTAATCCCATCGGCTGCTCATTAGCCGGCTCGCAACTTGCTGCAGGCTGTCGTGGGAATCTCTGCTAAGAAACCTCATCTGTCGATGATTCGAACCATCTTCTGAAACGGTTCATTTATAAGATTGAAGCAAGACAAAACTTTAGTCATTTATTTTCCGAAGGATCACTAAACTGTCACGGCTGCTGATGCTCTGTTTGGTTCGAGATATATTTTAAGGACCGAAACTAAATAGTTTACGTATTTGCTTTTAACCTTTACGACTTGTTCTCCCCTAATGGGTATTAATAGATGCAGCATTCCACCTTAATCTCGTATTGTCAACTTCTCTAATAAAATAAGGGATTTATTTAAATAATGATGAACAATAAATAATAAAGTTGATAGGCGATCTAGATATCAATTTCAACCATTTAGTAGAATGTTATATGGACAAGATAAAATCTTTGCATAGATAATTCAAATAGATAATTTTCCGAAAGTTCACTATGATACCTAAGAAATACAGTCAGTATTAGATAGTGGATACAAATGTAAATGTGAGCAAGTAACTATAGTGGAAAGCTGATAAAGATGTTTGCCCACACAAGGTCAGTGGGGTGACACGACCACTCTGTTGACATACCGAGCACAAATAAAATATCGTGCTAAATATAAGAATTCCTAAAGTAAAGATCAAATAATGCTGCAGATGTCTATAACGATATAGAAGCAGAGCTGCATAAAGAAACTCGCTTATCAATTGCTAGTCATGTTGCGCCAGTTGCAAAAGTTTACCAACTGAACGACATATATGTTATGTTGCTAACAAAATCATAGGATAGGAAGACACGGTTAATTTTTTTACAAATGTTACCTAGTTATCAAACGGTACAGCCATGTTGTTAGATTGTGATATTATCACTCCAGTGGTAGATATTGCATTGATTTAAATCATCGCATAGTGGAAAATGGAAATCAAGTGCGAACAGCAGGTAAAAATAAAAAAGTAACTTGGATTAATTAATCTAACGTGACGTCAGTAACCTTGCTACTTACTCCGAAAGAATCTATCTATGTTAATACCTCATAGATAATAGTCTTATCTACTCCGATAAATAATGTTCTTCACTCCAGGATGTTGTATGCAAACGGCACAACAGTTTTTGCCCGACGAATTTGTTCAAATCCGAAAACATGAGGTGCAAAGCAATGATTATTTCCTGTTTACGTGAAAAAGTGAATCTAAAAAAAACCAATGACATGATCAGTGCAAACAAATAAAAAAGTCTTGGCAGCTTATGTAATTTTCACAGAATTCGCTGTGTTAAAAATCAGGGGCGTTACTGTAGGTGTGTTTGCTGATTCACTACTTTTGTTTCCAGTGACATCGCCTACAAGGTGTATACTTAATAATTTTGCTGAGGATCCGCGTTTCTATATTTGGTCGTATTTGTCATATTTCTCTGAATGAATGTATTACTATTAGACATACTTTTTTTTTATTTCTAATTTCCCTAATGTGATACACAGTCATGACATCATTCATGTAAATGAGGCTGTCATTGATCACTTTCGATTATATAAGACGGACCACGTCATTGACACTTGGTCACATTTCTGAGATTACATCCTGTTATTATTCGGACATATTTGTAATTGTATTGTACGATTCCACATTAAAAGAAATAAGCAAAGTAGGTAACTATTTCTGCAATAATAGATTACTAAAGTCTTTATAACTTTGTAAATGTTTGTGGTTTTTATTCTTAAACAGTTGATTGATGGATATTTGAGGATAATATTTGCAGTAGATATACCTAGAATCATAATAATAGGGTAATGACTTATAATCAATTTTGTTTCAAATATTCCTCCAAAACCGCTTTAATGAGTCGTGATCTCGCAAACTTGAATAATTGTGGAGAAGCACGCGGACAAAAAAGGGTCGTATCGTAGGTAAGGCAATGGAAGGGGATGGCGACGAGGGCGACGGCCACAAAAGGGACCTCAGTGTCGGAGGTCTTGTAAACATAATGTAAAGGAAACGGTTTTTTGTCGGGGAGAATCGGGCGGCGTCGGCGAGTCCGGCGCGAGCGCAGGTAGGAACTTAAGAATTTCTCTAGCTGTGCTCGTTCGTACTGATAATAACTTGGTTACTTATGAGTACAAACATTGCTATCTCCAAGCCAACTGTTTGCACAAATATGGACGACCTTCCAGCTTGCATACGTGACTGTGTTACGTGGCACATAAAACTGTATTGCCTTTTCTTGCCTTTTTATCTAGTAACCATCGTTTCTCGAGTAGTTCTGAGATTTTTGCTCGCTCGAACACTATCTCGCCATGACAGAATTACGATGAACTGCACGATGTAATCGTGATACGTTAAACTTTTTCTCAGGAATACACGGCAAGGATAATCCTTACCGTTAATCTTTTTCACATTTAAATTAGGTAGTTGGCATTTACATTATTAGTCGTATGCTCAAACTAAATACAGTCGATTCTATAAAATTGTCATGGCAAATCATAAAAGATAGCATATAGTCTAAACGACTGTTTAAAAATTCAGAAGTTTCAGACAAACCAAACAAGTTTACTAGGTAGATAACATCTGTCCATCTGAATTGTGAGTAGTTGTCCTTGGTTAGAGGTCAGCGGACATACAAAATTCACAGTAAGTTGGTCCCCTACTGGTCCCACACTGTATTTAAAGTGATGTTACATCGCCAGACATTGAATACGTAAGGACCAGACAGGTCAACTGAATTCATATGTACCCCTCTTTAATATTAATGGTGTTGAAAACACACACATTTTCATTTGGGTCGTGTTAAAATTTTGACTTTGTTTTGTTTGGCGTCACTTTTTATGCTCGTTTTTTCTCGGTTTTGTTTTGTTTTACTTCATTAATATTAACGCTTAGAATTTCAAACAGATTATGAATTACGTCAACGTATACATGATTTTTCATATCATCTTTAGTTCATTCTGGCAAGACCAAAGATCGTTATTATTTCATCATTAAAAAAATATTTGACTATCATCCTCTTGTTTGTAATACAGAGGAACTGCTTCTACATAGTATCCAGCAGTAGTGAAACAAGATAGCATCTGCATTATGTTACGTATCTTAGGAGTAAATATCTTTTAATTGCAGTACAACTATGTATGCTTGCTAGGTAATTTGATGCTTGCCAAGGGTATAGTAAATGAATTTCTATCTTCAAAGATCAAAGTACCATAGTGCATTGTGTGGGTGCTATTGTTTTGAATGAACACTTTGATTTTTGTCATGTGTTTCATTGTTGTCATTAATATTATCGTCTGCATGTGAGTTTCAAGAACCATTTTTGAAACCACAGGTTTTAGTAGCTAAAGTTATTTATTCTTTAACAGACGTTGGGTTACTTCTTTTTACATTATGAAGTTAAATGTAAGGAAAAATGCTATAAATCAATTCCTTTATGATGTGATGTGATAAGAACGGGTCGGAACTAGACTGATCGCCACATCAGTCTAATTCCGGCCCTTTCTTATCGTCATCAAATTTGTATACTTAATGATGATGGGATAACCTCAACGTTAACACGAATTAGTTGACAGATACCGCTACTTTAAACAGTGTTGAATCAACTAAATGCAGGAAGCCGGACATTGTATACTTTAAACAAATCAACACATTAATCATGGGTACGTATTCCACGGCCTCTGCCTGCACATAACAATTAGATGAAGCCATATTTATATTGGAACAATTGAGTGCTTACAACTGGACAATTATGCCAATCACGCGTCGATTCGCCGATGCATTGCAATGCAAAACAATACCGGGTACATCGGCACAATCTAATCAGATGCAATTTAAATTATTTTGAAGAAGTCATAATAGACGGAAGTACACACATGTCGACCATAACTTTGTATGTTATCGTTGAGCACGCCAACCTGGCCCTTTACATGACACACCTATTTAACGCAAATTAATTATTATGGCAGGATTCGTCCTACTGACATAATTTCCCGTCAATGCCAATGCGTCCATAAAGATAATATTGCAATTTACCGCCCGCAGTAAAATTATTGTAGACCTACCAGTCAATTTTTATTGTAAATTAAAATAATAGGTACAATATTTTTCCTATAATAAAGCTATCCGATGCACGACAAATCTGATTCCCTCATAAAATCAATCCCGCGTCGAGTAAAACATAGTGTGGTCCGTCTAGGACACGTTTCCGTATCGAATGGAACACGTTTAGCTAAAGTTTGGTTCAGGTCTTTGAACTACGAAGTCTGGAACGTTCACGACATAAAACTGTGGATTAGATTATGTAACGAATGATTCCAAATATCAGCCTTTAATCCTAACATTTATTATCTTCCCTATTCCCGGCAGTCTGTCGAGCCGAAAGATACGATTATGTTTACAATGCGCCGACAAATTTGGACGCAGTTTGTCCTATTTTCCGCCTCAACTATACAATTACATAGCTATCTGACATCGCTAACCTAAACATGAAAATTTTCCTCACCATTTGCAGAGATAAGTGATCTAGTAAGTGGTGACGGTAATGGTTGGGTTATGAGCTCGGTAGCCACAGCTGATGGTAAATGAGCGGCATAAGATGGGAGTAATGTTGCGGAACACTCTGTCGCGCGGCCCTTTTCATCTCCCTAATTGGTTGAAAGGAGAACGATTTTTATTTTTTCCTTTGACACACTGATCTCGCAAGAATGTGCACGAATTTTTGCGGTCGCACACTGCTGAAATTCAAACGAAAGTGGCATTAATCGCAGCCAAGTGGAGTGTTATCAAAATAATATGCTGTAGAATAGATTTTACAGATAATATTCCGACAGGCATACTTGAACGTTTCATATCGATTTAGATCGCTAAGAATCGATTAAACAGTGTTACCCAAACACAATTAGAAACTATAACTTGATACGTCTTATTAAACAGAAATGACAGTTATATGAGACTTAATAAGTAGACATTAAAACGAACGAATTCGCATAATTATTACGCTTAGTAATAAGCTCAGGAGTAATTTGAGTAATTACGGCGTACGAAACTGTTATTGTGAAATCAGCATACAGTCTGTAATTATATTAGAAATTCTGGTTCAAAAATATTCTAACTTAGAATATTTTTTAACCACACAAGACACATTAGGCATTTTAAAATACAAAGTTTGAATGCTTCTTCATCTCCAGGTTTTATTATAAAACAAGATTGTATATTTATTTTTATTAAGATTGTATTTTTGTCGAACAGTCGTCAAAAGAGATAGCTTTGGCTCTTGGCAATGTTTATCTGATCCAGTAAAAATATTTGCGGTCCATACGTATTATTGTATACAATCAAGTTTTTCTAACTGAAGAGACGGCTATGTTGCTGGGGACTTTGTTACGCCACTTTTTCTTCCTACCAAAAGCACTAAGAAGTGGTGAAGGGTGGGCGTTTTGGGGGACTGCCTTGAAAGTATTCTTAACATTCAAAAAGTGGTAATTATCCGCCTAATTTGAACAAATTACTTTAGATTTTTATTGACAGTTTTGATAACATCGTCCATCCATGATGTTTTGATGGTTGTCTGAATACCAACTCCTTAGCCTCGTGTACACACTAAGCTATAGCCCTACATTCTAATAGATAGCCATTTATTTATTTATTTTAGGATCTCCAACAAAAGATATACACTAAACATTTAAATAGTTAATGGATGACAAAGTATTTGGTAGGCTCTTTCAATTACAGGTAAACCATCACGGTAAACTATTCAAAGTTCGGTGTGAATAAGGTTATAAAACCTGAGGAAATGCCATAAATTTCCACGTTGTTTGTTGAAAACAAAATGCACATAAAATTTTATGTTCACCACTAAAGAAAGTAAGTATAGTAGTTCGTAGACAGTTTTATAATAGCACGATTGTGACGTCAGTATAAAAAAGTACAATAGACACAATTTTAAAAATTGTACATTGTTGTTGGACTGTGTTTTCGTATACTTCAGGTGGTCGTTTAAATGACATGGTTTATGTAATCAGGTTATGTAAGAGTCGGCCATGCGTATCGTTACATTGAAATGATTTGAATGTCTGTAATGACTACTGAAGCGACACCGTTTCAGTTAGGTACACCCAGCTATACAGCTGTAAGTGATTTTAAATTAACTAAGAAACAGCTTTTTTTGTGTGAGTGTTTTAAGCGTAAAAACATCAGACAAATTGATGATTAGTTTAATCAGTCGCAAAATTATTTTAACAGGAGTTTTCTAATTGGTTTAACGCGAGATGTTATTTTCTTTCGCGTGAAATCTGTCTTATTTTACTTGCCAGAAAACTCATTTAAACCATCAAGAACTAAATTACCTACCTTATTCTAATAAAATAGGTATGTCTACATTTAAATGAAATATAAACGTTCTGTATCTTTCATTGCGCCTATAAAACTCGCACATTTAAGAACGCTCTCGTGTTCTGTAAGTAAATGTCGAGGCAAACACTAAACGTCTCGATATCTTATCGAATGACCACACTTTAATCGATTCTATGTTTATTGCAGTTTCCAATTCGATTCTCGATATTGGAAAGCGAGAATCGGTATGATTGGAGAGCTGTTAGCGTGGGTGGTGGGACCTGTGTTGTCGTATTGTCGTGCCCAAGTTCTAGGGCTTAGAAATATGCCGCAGAGTCAATGACCAACCAGCCAAGTTTACCTAGAACTAATCGCAGGCAGACTGACAATGTGTTTATTAGAACTATTATAACATTTATGAAAATGAGAAAAAAAGTTGCTCAAGTATTTACAGATGCCAAGCACATCAAGCTGCTACAATCTGTCAAATTTCTTTAATAGTTTTTCAACTTTATTGCTAAACTATAAGGTACAAAGTTGATTGGGACAATGGGAATTTAACAGTATTTTTAAAAAAGTGCAAATGTATTTAAAAAGTAGGATTGGGTATTTTTATTTAACACAATTTTATCTGCGAGCTAATTACGTAACACACTTACAGTATGAATGGCTTTCATTTTGACAGCTCAACAACATTCATTACGTTATTGAGCAGAATTTTTTTTTCAAACATGAAGCAATGAATTAGCAATTAAGTCGGTACGGGTAGTCGGAAGCCCGAAAGTCTGACAACCAGTCTTACCGAGGGGTATCGTATTACCCAGTAACTAGGTTGTGGAGGTCAGATAGGCAGTCGCACCATGTAAAATACTGGTATTCGGCTGCATCCCGTTAGACTGGAAGCCGACCCCAACATAGTTGGGAAAAGGCTAGGCAGATGATGATATGAAGCAATGAATTAGCAATATTCTTCAGTATGATTCAGATTGATAGTGTATAAATAAACCATAATTATTCAAAGATTACAATCAATGTATTTACCATACAAATTCCTTAACGAACCACGTTGTTGTATGTAACAATACAAACAAATAAAGAAATTGTCATTTTAGCAAATCAACTTAAAGGACTGCCACCTTATGTGCCAACAAGTTACAGCTCTATAGTTTGTCGCGTACTTTTGCTGGCAATCAGTACTGCTCACCCACGTACGGCGTAGGCGTTATGTCCCCTACAAGATAGGCCCTACGAACATATTTAACTGTCCCGAGGCCAAGCACTGGATATTATTTACGGGACACGTCACACGCATGATTTTAAATGGTAAGCAACTCGGTTAAATTGTACGTGTGTTTTTTATCTGCATCATTTTATTTGCGTGTAAGTTATACTATATCCACGTTATAATACTTGATTAGCACAAATATATCACCTAAAGTGCATCGTATAAGATCAGAAGCAAAAGCGATACCGTATTTGTCCGTTTGAAAGTGCTAATCTCCAAAAGTGCCGTACGGTTTTAATTAAGTTTTCATCAGACACGTTATACGGTCCAGTGTAGATATAATAAATTGAAATATTGAGTTGCCTATCTATCTATATCTCAAAGAAGCCATGTGAAGCTGACCCGCCCGGTTTTTTTAATAAACTGTGATGTTAGAGTCGTCATAGTCACCAATACAATGTCACAATGCTTTCAATCACTTAGTAAGACACACAGGAACGCCCACATAATTATGAACGTATCGTTGACTACTCCCATGTCATAGCTACTACAGCAGTACAAACAGACGTAAAGGAGATGCAATCTACACGTGCTGATTTAGGCTCTAATTAATCACGGTAGTAATTACTAGTTGATGACAGGTGACAGGCCGTTCACCCCAATGTCGAACGTAAACATGCTGACGGAATATAAAACGATGTTCATCTTGTAGTGTCGTCGTTTAGTATAGGACGATAATGATGTTTAAAAAAAAATTAATATCCATTAACAATTTTGGGATTGATTTTCGAATTACACTTTTCCATTCTTGAGCCTTTATTTTAGTTACAGTGAGCGGTACTTTTCTCAATGAGTCTAAATTCTAAAATGGCATATTCTACCTGCAGTGCACGTGCGTTTTAAAACTAAATTTTTCATACCCAATTATTGGTTACTTAAACTGTCATTACACGCATGAACAATATCGTTAATTAGAACACTGAAACGCTACATAATTACACTGTTTACTAATGATTATAATTTTAAACTACTACACGCACTTTTCTGACCAATAGCAATGAACGAGCAAGATCGCCTTCAACGGGTAGCAAGATCAAGAACTACCTGTTACATAATGAGAATAAACGAACTGAAATAGCCCGCGGTTCTCCATACATTCACGCAATAAATATTGCTACAGGAGCTACATACATAGCTTCTTCCAACACAAGTTTGTGCGTATTGTTTATACAAGTGCCGAAATGTTATTTATCAAAACGTAAACAACGTAAAGATGATTAACTAATAGGTACTTAGGTACTTGTATAACCGGGAAGGGAAACTGAATGTTTCTATAAGCTACGAATATGTTTACAATAAGAAGGTTATGGCACGCGTAAATAATTATGGCGCACGCGCGTGTTGAAATATCCTTGACTTTAACCCAAAATTATAGTTAGTGCATGAAGTCTACGCTAATTTGGGAACAGAGGGTTATTGCGTAGCACACTAGCAGTAGCAATGGCTTTCATTTTGACCGTTCCACGATATTCATCGCGTTATTTACATGGTTGAGCAGACAAATTGTTCGAACATATAACGCAATGAATTATTAGCAATATTCTTCAAATTGATTCAGATTGTGGTTGATAGTGTGTTACGCAATTAGGATGCAGTTGTGCGAGGTGACTCTTTCGCGTATTTGTAAATAAGGCTGTTAACAATAGAACATATTACGACATAATACTATACACTATGACTATACAGGACAAAAATGCAATCTACAAGTCTCCATGCCTCATCTCGATATTTGTTAGTTACATGTGTGTGAGCAATCATTACATCTACATAAATAAATAAATTACATCCTACTTACCACACAAGACACTCACAATATAAAGCACTTCTCATTTAAATATAAAAAAATTCAACATAATTTTACCCCTGTTCCTTTCATCTTCTTCACCACAAAAAATATCAATAGACCTCCCCAAACCAATCCTATAAACATCCAATTTTATTTTATGACCAAACATTATGCGACAGAAAAACATCCCAATAAACATAATGTCTGACACCCCACAACCCTTCCTGGTAAAATGTCGTAAAAGGGATGTATCTATATGTCACAGAATAACTCGTTAAGTAACAATGTCGAAACGACAATTGATTGTGCCCGCATTTTGGACAATTAAAATTAACCGCCAATTGGGTTATTGATAAATGCCAATAAGTTTCGCTTAGTAAACGAAAAACATGGTGTTATGAACCGTTAGTAAACAGTTACGTTTCTTCGTAGAATCTGCTTCCGAATAACAAAAACAAGCAATCAATCGTAATATTTCTTCGACAATCTTGATCAGAGTAAAATTGCAGTACAGTCACGAGCACTAATATGTCAACACTTGGAAACTTTCTATTGCGATTTTTTCGTGAAATGACGAATGCAACGTTGAAATACGACACTTTACATAAACCTATGGGTTCGAAAATACTATGTTCGTAATAACATAAAATTTCATTATAAAATAAAGGAGAAAATTGCCTTTGTATAAAGCCAAGTGTATATATACTTATGCTCGTGACTGTACACGACTACACATCCAATATTTTACGTGTCCATACATCCTAATTACATCCTTGATATTGCAGCTTAACAAGAAAATATTGCACTGTATTTTACCTGACGATTTGTACCCGACCCGCCTACCCGTCTTACCACGGCCTTATTGAGAAAATCAACGTTCTAAGCGTGTTTGTCTACTTAAAGCGCATATTTCTGCTATCTGCGCGAATATATAACTGTTTGTTTGTAACGGTTAAAAAATATCTTGCTTTTTACGTATTCACACGCATTTTATGCTTAATTAAGTCTTTCTAAGTCTGTAAAAGTCTGTTTGGGTGTCGTGTCTAAACTCACAAACCAATTTTGATCAAATTGTAGAACGATTATGATGTAAAAAAAAAGCAAAAACAATCAGATCGGAAAATCATAAAGTTTTCCAAAGATCTAGTGATATACCTATTAAAATAACTTGTTATTGATGTCTAAAAAATTACTTTCCTCCGATCTTTATTGACACAAACAAGAGTCAATACATCGGTATGTCTGTCTGATTAATCCGATCGCAAGCGCGACAGATTGATGGTCATCGGATGACAATATTCGTCTAACGAGGCGATCAATTACGGCGCTTCTTGCATTCTTCACATACATTTACTTACTACAAATAGTTTATAAAAACCTATGACTATCTATACTTACTAATATAATAAAGCTGAAGAGTTAGTTTGTTTATCTGTTTGAACGCGCTAATCTCTGGAACTACCAGTCGGATTTGAAAAAGTCTACATTTTACATTTTGCCCAATTTTTGAGGAAGGTTGATACCCTATGGTATCACACTACGACCCTTAGTAGCGGAGCAAAAAGAAGAAAAAAACCAGTAATATCGCAAGCGGACGATGCGACGCAACGCGTTGTTTCGACGCAGTTTTATAAAAATATGGCTGTTATTTTAATAGACAGTTGCTGTCACCGAGTCGATAACCTTCTATGTGTCTTATCATTTTATTTTCTCGAATTTTTATTACGGTTAAGCGTACGCGATACGATATCACATAACTTGCTCGAAAGGAAAATTCATAACATAACTACAATTACATTTATTTCGTGAACACAGCTGTTTTATTGCTTCAGCTGTCAAAATTTGCATTTGCAAAGAACTAGTTCACGTTAGTTATTTTACAAATTGAATGTACCTCATTGCTACATTTGCAATTTCCTCGAAAATAACAGCAAGGGCCGCAGACATCCTTTTATAATGTCACTTGTAATAACATCATTTCATATGACGTCATATGTAACCATTCGCATCGAGAGCTACTTCATAAAGATAGACATCACACCTTATAACGAACTAGACAAGAATGTTCACTGGTTTTGGTCGGCAACTAAAACTCGTCCGGACTGTGCGCCGCCGCCTTAAACGACACGGAAGAAGTTTCTTCCCTACATGGCTGCGGCTGGGATAGGTATTAGTGGCTAGAAACAGGTCCCCTGGAACGATAATAGTGCTCGTAATAAGCTGGAATAGCTGTGTGCGTGCAGCCAACATTAGGGGGTCCGACGACCACTTACGATACCGCCTGGCAGCTGTATGAGTGGGATATTTTCGTGTATGACTACTTATTTTCCAAATTGAGACTAAGCTACGAGAAAATAGACAGTATTTTCTTACAAAATCGTTTTTAACACGGTTTAGCAAACCGACAAACAAATTTAATAAAATCTGAGAACTCAATTTTTACCTACGTCCAATTGTCGTATCGAAATGAAACTTTGTATGTAATTATGTACCTAGTTCGGATAACAAAACCATAATTTGGTATCTTGGAGTTGATCTGATGATGGAGCCAGGAGGTGGATAGTGGAACTCTTCAGTGGCTGTAAACATCTCGAGTTTGGGTAACAATAATTTATGGACTGGTCAGGGTCACTCCACTGTCTAAACAAAACCCCGAAACACGTCACAAACACGTTACTTCTGTTTAAATCTGTATCTGAGACACAGATTCAATAATCAGTCAGGCGACCTACCTATAATAATCATGGTCAAATCATCATAATTACATGCCACACACGTCTAACTAATAATCAACATGTTCTCGGCTTGACCCATAACCCCTTTCGCTAATTACATCTAGAATGATTTCCTGCAACAATTTCAAAGGAAACTATAAAACTTCACATTTATACGGAATCTTAAGACAAATTAAACTCATTCTAAATCGACACTTCAAAGGTTTTATTTTAACTGAGTTCAATTACTTCCACGATTCGTACGATGGACGTAAAACCACAGAATAACTACCTAATAGGTTAAACTGAGTTTAAAACTAGCACAGGGAAGTCGTACTATGAAATCTAATTTTGACGTTAAATTAATTAGCAGTTTATTTTAGTTCTACAATCTGTACATACTTACCTAAAATAAAATATTAAATTTAAGTATCTGTTTGTAATATCAAAATAACAGCTTTTTACTAAATGCATATGAAAGTTTAAACGGTACTTAGAACAAAAAACAATTTTTAAAATTTTTGTCTGTCTGTTTGTTCCGGCTAATCTCCATAACGGCTGAACCGATTTTGACGGGACTTCCACTGGCAGATAGGTGATGTTATAAGGAGTTACTTAGGCTACTTTTATTATAGAACAAGAACATGATTGTTTTCTGAAATGCACGCGAATGAAGTTGCGGGCACAGATAGTAGCATGTATGGAGCAAAAAATGGCGCCCGGGTTATCACGAGCTAAATGCAAAAACAAGTCGCGTTCACGTGTCACTTCGACTTTGATCTAACGCTATCAACAGTCATAGTTGACGGATAATTCATATTACCTCTTATTTATATTTTCCTATTACAAACAAGCTCGCTGCAAAGAAAATTCTATGTCAATATAGGTAGACTTTACAGAATTTTCTTCTTCATTATCATCATTTCATCCCGAAAGACGTCCACTGCTGGACATAGGCCTCCCCTAAGCACCTGTGTTATACATAATATTATATATATAAAAGGCAACCGTTACTGACTGACTGATCTATCAACGCACAGCTTAAACCACTGAACGGATTGCGCTAAAATTTGGCACACATGTAGCTAATGGCGCCGATTCTGTTGTTCACAAACTAAACTAAATTTAAGTTCATGCATCTTTTTCTTTCTATTTCATTAAGAAAAGGACAGAAGATAAATATTAGTTTAGTCCTGTCAAATTAGTCAGCGCCTGACGTAAATTGACGTATTTTTAATAGCCATTTTTTTAATCTCGTCTAAATTGTCTATGGAGTATCTTATTTTGACAGGACTAAACTAATATTTATCTTCTGTCCTTTTCATAGTGAAATAGAAAGAAAAAGATGCCTGAACTTAAATTTAGTTTAGTTTGTGAACAACAGAATCGGCGCCATTATGATTTAGGCGTGCGCTAAAAGCTAGTCAATTATAAAGGCTTGAACTAAATGCATGTTTTCAGCCGATGAATCAATCGATGACAGTATAAGTAAATCGCAGATTTTAACAGGCACTCGAATTGTTTATTACCGCTTAAGCGCCGAATGTATAGAAAACGAGGCCAAATATAGTCGTCATTAGCACTTATTGACTATGAAATTGATAAATGATAAAGCTGCGCCTGCGACGTTTGGTCATAGTTAACAGTTGAGTTATTAGTTTCGAAAGTCCGGCCAGAAGCGTCTGGTTGTTGAAGTGGTCTTTGTTTGAACTTTTTTGTGAGCACTCGACCGTCTTCATTAAACTATAAATGAATTCTTTGTTAGACACCCTGGGAAAGTTTTAGAAACTCCAGATAATTTTTGTGTATTTTGTATCAGACATGTGCACTCAAATGTGTGATTTGTTGATATAAAATCAATATTTGTCGCCGAAAAGATATCGTTATCGTAGTTAGTGATGTCACAACCGCATAGCGTTTGTTAAACTTGCAGATAATTTTGGTGCATTTAAATCATTTGGAGCTGAATAATATTGGCGGAGACATGCTTGTATCTATTTTAGTATTTGCAGATATTTAACATGATTTTCTGTTAGAGATAACAAGATTGTATTGTTTGTTAATTGGCTAAATAAGAACACAGGCTCAATTTTATATTTATTTTTATCATGCAGTGTTTCCATGCCAAAACTTGTTTTAAAGCGGCAACATATAGCTTACTGTTAAGTTCCCACGTCTAGCAAATTACGTTCGCAAATCAACTCATGCGCACAAGATCCATTATTGTAGCAGTGGCGCGCTGAACCTAATTTCTTGCCACAGTGCGCCAAACGTAAAGGTGTGTGTGGACCAGACCACAGATACAGGGTGTAGGTATTTGATGTGGACCGACACACGGCAACACTTCAAACGTTTACACAGTGAAGATAAGGCTTTATCAGCGAACTGTCAACAGCAATATCAGTTCGTATGGATACATTAATCATATTATTAATTAGTTTGTCGTTCTCATGAATATAATGAGACATCAACTGAATCAATTACAAGTAGTCAAAGCTCAGCACAGTGGCTCCGTTTATCGCGAAACGTGATTTGTGATATGGTCGAAGATAAACCAAGGAATATGATTATTTTTTATCTAACATTACATGAGTGTCATTTTGTAATGTTACTGGAAAATGTTGTCAAGGCTGGTCACAGATGCTTGGTTTATTTATTGGATTGCTTGGTTTGGTGGATCCGCAGATGCGATCCCCTAGCCTTCAAATATGTGCAAAAGTCAGTTACACAGCAGGGAGTTTTAAACGGTAGATGTCTGACATACGCCTTCCAAATCGTAGTAGGTCAGGTTAGGTCACTCCATGGGAAACTTCACAAGAAAGGCACTTGAGCATCAACGCTGATTTCACCCACTGACTTGGTGACCATCAACTATTCTGATTTACTGACCAAACATCAATGCCACGTCTGCCTAACCGAATCCTCTATGGGTCAGTAAAGGTATATTGAGCTATTATCGTCACTGCAGTCACCAGGGGCTTGCGCCAACGCATACGATATGCCTATTATGGGCGTGACGTAAGTACCTACACAATTTCATGTTTTGTTTCGCATTCCTCGCTGTATTAGTACCTGACGTGCGCTGATGACGTACCTGACGTAACGCAATGGACTTCAAAATGGAACTGTAAACTCAAAATAGTAACAGGAAAATTAGGAAACCGGCTACAATTATTTAAAAAAAAAGGACCTTTTTATTATCGATTTCAGTGAAAAGATAGGAATAGAATATTCGGTCGATGATAGGTTAAAGTAGTAGTTTTGCGTATCATTCTTAGAATAAAGCACGATATACACGGTTTGATACGGTGGTTTCAAACCTAAGTTTAAAACAGTGTAGACAGTGGATTCAAACCAATTTCGTATGACCTTTAACCGTCCTTGGTAGAAAGGCCTGCATTGCAAACCAGTGCCAGAAGAAAATGTTGGTTTTAAACCGTGTAGCAGGCATCTTGCAACAACAACGACTTCAAGGTCACCTTGGTTTGTAGACTGGTTTTAAACCGTGTACAACGTGCTTTACGGAGTTTTAATATCAATGCGATAGCACTGCAAAAAATAGTTATCGCAACTATTATTGTTTTGAAGTCGTCTATACCGAAGTATGGGTGAGTGGTTTTTTCGATTGCGATATATTTTCTTCGCGAACTTTCTGGTAGGTACCTACATCTAACGGACCTTATTTCAAATTAGATTAATTGAAATAATTAACCTGTTTACGAATATTTTAAAATTATTAACCTTTATATTTTATATATCATTATTATTATTATTATTTATATATTTTTAGGTGCACGTTGACATATTATAGTTTGTTGCCAACAAGGGCACTTAATCGTTAATTATAATACATTATACACAGAGTCCTTTTTGGCAACAAACTATATTTTTTGAATATTTAAATCCCTTTTAAAGATTCACCCCGAATCCCGATTCACCCCTGCATCCCTATTCATCCCGTTTGACGGTACGTAGTTACACCATAAAATTACCAGCATTTAAAAGACTTTCATAATGACCATAGTCAGCATCATAAATATGATTTTCAACACACTTGCTCGTAAAGTGGCTCTTATTGAACCGCTTTTAGGTCCATAATGGAGTGTATTACGAACGCGTGCTTTTTCTTTACTTTAATCCACATGTTCTGTAATACCACAGATAACTATTTACTAGTCGGAGACGCGCGCTTTTTTAATCTCATCAAACCCTGCGTTCCGAATTGGGAAATAATCGATGTATTCCGAATTGGGAAATAACCGAATTAGCGTGAGCGCGATAACGATAACGATGTCCCGTGAATCGTCATAGATGACGTCATGACATTCGCCATCTTGCGATAATGCCGACCATGCCCTAGAATAATATCACCGTGAGCGCTGTCAAAAATGACAGTGTGTGTATGAGGTTGTGTCAGTGTGTGTTTTGTTTTGAGTTGCATCATCTTTAAATTAAACTAACGTGGCATTTTTGAAATTGTGCTTCTGGCTGACAGTCGCCACCTAACCAAAGAAGAAGAACTGAAGAAGAAATGTGGTGTTTATACAAAGAAATACTGTAATAATATCTTTTTTACATTGTGTAAGCACTGCACTGTCATGTGAGCGCGTTCACGAGTGTTCCGAATTGTTGCCAGCTCTCAGCAGTCATAATAGTAATATCTAAATCGGAACGCATGTGAGATGATGCATGGACGTAATATTACGTCCATGGAGATGATGTGAGCGATTATAGCTAATTCGGAAAGCGCCCAAAGAGACTTCATGCCGAAAGAAAATATCCGCGGGCTATATTTCATTTTTTTTTAAATAGTCTGTATTGTCCTTGGTCGCAAAATGAACTCGCAGGGCACCACAGACAATTTAAGGTGAATGCGCAGTGGTAGACCGCGAAATTCTTAGGTTTTTTGCAATTTTCAGGTTTTTTCTATAGGCTGTTTAGGCGTTTTGTCTGTGCCATAGATTAATATATTTAAAATGAGTCAATGTTGCGCGCGCATCGCTAGTGCTGGCTAGCACGGCGCGCGGGAAAACAAAACCAGCGCGCCATTTTCCATACAAGTTAATATTTAACAATACAAGTCTGTTTTTTTTTCCTCGCAAGTGTGTTGAAAAACGTCGTATGAAACGCGTGTGCATTAATCAATATACACTCGGCTTTCTTATCGCTCTCGCCTGCGGCTCGCGCGATAATATCGCCTCGTGCATAATGATCAACTTAGCACACATGTATCATAATGTACTATTATTCAATTTTCTGAAACATGAAACAGACAATAATATCTATTTATATAAACATCAAGCGGACAGCTCTGCGTACAACTTACCTATTCACACAGAACTTCACAAACAATAGAGATATATTCCTTTGTTTTCTGTTGGCGAGATGCACCGCACAAACGCAACACATCGCCAGTTATTTTAAATGAAGGCAATAGTACTTGTCATATTCCACAATAGTATGGCAACTATTACAATGGCTTCTACGATGCCCAATCGTCGCTTAATGGTCTATGCCCAATGGTATATAAGTCTATGACCCATTAAAGCGGCCGCACCTTAACTAGAGATGTCCTATTTACGCACCTTAGCGATTAAGCCCATACAAAGTCAGTCACGCGTTGCGTACCCGGTACAGCACTAATTTATCTGACAGATCGCTTTTGTCGTACATTGCTGGTGACATTTCAATTTAGATCTTCAAAGCATGACATGGCGGGTAATGTAAGGGTATTCGTTTGTTTAGTTTGAAATTGGATAATTATTTGAAACTAGCTGTTGACTGTACAGTCCATGATTACGTATAGCTATTATTTTAAATTACAGAGAGGATGTCATTTAAGTTATTTTGGGAAGTTTTTGTGCAGTAGCAGTTCCAAGGTCTGTTATTGCAGCCTCATGACCTTAAGAAGAATGGCCGTCATTGACATAATTGCGAACTTAAAAATTATTACGATGCAGCAAATCTTAACAATTATTTAAGCGAACAATGAATTTAAGATGTAACACGTTGCAGGAACAAGATGGAGTCTTGGTTTATGTCATGTTAATTTTTCAACATCATTAATTTGTAAGTATATTATTTTTAGGATCGAAAGTTACAAATCAATGCAATAGCAATAAACTATTCGAATTCGTAATGTTTAGCATCCAGGAAATCTACACGATGATTCTACCACACAAACTCATCTACCTGAAAGCAAAAATATGATTCTAAGGCCATGTCCTACCTCAATTTTAACGTTATGGATGGATTTTTCACAGCCATTTAATCGTATGCATAGCTGTTTATGTTTCAAATCTGATGACATCACAAGCTAATACCAGGGACTTAGCGGGGACTAAAGGCAATGGTCCAATGATAGAACCCATTTATATTACGCTAATCAGATTAGATATGCCTGTTGCTAAGATTTCGAAATTAAACATTACACCACAGCCACCTACAGAATAGTCTATACTGATTATAGTTTCGTACAAGTAGGTAAGAGTGATAGATAAACCGAATGTTTCTGCGTTTCTATTTTCATACAGGAAGAAATACGATTAACCTTGACTCTTGTTTTACTATCTGCATTCGTAATTTGAATATTATTATATCTTACCCATTATTTATTTTTACTGTTGAATTTATAGTTTTTACAATGTGTACGTAGACGTAATTTATAGAGGAGTTACATCTCGTATTCTTTTATAATACACTACTAATGGCTGGTAATGATAGATAAGAGTGGTCAGTGATCGAGCTCTTTGGCGAGCAAATGGAGAGGCTACTAGCACTGAACTGCAAAAATGATGTTGATGATGACATTACCAACCAATGAATTGAAAAAATCTTTTGAGATTCTCAGTGTCGCATCTAAATGTAGATGTAGCTCATGTTGCTGTTCGTCTCTACATCTATGTTTTAGCTTCTTACGAAGTTATTAAAACTTACGATACTGAAGGACCAGTCAGTATCATTTTAACTTTCAATTTAGTTCCACCATTAAATACAAAACAATCTTGTACCTACCTTACCTAGAATACTAGTAACTTAGGTAGCAAAAGAAAGTGCATGTCAAAACTTTCGCTAATAACTCCTGTCTCTTAACAGAAGCACTAAATTCTCATTGGTTTTCTAAAAGACGACGAAGTATCTAACGCAATATTTCCCTCATTAATTGTTTTAAACGTTATAGTTATGAGCATAATTACACTTCCACTATCACAACCACTGATAAACGCAATCACGCTTACATCTCATGTTGAAATGAGAACGTAACCTTGAGATTTGATGATGAAATTAAAAAGAACATAGAAATAAATAAAATACGTTTATTTGCAGTAAACATGACGCTGAGAAAGAACACAACACAAAAAAGAACGAGTTTGGAGGATAATATCACATCCACGCAAAACGGCCATCGTTCAGCATAATGCTACGACCCGAACATCACATATTATTAGATTTTATATACAATAGAAGCAAGTCTCTTCCTAATATAGTCAGTGAATATTTACACAAGTACAATAAGATATAAATGTAGGTATATAGTCCAAGTCGCTGTTGTGTGACCATTGGGGATACGAGATAACAATACCGGTCCATATTAATATCTGTACATACTCCTATATACACTAGTGTATTTATTACCGACCAGTGGGACACTCGATATTATAACTGGGCCACATTTCAAGCGAATTTTGATCTACTTTGATCGTAGACTGTAGCTAACAGATTGCAATCTGCGTTACCTGACATTATTCATCGCATGAAGACCTAATGACACCATTTTTTTGCGCAGCGCAAGCGCAACCGTTGATACAAATTCGCGAACCAAATTATATCGAGCTGGGGGTGAAAGTAGATGTGCTTTCACTGCATTCAGCGTTCAGATAAAATATTTTTTAGCTCGTGACATTCTACATGATCAGATGATAAGCCAAATAATAGCCCTAACCGGTGTTTAAAATTGATACATAAAAGTTGGTTGTCACAAATGTACCGCCCTCTAGCAATAAATTATCATTTGTAATGTAATAACGGTGTTCAAACTAAGATATGTGTTTGCTCCACATCGGCTAATATAAATTGGCAGTGACAAAACTAAACGCTTCGCATTAGTATTCGTCAGCTTGCAGAGATAAAAATGATTGATGGGAGAAGAACACGCTGTAGCATGATTTATGTATTTAAAAATTAGATTGGAATATCCAACATTATGTAGTTCCTGCTAACTGTTAACCAAACTCAGGACAGCAACCGTCTACCGCACACAATCGTGGAATCAGTACTATAGGTATAAGTCATCGGTCACGATCGTCTAGAAACGTCATATTCACACGAATTCAACAAGTGTAAATACACAATAAAATTTTAAATATCCTTCGTTTACGACAATTTGAACTTTAAATTACATTATGCAACAAGCCGTAAGTAGCAGTTTTGCATTCTCATATAAAGTCTATGTTTAGAATGTGAAATTATCATTTCCGCCGAAAATAATGACGGTGTGATGCGAATCAACTAGTAGGAAAGCTTGACTAAATATTTTGACGTAATCGTAGGTTAGATACAAATGCCAATCTTTAGCGGTACCTACCTATATAATTTTTAGACCAAAACTGAGGAGATCAATTTTCATCTAAAAATAAAGTCACTGCACCAAGTCGAAAGCTATTTTATTATTTTATTTGGGATACAGATGATCCGAATACGAAAAACTATTAATGTCAAGATTACCCCAATGAAACACTAGAAATCTATCACTAAGACCATTTAGAAATTGATAAAGATGAAACAGCGCGTAATCTTGCTGCAGTGACTCTCACAAATGACCCTAGATCTGAGCACATTAGCGGCATTGCTATCGAATATTCAGCGTACACGAGAGGCATGTCAGGACTTATAGGAGTTATAGGTACAGTTTGCCATCCGGCTATTATCATGGCTGCATCGGCGAGTGGAAAGCAATGGCACTCACCTACGACAGCCAGATACGTTAACTTCGTGCGTTGCCATATACGGCTAATTCGAAATTGCTTACTTTGATACGGTTAAATGGAAACTCATTTTTGTTGAGCTGCCCTTCTTCGTAATGCGTTTAGCTAAGTGATTTGATCGAGGCTTGTATGTTTAAGTTATTTTGGTCATTCTGTTTGCACTATTTTGAGCCGGGAATACAATCCTATCCGAGAATTTTTCTGTCATTAAAAGAAGGTATTTTATCTCAAATGGTGTAACATTTTTCACAGAATGAGCACCATGTTATAATTAATTGCAAAGCATTTGTTCTGGTATTAACTCATTCTTTCGCAACAACATATAATTTTAATGTTGTAGTACCAATTAAAGTTACGGAATCAATGTTTAACTGTAATTCAAATACTGACGAAGTTAAACGGACAATAGCCAGTGTTTTTAATCATACGGATAAAAAACGACGTATCGGCAAATATAATCATAGCAAGAATCATCGCCAAGTCTGCAATCATGGCAATTCAAAATTTTATTACCGGTAATTTGACTTTCCGTTCTGAATTGACGCTTGTAAATATTTTTTATCGTTTGTGTATAGATTAGAATGAAGATTCTGCGTGACTGAGATCTTAAGAGGCCGATTGAATTTACACGTTTTAGAAAAAGACGACTTGTTCTAAATGGGAACGTAGCAATTGGATCTCAAACCGCAGAATATACCGAAGCCACATTTGCACTGTGACCCCTCTATGTGCGGCGCGTATGTGTCATAATTACTCTCTAAAGGCCTTGTCTGATAACATTGGTGTGATGGACTGCGTCCTCAGTTGAATGTAGGCGCGAGATAAATGCATTCACTCGACATGTGCAACAATATAACAGCTGAACCGATGTTCGAGCATACATCGTAGTGTCGAGGAGGCGTTTCTTGTGAAACTGCACAGATGTTGAGTACAGCTTTGTCTTATTTTCAAGTCAAACAGACGTAAAGTCGACGTCCATTTTCTGGTTTCCGGTGACGATAATAATTTTCGCGAGTATATACACATTTGTTGAAATATTATGACTTACGAATATTTCGTATTATGCAAATATAAGTTCGGGCGCGATTGTTGATTCATTTCTCCATTTGGAAATGTCAATTCCAAAATCATCGTGAGACTGAGAATTTAGTTCAATGTTGATCGCATTAAATTCGGCAAAGTGCTTGTCTCAAGCACCTAGGTATGGAAATAATAAAATGTAGGTACCGCTGACCAGCCTTAAAATTCAGTCAGGCGCATGATTCATTTTGTGAGCAACACATCAGTAGATACCTTCATCTCGAGGATAACGTCAACGTAAACATGACTAGGACTACTAAGATAGTAGGTACATATAATAATATGTAGTTGCAAAAACTACTATGCCACTTCAACAACTACAGGAGTACTCTCGTAACCTTGACAATCAAAATGGGCGCTGTATACGTCATTCTTACTCCACGAGCGATCGCACCTGGCCATCAGCTGTTACAAGTACTTCAGTCACCCTATAAAATGCAGCATAGAGTAGGGTGGTCCAAAAACCGTTGCGAATGTCTTAATGCATGTAGTTTGAGAAAATGAAGCGGTAAGGTTTGCTCATTGCTGGTGGTCGGGAGGTTAACCGTAACCGTTCGCTAATCGCGCCACTATTACGAGGATAGTAGAGGTGCGCCCGCGCCGCGGCACTGTGGGATCAACGGGTTATAAATATCTCTTTCTTTATATTTAACAAAAATAAAGTTTCTTTCTATTATTTTTGTTAAATATAAAGAAAGAGATAAAAAAATCTTAAGGCATCAAAAAATTCATCCGCATCGCTGTCAACAAGAAAAGTGCCCAAAAGACTGTTAGCATTGCCACGTTGTATGGCAATGCTGATTCTTTGGCCAAGGAATAGGCCAGCACTCTGATCACGTGAAGAGTTGACAAACCGCCTGGCGATGTCTCGAAAAACTAAGTGTAATTAAAAATTAAAACAATACAGGTTTTTTGCAGAAATTCAGTTTTATGATGAGAAGAATCATGATATTGCCCAATTAGGAATTCAATTTGGTAAACAAAAACGCCGTAATTCATACAAACAAAAATAAACCTCTTCAAACTACAACGTTAATGAAAAACAAACAACTGCAAGATGCGAAAACAAGAAGATGCGAAAAGAAAGAGACAAAATGGACTGCTTAGACCAAACAGAAGCATAAATTCAATTACTTTTTACGTGGCAGTAATTGCACACTTGTTATCTAAATGACAATCTTAATCATTCTACCATAAATAATTTAGAAAACGGAATACTTAGGCGGTTGAGTAGACTTTCTGTTTGACTTTAACCGCGTCTTAAATTGAAAACAACCAAACAACAACAAGAAAAAAATAAGACAGAAAATTTTAAAATAAGAAACAAATGACAGCCAGTAAAATTAAATTTACCTTCTTAGAATTTAAGATACAGTTAGTTAGGCAGCGCCGATTCTGTTGTTCACAAACTAAACTAAATTTAAGTTCAGGCATCTTTTTTTTTCTATTTTATTAAGAAAAGGACAGAAGACAGATATTAGTTTAGTCCTGTCAAATTAGTCAGCGCCTGACGTAAATTGACGTATTTTTAATAGCCAATTTTTTAATCTCGTCTAAATTGTCTATGGAGTATCTTAATTTGACAGGACTAAACTAATATTTATCTTCTGTCCTTTTCTTAATGACATAGAAGAAAAAGATGCATGAACTTAAATTTAGTTTAGTTTGTGAACAACAGAATCGGCGCCAATGACTAAGAGAAGGTACTTGAATCGAACGCAAGGAAATCGTAAAATATGATCATAAAACGTGGAAAGTACTACAATAGCAACTAGGTAGGTACATACCTATCTTATTGGTATTTACTGCCCACCGCGATTCTCGATAAGATATCTATTTAGCGGTGTTAGATTGGGACATTATTATTAATCGGTAGTTATTCCAACGTTTTAATTAACTCTCCGAGCAATTCCCGATGTTCACAAGCTAAATTGATTTATCTCTAACGTACTTACCTACCAATAACCAAACCCGTTTCCGAGATTCACGCAAAGCAATAAAATATAGAAAAATTAAGTAGGAAACACAAGATAAGCTGAACCTTGGACACGCACGTGTGAAGTTTGTGCTCATCAAATGACATACACAATTGGACAAACTAATCAAACTAACAGCGATTAATGAATAACCAACTTAGGTAAGTTAGGTAACCGCACTTAAAATATCACCCGATAGAATTAAAATATTCGTAGGTAGTTGCTAAACAATTGACGCGCTGCAAATTATTTAACTTGGTATTCCAATTCCACATGATAAGTTTATTCAACAAGTTTTTGTTAACACAACCGTAAAGAAATGTTTAAAAATACTTACCAAGGATATCGTGCAAATTACAAACTATTCGTATCGTAACTTCGATTCGTTGTCGAATGCACGTTGCAATTCAAGTCCTCGCCAGATTTTTTCCGGATCACTCAATTCCGCTCACTGTCGCACTGTCACTTTTCAAGCACGGCCGGCTTTTTTTTAAAGTTATCACGCCAAAGTGTGTGCCTCCGTGGGAACGGTGCGTGGTGTCGATTCGATGGATCGTTGCGGACTGACGGGCGGCTGGCTGACGGTCGCACGCCGGCCGCCGACTCCGAAACTCGACTTGTGTTCACTAGACACAGAATAGGGGCATGCTGTGCATAATCAGCACTGTGCATCGATATGATCCAACTTTATTGGTAGTTTTTAACGGTTTTGTAGAAACCTTAGTCAAACAGCCCCATCATGATCAGTAATTAGTTTTTACTTAGCAACTAATATAAACCTAGATTAAAATTTGCGGTTTGTCTAGATGTTATCTCAGTCTGACAGTTTATGATATGTACGCGTAATTTTGACAAACAACTCCGTAGCATAAACCGCTGAAAGTATTGACCGCAACATCGCATGAATATATGTAATTGAGTTTGACTACTCGGTAACATAAAAAATATAGTGTTCATCATCGAATGATTATGTACACTGGTACACACGACAGTACTGGATTAACACAGTGTCTAATTGTTGGAAAACTCAGCGTGCTTGGTTCAAGATCGTACGACAATCGCGCCACCTCGGCTCTTCGCGCCTTTTACTAAACACATTTTTTTTCTCGTGCAGATGCAATGACTTTTTGGAATAACACCGTGGTTTTAAAAACGTGTTTTTAATAGGTATTTATCATTATTGTAGTTTGACTGGTTATAATACACAATGTCAACAGTTATCAGCATTTACGAGTAATAGATGTCACATTCGATAAATTAGTTGATTTATTATCTATGTGTAAGTAAAGAAAGTGCTTCTATCTTTTCCACAGAAATTAAGTTTTCCATAAACCTGCAATTATTTTTTTTTTTTTTGATATGTAGTGTCCTTTGCAAGGGATGCAGATTTTTGAAACTGCAGTAAGCAGAGCCTATTGGTAATGGCTATAATTAAATAAATTGCTCTGCTATCTCTTAAGAGGTTATTAAGAGTACAAACGATAGATTTATTAGGTCTGGAGAGTTTATCGATGGTCTAGACTTAATTGTTTATAACAAACTATTATTACATTAAAGGACATTGTAAAAAATGGCCTATGAATCGGCACGTATGAAACCTTTAAAATAATTACTAGTTTTTATTATAATTTACATTACAATTATTACAATATAACGGACACTTCATAATTAAGAAAACATTTTAAAAAGTAATTCAGTTGGGTCTTATTCCCCGGCGTCATTATTTTTTGTATCAATTTGACGTTTTGAACAGGCAAGGGTATTTTAGCTCATTCAGCCAAGTCTTTGCGCGCAGCGGAGTGTAATTACAAAACTCAACACCCTCAGCGCTTGATCTATGAATAATCTTTTTAGTTAAAAACAGAATAAAGAGCTTGAAAGCGATGTGTAAAACGAGCTACATCGATACTGACAGTCGATGATTTGATAGATGACACTTTGACAATTGATAGTAATGACAGTCGGTCTCTGCGTTCCGAGTTGGGAAATAATCGATTTGAGCGTGCTTAAACCCGTACCGAATTAGCGTGAGCGCGATAACGATGTCCCGTGAATCGTCATAGATGACGTCATGACATGCGCCATCTTGCGACGCCGACCATGCCTTTTAATAATATCACCGTGAGCGCTGTCAAAATTGACAGAGTGTGTGTGTGTAGATGTGTCAGAGTGTGTTTTGTTTTGAGTTGCATCATATCTTTAAATTAAACTAACGTGGCATTTTCGAAATTGTGCTTCTGACTGAGAGTCGCCATCTAACCAAAAGAAGAAGAAATGTGGTGTTTACACAAAGAAATACTGTAATAATATCGTTTTGACATTAAGTAAGCACTGTGAGCGCGTTCACGAGCGTACCGAATTCTTGAATAGCTCTCAGCTGTCATAATCGTAATACTTAGACAAAGAAAAGTATAGACGGCGGGTAGCTCCATTTCATTTCCACAAGAAAAGAATATAGTATTGAGTTATTATAAGTAACAGAAAAGGATAAAGCTATACTATTTCCGTCTCTCAGTGCGTGCCAGTTTTTTCAAGGCAGCTACATAAGTAGCCAATGTTAGTTAAATTAGTTTTTTGTCTCATGTGTGGCCACGCTACCCGATGCTCTATAGCTTTCTTACTCTAAGTCGTAATATCTAAATCGGAAAGAAGTAAGACAAAGTAATATAATTAGCTAAAACTATTTATTTGCATGCCTTAGTTAAGGTAGTTAGTACAGGATCATTTTATTAAACTTAACATCTGTAACTTGTACCTACTTTCTGTGCAAATAAAGAACTAAGTATTCTATGCTATTCTAACGCTTATGAGATGCTGTGAGTGCTGTGAGCGATTATATCCACAGAGCATGTAACACGATTATAGCTAATTCGGAATGCGGCCTAAGAACGACGACTTGGCATTGTAATGTAATGAACGTTAATTTATTATAACCTCAAAATCCGAAAGTATTTTGGCTTTTTTACAATTCTCAGAAGTGTCCGTGATTTTAATTTAGTTTCAATCGAATATATGCATTATTTAGAACACAGAAAGTATATTCACGTTACTGCCGGTTCTTAGGCAAACGATGTATGGACGGCGAACAATCTCCTTTCCCAACTCTTGGGGTAAAATAATATATTTTAAGAAACAATAAGGTTTGCAAGATTGTTATTTCAAGCTATTAAAAGGTATTTTTACTGGGTAAAATATAGAGTAGATACTGTTTTTGACATCATTTAACAAATTGACATAAAAAACCTCCTCCTTTTTTGAAGTCGGTTAAAAAGTGAAATTAAGTTAAGGGAAAATATACACAATGGTTGAACTGGTAAAATATCCTTGGACAGCGCTGAAACACAGTCGTCCACGACTACATGTCAAACCCAAAAGAAAAAAAAGAATTGAAACAAATGGTAGGTACAAAAGAGTCTAGTTAAGTTACGCTTGCCGCAGTTGGTCTGTGGATGGGTGACCATCGTTAGATACCGTGACCCCTCCGTGCCTCGGAAAGCACGTTATGCCGTTGGTCCCGGGATTCGTGGATCTTTGACAGTAGTTACGGGAAGTCAGGAGCCCGAAAGTCTGACAATCAGGCTTAATAAGGGGTACCGTGTTACCCAGTAACTGGGTTGTGGAGGTCAGATAGGCAGTCGCTCCATGTAAAATACTGGTATTCAGCTGCATCCGGTTAGACTGGAAGCCGACCCCAACATAGTTGGGAAAAGGCTAGGCAGATGATAATATTTGAATACTAGCTTACCCGACGAACTGCGTACCGCCTTAGATTTAATAAAAACGAATGTATGAAAAAATGAGTTATCTTCGTTACTTACCTATTATTTTTTTGTAAATTTTTCCCATATTTTAATACATAGTTATTTTGCTATTCGGGGCGGAGAAAAATCTAACAAAACAAAGATCATCAAAATTCAAGCAAAAGCCATTCTTGAGTTTTAAATGAAGTAACTAACCCGACTTTGTTTTATCTAAAAATAGAGTATAACAAAAGGAACAAGCATAGCGACAATCCTGATCATAGATACTTCAGGAATCCAGGCCAGTCATAGTCAATAGGACCAAACCTATGCACCCATACTCATCCATTGTAAGGAACTATAATATACCACTATACCATAATACCAAACTACTATTCAGCAACGGACATCGGGCTGATATGACAATGTCATAAAACATGCAATTCAACAACAAAATACTTAAACAAACAAATATTTCTTGCTTTTAATCCAAAATACTAACATATCATTGGCTAGACTGGAATCAAATTAAGTGGCGAGATATTTAATCGATGATTTTACAAAATAATTTCTACTCAGTTTAAATATTTTTCATAGCAGCATTTATGTATTACAACATGTAATCAGATTCGCAAAGTGTTCCGAGTTTTGATTAAGCAATAACAGATGACATAGTTTAATGGTAATTCAATAATGAATGAAGCCTTGTTTCAAATTATCGGTAATAAGTACTTATTATTTATTGGTAATTAGCCACTTTTGGTTGATAATATTTTAGTCTGTTAGGGAGCAGTGTTAAGATTGCAGTGGTGCACTTTAATTTAGTTTATAGTAGAGACAAACGATTGGCTATGTAAACCATGTTGATGTAATCGTAATGGGAAAATATGTTTCTATGGATGCAGAGGCAATCATGGAAACTATTGAAAACGTATTCCATTTATGTAGACTTGTACGATTACCTACCAACTTTATGACATTTATTGTGAAAACATCTTTTAGTTTCCGGGGAGTTTGTTGCCCCACTTCTTCCCAGCGAAAGCACTAGGAACTGGTGAAGGGCGGCGTTGTGGGGAACTGTTATGTAATTGACGTTCGAAAAGTGCTGATTCTCAGCCTAATAGTACTTGACTTTTGATTTTCTTTTCAGTTTTTTTTTCAAATAAAATGTAGTTTTAGAGCCACCTTTCCAGTTTCAGTTTGCATTGTTTTCGCCCTTCTTACCGTCCAGAATAATGATGACGTTATTTAGGTAAACATTATTCATCAAACTGCTTAGGTAACATTTATTTCTATTCATGTTTTCCCTAACAACTGTGACAGTACTTTCGAAGATGACCTAAATTTAACAAATCGAATTTCTGACAGAAGGGCTTACTTTACTTATAAGGGTAAACATCGAGTCCGAAATTGTTTGCGACCCAGTCTCCCAGAAAATATGTACAGTCAACAAAACAGATAAGTATGCAGGATCGTTGGATATACTTGAAGTTTATTACGAAACCGACGGATATTCTCGAATACAATTTAATTTTATTAATAGAAAACGAACAGCTCATTTATCAAATTAAATTTCAGTCGACAACATCCATCGGTTTCTTACTAAATTTCAACTATATCCGACGATCCTGCATACTTATCACTTTTGTTGACTGTACAAGGGGAAAACACAATCATCATAATCGATGTCTCATAAGAAAGAAGGTATACATAAAAATAGATATATTATGTAACTTGTTTGCTCAGGAAAATTCGGTAAAGGTGACCGGGAAACCGAATCATATTACACAATGTTTACTTCCCATAAAACGGGATACTTACTGGTGATGTTTTTCTTTGGTCTGTCCGCATTGTTTCTTACAATAATTATTTTACTCTAGCTGTACGCGCAACTTAGTTCGAGTGCATGTTGGAAAACAAATGAGATTTTATGGGTTTATTTTTTTTTGTGCGGAACCCTAATTCTTATTCTAAAATAAAAGTATCCTAAGTTACTCGTTATAACATCAGCTATCTGCCAGTGAAAGTCCCGTCAAAATCGGTCTTGCCGTTTCGGAGATTAGCCGGAACCAAGAGACAGACAGACAAATAATTTAAGAATAGTTTTTTGTTAGAAGTACCGTATATACTTTCAAAATAATTATGCATTTAGTGAAAAGCTGTTATTTTGACTTTACAAACAAACGCTTCAATTATATTTATTTGTATAGATTCAATTGGGAAGAATATAATGCATAAATTGGGTAGCGTTGCACCACGTGTGTTTGAGTATGAAGAAACCGCCTTACTGAAATTTCTGAAATGATAATATATGGTCTCATCAAAGATACGATTTATTCCGGTCTGATCCCCTGAACTCCCCTCCACCCCCCCCCCCTCGATCCTCTGCAAGTTCGTCTTCTGTTTTCTAAAACTTTTTTTTAACGTTGTCTCTAAGTCATCATCAATGTAAAATGCAAATAAAGTTATTACAGAATCACCCATCACAAAAAAGGCATTTTGACAATTCAAAATGCCTTTTTTGTGATGGGTGATTCTGTAATAACTTAGAGAAATTTAAAATTTTAATTACTTGTAACGAATACAAATAGATATTTTACCGTTAGAAAACCAGTAAAGGATGTATCTTAACAACTTAGAAATAATCAGTGAGCTTTTAAAGTTGACTTGGCGGCGCCGGCGCTTAGTGGTCAGACAAAAGTCCCCCCGTGGCGCCATGACATAATGTACGACTACACGACTACTAAAAAACGTGTTAAAAGAACCGTAGGTACATAATTATTTCTTCAAAAGAATCTTGGATTCTATGAAAAAGGATTCCTGTTAGGTAACAACTATGTATGTTACAATAAGCTTTAGAATTGGAATACATTAGGTACTGACTTTGAAAAACCTGAGCCGAACTTTTATTTGGACATCGCAATTAAAGTAAGGTGAGAGCAGAGGTGGCCCAGTGGTAACGGCCGCGACTTACGAGTTGAAGGTCGTGGGTTCGAACCCGTGCAGGCGCTTTACTTTGTGTAAATAATTTCATCACCGCTGCTCTCCAAACGGTGAAGGAAAACAAGTGAGGAATCTGGCATGTCCTAGAACCAAAAATTCGAAGACATGTGACATCTACCAACCCGCACTGGGCCCGCGTGGTATGTAACAACCTATTCTGTACTGGGGATTTTTTTTTAACCTTCTTTCTGCCTCAAGTGTAACATCACACACAACGTCACTCGCATGACTAACTATCCTATCTCATTTTTTAGACGATTGAGTTAGAACAACTACCCCATTTATCTATTCGTGATTCTTTACATTTTTCACAAACCGTCGTATCTCTGTTATTTGAATCTCAAAATGTAACCATTTTGAAAGGCAACAAAATGGAAAGAATCACGAATAGAAAAATGTAGTTCTCCTAACTCAAATCATAAAAAATGAGATAAGATAGTTAGTCATGCGAGCGACGACATAACATCACGCCTTGTTTCCCTGCAGGGTTTGACAGAGGTGTACTTATAGTACACCCACATTTCGCCAGTTATGTTTAAATCCCATGTAATAGAGGGCAAAGGCTATTGCCATCAATGGGACACAAATTCAGGCTCCGGGCTGTTACTAAGATATTCCTTTACTAAGATATTGTAAAACACGTTGTCCGACCCAGGATTCGAACCCAGGACCGACAGGACAGGACAGTTCAGCAATATCGTTTGCGACCACTAGACCAGAGATGGTGTGACATCCCTAATAATAAAAGAGTAGTCTTCAAAGTGTAGCGAAGACCGCGTAGCGCCACGCAAAAAAAAAATTGCTGACATTTCCAAAACTTATTCTTCGAACTAAATAAATAACATGGTGTGTCACATTATATTAAAGTTTACATAACTTAAAAGGTATATTTTCCTCTTATCTTACCGCAAACATTATCTTTTAGGACGTCACTCAACTTATTTTGTACAAATTTTTGCTCAATGTGCGTCATCACGATGCCTGCAAAAACTGTTTATTTATTAATAATTTTAAATTGATAGCAGAGATTGCAAACTTCCGATGGATGTCAATAGCATTCGGAATCAATCTAGAAGTTTCTGGATTTAAGTAGAAACTCGTATCTCATGTTTCCCGCACAAAGGCTCCCACAGCGCGATGCGACTCTATTAGAAAAATTTATATGAATCTTCATAGAAATCGTTCTACCAGAATCAGCTGCTGTGCGCGGCTTGGTAATATAGACTTTAAATGCCGTGTACACGATTTAATATCGTTTAAAGATTTTAAAATCCGTTCCGATCCGATGCGGTGCGAGCCGTTTGGTGGAAATTATCCTTAACGTTCCAACAAAAGCAACCTCAAGGTCAAAGTGTTATCACTGTTGTTAGGTCGACTACACTTACTATTTTCAGTCTGACGTAAATTTTAACCGGTTGAATGCCGTAATTACAGAAATAATTATGACGCTATTGTGTCTCTCGCGTGGATCCACGTTCCAGCGAAGGGTTAAAGCTACATCTTTGATAACAATAACAGTGGCAGGCAATAAGCAATAGCTAATAATTTTCTAAATTTAATATTGATAAAGCTGGCCCGCCTCGCTGTTCAGAGCTACTAACCTATCTGATTCTATATCTGCAGTAGGTAATTGAATCTCGACAACTTGTTAATATATGAAGAAAGCAGGCTATTCTATAGTACATATTATTATAGGTACATAGGCAGGTAGACTCGTATCTATAATACTATACCTATTTGATAATGGGAACGCACTAATTGCATCAGTTGTTATTGTATCTTTATTTTGTTCGGAATAATCTTCGGGTCTTTCCAAAAGGTGGTTTTTAATCTTTGGATATTTTTAGATGTTTGGACCAGCAAGTCGTCAGGTCATTTCGTACATTGTGACCTCTCTGGGCCCTAGCGAGCATAGCATAATATACCTACTATCTTCGCCAGCCACAGTTGTGAGTAAATGTCATACTAAGTAGTTAATATCTTCAGAAGCCTGAAAGTCTAACAACCGGTTTGACCTTAGGATCTTGATATTGGCTAGTAAATGGGTTGTAAATAAACTCAGCCTTTCGCAGGACGTCTACATAGTACCTAGGCTTCTCCCAATTTGCACCTCAACAAACAGTTCTTGGGTTTTCCCATCGGTACTTCGACATTCATGGGCACAATGACATGACATTTACATCGCGGTAACAGTCTCAGTGGTAGGTACCCCCTAGGCGTGCGCATGCCCGCGCCTGTTCCCTTCCCGATCGTGTCGGATTGCCGTCCCATCGGAATATGGGAATGATGGAAGAGTGCATCACTCGTATGTCTGCGCACACACTTGTACAGACGCCAGCACATCAAGCTACCCGAAACTGTCAAATTTTCCCAATCAACTTTGAACCTTATGTTTTAGTAATAAAGTTGAAAGTCTATTAAAGAAATTTGACAGATTGTAGTAACTTGATGTCTGTACACTATAATATGTCCCGCGAAGATGAATAGTCTCCGCTGAGATTGGCTGCCATGGCTGAAATTCGATCTGAAGGACTTTTATTACATTGGGGTTACAAAATAGTATTTGGGAGCATCTGGTAACACTGGAAGAAGACCACACCACTAACAGGAAAAGGTGATTAAAGGTGGATGACGATTGTGAAAACACATGTCAAGTCGGTCAATTAGAATGTTTTAATATATTGAACTATAAAACTTAATTGAACGTTTTAACGACTTTTATTCTTTTACGACCTTCCGTTACAAGTATTTATTTAAAAGTTGCACTATTAACATGTTATTATTTTATAGTAGCAATCAATTCCCAGTTTCTACTGTCAAGTATTCTGTAAGGGGTAAATAAATTAATAAATTGTGTACTTACCTACTTAGGGTTATGCTATGGTTATGGCACAGTAAAGATACTGTGGTTATGGCATGGTTCGGTTTACTACCGTAGATAACTATCAACTGGATAAGTATTCCCTGCAGTTGAATGCTAAAACAGATTCCATGACCAGATGGTTCCTATTCTTGAGAAAGGAAGGAAGGGAAATGAACCATTTTATTTTAATATCAAGAATAAAAACATCAAATCTATTGCTACGAGATAGCTACGAAAGGGCTACGCGATTGCTACGAGATACTGAGAAATAATCTACGTTCGATTTTGAAACCCCCAATTGTTTTTGTCCCCTGAGTTTGCTCCGCCATTTCTTCTCAGGAGTATTCCAGATAGGAAATGTCGACTCCATCTAGCAATTTTTTCTTTATATGACCTACTAGCTGCGCCACGCGGTTTCACTCGCGTAAATGTCGATCCCGTAGGAATATCGGGATAAAAAGTATCCTATATGTTAATCCAGGGTGTCAGCTACCTCCATACCAAATTTTATCAAAATTGGTCCAGCCGTTTGAACGTGAAGAAGTAACAAACATATAAGCACACCCCCACACACACTCCCACACTAACAAACTTTCGCCTTTATAATATTAGTGTTGTGTGTGTGTGTAGTCAAGGAAATGATCATAATTATGCTTGCTTAGTGGTTAGTAATCATAAGAATTTCTATCGCAAAAGTGCAGTCTTCTTGCCTCGTATTCAAGTATTTTTTCTAGACTCTAGAACCTACTAACTCAAATTAATAAAACATTTAATGTGGCGTAACTTTACCAAGCAATTAATTTACTGATTAATTATTATTATTACGATAAATTCGTAGAGATTAATCGATTATGACTAAGGCGTTACCGATAATGAAGTATACTCTACGTGAACACATTTTCTAAATACAGAACTTGGATAGTTAATCTTGGGTTGTATCGGTTACCGTGTCTCGATAAATTCCACAAATTAAAATAATTCTAGCTGACGTTAATAAAGACGTGAATTCAAATTTCGTAACTTTAATATAAACTTATAAAGCGCAGTTAACCACTAACTACCACTTTTAGTGCGGTTGATAGGCCTACCAAGCTTGGTTAGTAGGTAAGTTGGTTTATTTCCTAGTTCGAGAAAATATAATTTCTGAGGTCAGCCGGTCGATTCTATAAAAATCTCACCGTGAAAACTTAGGTGAAGTGAGTTTGTTTTTGCTAGGATTTGACACTATTGACAGCTCACTCTCACTTCACCTAAGTTTTCACGGTGAGATTTTTACAGAATAGCACCGCTGTACACAAGTTCCAAAACTTAGTTTTCTTACTACTGTTACTGTTAACCTGCATCATCATCATCATGCTGGGGTGTGGTTTTTTTTTAAGTTTTTTTTTTATTAAGTTTTTTACAAGACAAAGTAAACATACTGCAACAGAATCACTGTTGAATATTTACTTTGTCTTGTAAGACTAGGACGATAACTTATGAGTCTGTTGACCAAGATATTTCCAAGAATTTCGCGATTTATGCCTTTAAAATGGTTGCAAACTCCTGTCACTATAAAATTACTAAAAATATAGGTACATCACCCCATAGCGTAACACGGTATTAATCACAATCTGAATCTGAATTGAAGGATATTTCTAATACATTGCTTCATTATGTTCGAAAAATGTGTCTGCCCAACAACGTAAATAACGCAATGAATGTTGTCGAACTGTCAAAATGATAGCCATTCCTACTGTTAGTGCATGTTCTACGCAATTACCACAGGTTTGGCGAATGGTGATGACGCAAATTAAGCACAATTGCCCAAAAAAAGGTGAGTGACGTGGTAAACGATAATATTTGCGGGACGCACAGTTCCTGGTAAGATAGAAGGAAAAGATAACTTTAACATAAGTTAGTATAACTTTAATCTTATTTGTCTTCATGACTTGCTAGTTCAAGGAACATTGCGGCTTGTTTTACTGCGAATATTTTCATTCTATGTCTTCGAAAATCTTTATCGGTTTAAGATAAAAATCCGTACAAGTAAACTTTAGCCTGTTAAAAAGCTTGCCTACTAATGCTCTGTTCCTATAAACGAAAACGAATAACTTCGCTTACCAATGGTAGCATATTGTATTGCCAAACCGGACATAGGTATAAATAGATTCGTAAGTTTTACCTGTGATAGCTACTTCCTTATGGAAGAGTCTACAATGAAAAGCCATGAGGTGTTTGCTTCATTATTGGTAAAGATACAAGAGTCATATTTTAAACCAATAACGGTCCGTAAATTATAGGAATCAACAACAAGACTATTAATAATAAACAACGAGATGTTTACAAAATACCCAAGCAAAGGGAAGACCCTGAATATAAATCAAGGAAATGCAATCAGAAAGGCATGCAAACACCTACACAAACACACACAACATAAAATAGAAAGAATGACCGACACGTGACCACCTTTTTTTTTTGAGGATGGGAAATCATCAGATGACCCCTCCCCCCCCTCCCGCTGTGGGTGGAGCGGAAGGGAGTGTCAGACTCTTACTGACTAAAACGCACCCGTGTTCCTTCCTTTATGTTCCGGGGCAGCGGTAACCATTTCGGATCCCGCTGACTACACTATCATGTGACCCCTCGTTATTGAAAGTGCAACAACAAAGTCAGTTGTTTTAACGGCAAGTCATTGCACGATAACAGCGACAATTGTGACATTCGCAAGATAATGGAAGTGGCTGGATGAGGATAATCTGCCTCAGTGCGACAAAATTACGTGCAAACGAGTGGCCTAGTTCAAACAAGTGGACCGTCCTCCGACAAAGACTGTGTTACGGTTGAGTTATGTGGGATTTTGTGGTGATGCACGTCATTTGTTCTACATAACATCACGCCTGTATTCCCCAAGGGGTTAGGTAGAGGTGTACCTATACCTAGTATGGGTTAGGGGGCAATTCCACCTTTTCTACTTTGGTTAGGGGGCAACTCGTCCCACTTCGGAGCTGGGACCAGGGACCAATTCCACCTTTTCTAATTTGATAATAGGCAACCCACATTTCACAGTTCAGGTATGTTCAAGTCCCAACAACGACAACAGGGGGCGAGCCTATTGCCATCAACCCGATCCGGGAATCAAAACCCATGACCTCAGGCTCAGCAGTACCTAGAGCACTTACGACCACCAGACCTGTCGTTGTTAAATTCTTTCACAGCAAAAGAGGAAATGAGACTCACCTTTTTTTTTGGTAGGAAATCATCAAATAATATTTCCCGCTCTGGGCGGAGCGGGAAGGCATGTCAGAATATTACTAAACTAAAACCCACCCGTGTTCCTTCAGTTGCCTGTGCCAGGGCCACGGTAACTCTTTCGAACAACCCACGACCCTGGCAGAAATGAGACTCACTGATAAGACAACTTAGGTACTTTATTAGGTTGGAGTTTTCTTACAAATGTAGGTAAGTATGGGAAAAGTTTTTTTTTTTCGATTTTCTTTTCTAGTACCTACTCAGACCTCTGCAGTTGGTCCGATAGAGTTTTTTTAACAGATTTTTTTTTACATCGAAAAATATGAAAGTTAAATAGTCTCCCAGGACCATTTTCTAGCAGCACCAACGGTTATGGTAACTCCCATACTGCCCGTCTCAAAAATCCACCCTGACAGTTATAAACAAACAACAAACCTAACATATATAACATAGAGAGCAGTGGTGGCCAGGTGGTGACGGCCGCGACTTACGAGTTGCAGGTCGTAGGTTCGAACCACGTCCGAACCCAGACAGGCGCTTTACTTTGTGTAAATTATATCATCACCACTGCTCTCAAAACGGTGAAGGAACATCGTGAGGAAACCGTCATGTCCTAGAACCAAAAATTCGAAGACATGTGACATCTACCAACCCGCACTGGGCCCGCGTGGTGGATTACGGCCCACTCCCTCTCACAGAAAGGAGGCCCGTGTCCCAACAGTGGGAACATTATAGGGTGATTATGTAACAAACCTAACAATTATAAATCAATATTCACAGCCACTAGTTAGCGAGCAATATCATCGGAATTATCTGTGTCGGTCTAAACTTCATAAATGAAGGGAATAAATACTTTCTTCAATTCGTCAATTGTGTTTTTATTACCACCCAGAAGGTGCCTTCGACCTCTCCTGTGACACACCTACCTAAATAGATCTCCATTAGTAATGGTTATATTATCCGCGTTAGGACGCCTCACTTCCTTGTGACCTTGACCAAGACGTCTTGACCTACAGGATCATGTCTGGACAATAGGGCACAGTGTAGGCCGATACAATTGAGTAAGCTGTTCCTCCTCACCTAGTGCTCTACTCTTCTACCTTTTTTTTTTCAATTTATAGGTAGGTATCTATACTAGGGACCCGCGGGGTAAACAGTTCGACAACATTCATTGCATTATTTACGTTGTTGCGCAGACAACATTTTCGTACATATGTAGCAATGGATTAGCAATATCGTTCAAAATGATTCAGATTGAGATTGATAGTGTGCTACGCAATTAGGGTCCCGATCCTGCTTCACATAGCTTTTACAACTTAACAAAACATCAATATTTCTTTATTATTTTGTAGTTTTATAGCAATGTATCTATACAAATAAATAAAATTGAAGTGTCTGTTTGTAATGTCAAAATAACAGCCTTTTACAATATGCATAATTATGAAAGTATACCTACACGGTACCTATAACAAAAAAACTATTTTTTAAATCATTGTCTGCCTGTCTGTCTGTTTGTTCCGATCGATTTTGATAAAATTTCCGCTGGCGGAAGCTGAACAATGACGTCACACGTACACGAAAAGCGACTTTAATTTACAACATGTATAGATGGCATATGTTGTCCTAGAACCAAAAATTCCAAGACATGTGATATCTACCAACCCGCACTGGGCCCGCGTGTTAGATTACAGCCCACTCCCTCTCAAAAAATAGGAGGCCTGTGTCCCAGCAGTGGGAACAATATAGGCTGATTATGCACAGATAACTAGGTCATTTCTGTTTCATTCTAGAAATAGTTAGTTTACTAAAAATAACTTAAATTTTCGTCAAACGACGTGCAGACAACAAAAGAGATAAGTATGCAGGATCGTCGGACATGGTTGAAGTTCAGTAAGAAACCGGTGGATGTTCTCGAATAAAATTTGATGTTATTAATAGAAAACAAACAGCTCATTTATCAAATTAAATTTCAGTCGACAACATCCATCGGTTTCTTACTAAACTTCAAAGATATCCGACGATCCTGCATACTCATCTCTTTTGTTGACTGTACATATGTCGATTAGGTACTTAAACAGTAGCCATGCCATAGCTACACAAAACAAGCAAATGCAGCATTTCACTGTGTTGACTGAAAAGCGATGAGTACCTAACAATCACTATTCAAGACAATGTCGTAATACTTTGAATAATAATATGTATTATGCATATAAGTAACTATGCAATTGTGTTCACGAAACACAAATATAAATCACTATAGCTTCTGCCCGCGACTTCGTCCACGTAAAATTTCTTGTTTCCCCGACACACCCTGGATCGCATCGCCTGCCCACGCTATTACATAATTTTCGGGTTACCTACTTATTTTTTAGGGTTCCGTACTCAAAGGGTAAAAACGGGACCCTATTACTAAGACTTCGCTGTCTGTCCGTCCGTCCGTCTGTCTGTCACCAGGCTGTATTTCAAAAATCGCGATAGCTAGACAGTTGAAATTTTCACAAATTATGTATTTCTGTTGCCGCTATAACAACAAAGACTAAAAACAAAACAAAATAAATACATATTTAAGGGGGGCTCCCATACAACAAACGTGTTTTTTTCGGCGTTTTTGCCTTGTGGCACGGAACCCTTCGTGTGCGAGTCCGACTCGCACTTGGCCAGTTTTTTTTTTCCCAGCAGGCCTATATCCTTCCTCAAGAATTGCGCTATCAAATGCAAAAATAATTCCCATCCGACTCACGTTCGCGTTCAAACAAACAAACTCTTCAGCTTTATTATTAGTATAGAATAGATACATTGGTAATTAATTGTTGACGCATTTACTGTGAACTGTACTATAAAATGAAGTCATGTTTAGAGATAGTTCTTAAGGGAATACCTACTTGAGTGCGAAAGCCGTATCATCGAATTTTGTTTCTTCGAAAACCTTTCAACGACAACGTAGCAACAACTTAACTTTGCAATGATCTACAATCTTTACATTTACACTGATGTTCATGACAGATGGCGCTCTCTCTGCTTTTAAAGAAATGTGAAAAATGTAGGTATTAATTTGGAAAAGAAAATCGATGTTCTTGGTTATCGCCGTAAGGTCGTCCGAAGTAAGTTTTCCTAAGTAACATCACAGAACGTGACATCGATTGAACAAGGCTTCGCAGTATGATATTTACGCAGTAAAATCGTTCGCAGTACAGTTTTTCGATGTAACGAAATATCGCAGTAACAAGGCGTCGCAGTATAGAGATGTCGTTGAAAGGTTTTCGAAGAAACAAAATTCGATGATACGGCTTTCGCACTCAAGTAGGTATTCCGTCCTTAAGTGAGTAACAACATGTGAACATTGAACATCGAATAGATTATTATTCAGTGCACCTTCATTAAAATGTTTGAACTTCTGGACTCAAACGAACATGTCTGTGTTCGTTCAAAGCAAGAAAACAAGTAAAATGATTATGAAAATGTTAGGTGCCTAAATTAAGCATTTTTTTTTTTATAAGAATGATTCTGCTTCTTCTACGCCAACCCGCACCATCTACCAACCCGCACTGGGCCCGCATGGTGGATTACGATTCACTCCCTCTCACGGAGAGGAGGCCTGTGTTCCAGCAGTAGGAACATTATAGGCTGATTATGTGCTAAAGCTGCTTCTTATTAAATATTTATAATAGGCTATTTGACTGGTTTCTGATAAACATCTCAGATTATTTAATGGTGTCTAACGAGCCCACAAAAACCTATTACTTCAAATTGCATAATGTATTTCAATTAAAAAATAGTAAATAAAAATGTAATGTTTAAATAAGCCGCCAAAACGCTATCTTTAACAATATGGCGTCGTGACGTCACGGTTCACGTAAACAAACGTTGAAACGGTCGAGATACTAGACAAAAGTCATCTGTTCTGTCAACGATAGACAGAAATTTACTAAATCATGACGTAATCTTAAGTTCAGCCAATCCAGACCATTTTCGATTACGTGGCGCCAGATTTAAAAAGATGAAGATTTTTCGGGATTTTTTTTTTAAATAATACATTGTTTTGTAGTAAAATTAATGCAAATCGATTTTAAAAGCAATAATCTATACGAGTGTCAATAATTATGACCTTATTTTTTACATTGTCAAATAGCCTATTACAATAAACCGCATGATTTTATGGCAATGGAGACGGCCATGCTTTGTTTGAGGGCTTTGCTTTGGTTTCCCTGCGTGATCGAATCAGAAATGAGGATATCCGCAGGAGAACAAAGGTAACCGACACAGCCCGAAGAATTGCCAAACTTAAGTGACATGAAACATGGTTCTTACATTTACAAAATTTAAAAAAATGCTTCTAAATTATACAAAATTATAGTTTGCAATTTATTTAAGAGGTTAATAGAATTTTACTACCAAACAGGAAGAGATATTTAATATTGAAGTATTCAACAATTAAAACTTGATTGAATAAAATAAAGAAGGGAAGCACCTCTTCCAAATATTGAAATTTAAACTAGTGAGCCCAAGAGCTTTTTTTTTTGCGGATAGGAATTTTTCAAATGACCCCTCCTCCCGCTCTGGGTGGAGCGGAAGGGAGTGTCAGACTCTTACTGACTAAAACTTTTTAACAAAAAAAAAACCGACTTCCAAAAAAAACACTACAAAGTGAAAAATAACTTTTATTTCGGAAGTCGGTGTCTTTGGATCTGTATTTTTAAAATTTAGTGTTTTGCCACCGACTTCCGAAATAAAAGTTATTTTTCACTTTGTAGTGTTTTTTTTGGAAGTCGGTTTTTTTTTTTGTTAAAAAGTTTTTATTTCTCGCTTTTTAGTGTGTCTGTTTATAATGTATCTAAGTTACAATAGCCTAATGCCAACTTGCTCATCGCCTTTTACAAAATATTGCTTTTCCCGATGCAGGGACGTTTATTGTTGAGGAGTTCTCCTGGTATTCCACCATCAGCTCCGTTTCACCATTCGCATTGTGACGAGCATAACTTGCTTAGTAACCATATTAAAGTAAGTAATCGAATCGCAAACCGGTAAATACTTATTATTGAGTAGTTCGGGTGGCCATCTGTGGTTTTCATCATCAGTTCCATTTCACCAAATGATGCTTTCCGAGAGCAAATGCACGAGTTACTATAAAAAATACCCAAATCGCTATAGGTGTGCCTATAATACTTGAAGAGTTCCTTCGATTTCTCCAGGATCCCATCATCAGATCCTGACCTGGTGACAATGGGACCACCTGGAAAGTATACCCTTTCAAACAAAAAAATAATTTTTGAAATCGGTTCAGCCGTCTCCGAGTAATCGGGGAACATACATAAAAAAAAAAAAAAAAAAAAAAAAAAAAAGGTTCCGACGAATTGAGAACCTCCTCCTTTTTGAAGTCGGTTAAAAAACCCACCCGTGTTCCTTCCTTAGCCCTTTATGTTCCGGGCCAGCGGTAACTCTTTCGGACAATCCCGCTGACCCGGCAGGCGGCGGGTCGCGGGCAGAAGCTAGTTATATCCATACAATTATTATCTACAGTTGGACATAGTTCCAGTGCCAATAGTTCCGACACTCACATTTCACGTGACTCCATATTTACTACCACCGATAACCATATGACATTTGGCACCCAATGCGACAAAGTACACATACAATTGCCTGGCCATAAGATCTAGTCAAGACCACGCCTAGTAAAAGTTGCTGATAGCGAATTTATCTACAGCCGGCACAAAAGATATTTCTAAGACGATACTGAAAACTATCACATTTGTAAGATTAAAGAGTTACTTCCGAATTTACAATATTCTTAGATAGCGGATTCTATGATAGCGGATTCTATGATAGCGTACATCACTCTTGCAGTGTCCAGGTAGCTGCGATGTTTTCTGACAGGGTGGAAATCTATGACCATATTACTACGCTAACTCAAACTCGAAGTAGAGATGACACATATCACTATCGTTTGGCAGAGGCAATATTATGTTATAACTTATCTTACGAGGTGCCCGTGGCTATATAATAACAGCCGCACAGGTCGATCGATCAGGTTAAGCTACGCTTGCCGCTGTTGGTCTGTTGATGGGTGACCATCTTTACATGCCGTGACCCCTCCGTGCCTCGGAAAGCACGTTAAGCCGTTGGTCCCGGCTGTCATTCATGGATCTTTGACAGTCGTTACGGGTAGTCAGAAGCCCGAAAGTCTGACAACCAGTCTTACCAAGGGGTATCGTATTACCCAGTAACTGGCTTGTGGAGGTCAGATAGGCAGTCGCTCCATGTAAAATACTGATATTCAACTGCATCCGGTTAGACTGGAAGCCGACCCCAACATAGTTGGGAAAAGGCTAGGTAGATGATGATGAACTTATCTTACGAGGAAATAAGTCACAGATGTATCGAGAAGTGGCCAACGTTTGCGCGAGCTGGCTGGCGAGAAATCATGTGTTCGACAACTCACTTTTATAAACTTCCAATTCTGATACCAGTCTCTTGGTATAATTTATAGTTTAGTCACCTAAACATTAAAACAAAAAAGTTAAGCGATTGCCAAAACATTCCTGCAACTATTCTAGCATTCTTGCCAGACTTTCATTATGAAAGTCTGGTGATTTTATTTTTAGGTATTGTTTTAATGAAAGTTTCATTTTTGCAAGACCTAAAAAATAAAAAAAACAATTTAGCTTCGTCAAAAACGCAGACCACACAGTAAAAAGTCGGACATGCAGATATACATACGAGTATTTCAAGCTACGTAATGATAAAATGCCGACACAAATGAGGCCAGTGCATTCGAACGAAAACCGCAGACAGTGCGACGCGTAGAATGCACTTCTGTTAGAGCTGCGACACACAATAGCTTTCCGGCCGTGCGATTTACTGTGAGAGAAGTCACAGATAACTATCCAGCCACACCTAACATTGGCGGTAGGCCGATGGTAGGGCAATTTTAACAAGCCCCGTGGTTATGTGCTCTAATGGGGCTCAAACTTCAGCACGGAATGCATTTTCTATTGAAAATGGAAAAAACAATTAATCCAACATCGCTGATATTGAGAGTTATTCCGTTCTGATCCCCTGCTTGTCTGGTGTATAATATCATACAAACTTAAACTCAAAGGCACTTTTGAATTGTCAAGAAGTCGAGACAATTCAAGCATGAACTTTTAAGCATTGATTAGTCAGAATAAATTAAATCAAAATGTATTTATTTCTGACAACAGTGATCCTTATTGTGTTAGTATTACAAAACAACTTATATTCTAGTGGTAGTAGTACTAATAGAAAATAGGGAGTTAAAATAATGCACATTCCATGCAGAGGACGACCAGACAAGAAAACATGTTTCCTACGTGAGCAACCTCTGCATAAATTGCCTAATATTTGGAGTATAGCTCTCCGTCATGCACAGCTCTCAAAAACAACGAACTTTTGAACGATGGTCCTCTGACAAGCAGAGTTTGCGACAAAAAATCGCATGGAACATCTAAAGAACCCCTATAACGTTGCGACTGTCAGTTGTGCGCTCTACGTCGCCACCGTGTCGTGCCGTAATGATAATTGCAAAATGTGACTCGTGACAAAATATCAGACAACTAATTGGGCATAAAACTTAAACGTTAATTGTACCAGTGGCTGACATTTCTATTTGCTCACAGATTATTCTTGGGAATGAGGCGAATGCGGCAGGATATTACTTACTGCGTTTTCCTGGCTTAAGTTGCTCGTGTGTTAAGCAATTGCTTAATTACAAGGTGTGAATAACATCTTAGCTCTTTAACCCAAACGGATGCGTAGCAGTTACCTACATGTTTCTACTGATTAATGAATAATTGTCAATCCGCAGCAGTAACTTATTGCTTCGCGTGCCTGAAACAATTACTCGCTTTCAATTTGGCTGACCGTTTATAATCACATAGCTATTGGCTATAAGTACACGATTTTGAATGATGCACATAGCATTAATACGGAGAACTGTTATTTTTCTGGTACTAGATATATCGACGCCATCGCGGCAGGCCGAGACGAAGATGGTGGAACTATAGTCCGCGCGTAACTAGTTGGCCGCGCCTTAGGGACCTATGTGAGACAAGAACACGTTTGTTGTATGGGAGCCCCCCTTAAATATTTATTATTTTATTCTGTTTTTAGTAAGTATTTTTGTTGTTATAGCGGCAACAGAAATACATTATCTGTGAAAATTTCAACTGTCAAGCTATCACGATTCATGAGATACAGCCTGGTGACAGACGGACAGTGGAGTCTTAGTAATAGGGTCCCGTTTTTACCCCTTGATTACTGAACCCTAAAAACAAATAGGTAACATTTAGCCCATAAAACGTATTAGGGCACGAGCTCTCCTAGTTTCCAATTGATGAAACCAAATTGAATGAACAATTATGAATGGATTCACTCAAGTTCTATAACCGTGACGGTAGCCGGATGTTATGACAACGCTATAAACAATCGGCGAACCAAATATAATACAATACAAAATATGCAATTTAAAACGGAAAGCGAACAGTTTATATTGATAAACGATCGTAAAGATTCCATTGACTGTATTGAGTGAAAACATTTATTATAGGCCATTTCAGAAATGTTAGACGTCAGGTTACGACATAAATTCCACTTCCATAGCCATAGCCCTATTGACATGGAAGTGGAATTTACGTCGTAACCTGACGGATAATTAAATATTTATTAGCGTCGAAAGTGTAAAACTTAGCAGTCTAAAATATTAGTTTTGGCTACCTGAGGCTACACTTGGTTTACCACGGGATTAGAAACATACCTACATGAAGTTCGTACATTATAATTATGATGCTGCGCCAAAACTCGAGCTATTCAAATATTAATCATGCAGAGGACGTAATCAAAACCAATAAATTAAACTGGCCAAATGCGAGTAGGACTCGCACATACCACAAGTAACACGTACCACAAGGCAAAAACGCCGAAAAAAACACGTTTGTTGTATGGGAGCCCCCCTTAAATATTTATTTTATTTTGTTTTTAGTATTTGTTATAACGGCAACAAAAATACATAATTTGTGAAAATTTCAACTGTCAGTTATCACGGTTCTTGAAATACAGCCTGGTGACAGACAGACAGACGGACGGACGGACAGACGGACGGACAGACAGCGAAGTCTTAGAAATAGGGTCCCGTTTTTACCCTTTGGGTACGGAACCCTAAAAAAAGAAGTGTCTCTTTGTAATGTCAAAATAACAGCTTTTTATTAAGTGCATCTGTAAGTCTATAGGGTATTTTCTTTTTTTATTGTCTGTTTTTCTGTCTGTTTGCTCCAGCTAATCTACGAAACGGCTTGACCATTCCGACGTGGCTAAGGACATAAGCTACTTTTTAGGGTCCCGTACCCAAAGGGTAAAAACGGAACCCTATTACTAAGACTTCGCTGTCCGTCCGTCCGTCCGTCTGTCTGTCACCAGGCTGTATCTCAAGAACCGCGGTAGCTAGACAGTTGAAATTTTCACAGATGATGTATTTCTGTTGCCGCTATAACAACAAATACTAAAAACAAAATAAAATAAATATTTAAGGGGGGCTCTCATACAACAAACGTGTTTTTTTCGGCGTTTTTGTCTTGTGGTACGGAACCCTTCGTGTGCGAGTCCGACTCGCACTTGGCCAGTTTTTATAAACATACCACGCGGGCGAACCCGCGTGCTGAAACTAAAATACTAAGTACATCATAAAAACCAGTTAATACTTAATTATTGCACAGAATTTATGTTTTGAGAAAGACTTTCGGCTCACTAATGTTTAATTCATGACAAGCGAACGAAAGGAAACAACACGAATAAACACGTCGAAATACTGATAAAATCTAATATTCTAACAGTATTGCTTATTATCATGCGACACCATAACATGACCGACACATTAACACTAGCTGAACAGGACTTACAATGGGCCCCATACACTCCATGACACATTAGTTCCCCTTCTATCAAATAGGGTTCCCTAAAACAATTACCAAATTAGAGAATTCGTGGTTGACATGCGCAATAAATCTTTGGCCCCCTAGCGAAGGCAGTGGAACGTGAAAATGTCAAATGAATTAAAGTTTGAAGTGCTAGATAAATTTTATGGTGCTACAGTTCAACGCTCATTGCTTCATTTGTAGCATGTGTGATGTAAGCTATGAAGATCTACATTGTTGTAAAGAGAATTAACAGTTTTATTCGTGTGTATTTGCCTGAGTTCAGGACTTATACATGAGTTAATCCTGCAGGCTAATTATCATATTGATATTATGTAGCAGTGGTGGCGAAGTGGTAACGGCCGCGACTTACGAGTTGTAGGTCGTAGGTTCGAACCCAGACAGGCGCTTTACTTTGTGTAAATAATTTCATCACCACTGCTCTCAAAACGGTGAAGGAAAACATCGTGAGGAAACCGGCATGTCCTAGAACCAAAAATTCGAAGACATGTGACATCTACCAACCCGCACTGGGCCCGCGTGGTGGATTACGGCCCATTCCCTCTCACAGAGAGGAGGCCTGTGTCCCAGCAGTGGGAACATTATAGGCTGATTATGTATGTTATGTACCTGCGTAGCGTTGCCGTTTGAGATTGAAATAAAACTGCATCCTAATTGCGTGACACACCATCAATCTAAATCTGATCATTTTGAAGGATATTGCTAATCCATTGCTTTATATGTTCGAAAAATGTGTCTGCTCAAGAACGTAAATAACGCAATGAATGCTGTTGAACTGTCAAAATGAAAGCCATCCCGACTGTTAGTGTGTTATGTAAATTAACTCGCTGGCCTTCCCGAATCCTACACGTGAAAGAAAAAGAATAATCCAATGCTGAACATAACATGAATGTGTCCTCCAAAAGTTTCGCAGAAATTCATACTTACTTTTATGAGGTTAGTTACGGAAAAGATCTTTGTAAGGTTTTTATTGGTCTTTTGTGGCGCAGTACTAAGAACGACAAAAGATCTTAGGGTATCTATATATAGGTCATCTAACAATCATCTATATATATAAAATTCAAAGTCCTGAGTGAGTGATACATCAACGCAAAGCTAAACCTCTACTCATGAAATTTGGAGGGTGTGTTCTTAGTGAAGAGTAGGTATCCAATAAAAAAGGGTTTTTCGAAATTCCACCTCTTTTTTTTTGCGGGTTGGAAATCATTTAATGACCCCTCCCACTCTGGGTGTAGCGGAAGGGAGTGTCAGACTCTTACTGACTAAAACCACCCGTGTTCCTTCCTTAGTCCTTTATGTTCCGGGCCAGAGGTAACCCTTTCGGACAATCCCGCTGACCCGGCAAGCTTCGGCCCTGACGGGCCCCTTCACATGAAGCTGACATCTCTTTGAGGCGCGCGTGGAACACTTACGCCTCGTACGGCATGTGTCTGGTCCTGATCGGACGGCGAGCTACCCATTGCTCTCCATTGCTATTTAACGCAACATAATTTCGGCATAATGTGTCGTCAGTAATTTAAATAGCATCTCAGGCGTAATCAGGCCGAACTTCGGTCGCGTACCTTCGACATAGTGTGTTTAGACACTAAGAGAGTGAAATGGGGGCTCGAATTTTCTGTGAATAATTTCCGACATCCACGCGGGCGAAGCCACGGTCAAAAGCTAGTGAGGTATATAGGTAAATCATTTACAGTCCGGCCGTCAAAGAATGCTTTCCTGATACCCGTCAGTGCGACAATTCTAGTAGCTAATAAATAAAAAAATTAACCATACATTTTTAACGTTTAAACGTCACTTAACTATAATCATCGTTTTTAAATAAACCACTAAATTCGCAAAACACAAATATTCGTTTGTAATATGAAACTGACAGGTGTCAGGTGTCGCTGTAACAAAAGTTCTAAGTCGAGTGTTTTTTCTCGAAAATTCTCTAACGCACTATTATGAGACTAGCTATTATAAGAAGGACATAAAGTAATACCCTACTAGAAGATCTTTAAGGGTCAGATTCCCTTTTCCGTCTCACAATACGACATTAAATTGCTGATTCCTAACATGAGCATGTCGCATGTATCCCATATTCCCGTCCAATGAAGTGAAAGTGTGACCGTATCCTTTTCACTCTAGTACTTCACGATTAGCCGATGAACGAATTAACTAATCACACTAATATTATAAAGGCGAAATTTTGTGTGTGTGTGTTTTTATGTTTGGTACTTCTTCAGGATCAAACGGCTTGACCAATTTGGATAAAAAAAATTATGGAGGTAGCTGACGCCCTGGATTAACATATAGGCTACTTTTTATCCCGAAATTCCCACGGGATCGACATTTACGTGGGTGAAACCTCGGGGCGCAGCTAGCTAACTAATTTACTAATAAACTTAGCGAGTAATCGAACTTGAGCCAGACCGGTGAAAGCGTCTAAAACATAATTGCTACATCTAACAATCTTAGTAATTGTTATTACTGTACTGTTTATGAGATAACTATATGTTTGGTGAATAAATTAAGTTGGCCAATAAAAAACTAGTGTTTCAAGTGTGTGGTTAAGTCTTTAAAAGCTTACAAATTGCCGATGGCAATTTGTAATGTGACTAGAATTATAAGTCCTTAGAAACTGAAGATAAAGTTAAGGTTACACTAAAATCAAATTCAATATGCAAATTATTTTACGGTTAAATTGATTGTGTAAAACATGAAAAGTTTAATTTCGTTTTAACTTTATTTTATACTACGTATAGGTAACTGGTTTTTCTCTTGACTGTACTTACCTGTCAAAAAGAGTAAGGGGATCAGACAGAAATTAAAACATAAAAATAACAAGCATCCAGGAGGGGGGGGGGGGTCAGGGGATCAGACCGGAAAAATCAAGAAATCTGTGTCTTGTACGTTGGCAGATGTTTAGTTCGTGACTATACAGGGTGGCATCCCACAACGACGCGCAAACTGAAACCATAAATTCAGTACATGTTTTTGGTCCCTGGAACACTCTGGACTCCGGATTCTGGAACAAAAAAATCTGCTATTCCATACGAAAGAACCTACGCGGTCGAAATGCATGGAACCGCATTTTTTTTTTATAAATTTTTGTTTTTGCGTGTAGGTCCTGTAAAACAAAGTCGCATTCGCAGCTTTGAAACCCACACTTAGACTGCGACTTAGGTAGGTACTTATTGAAGCCTATTTGTAACCTATCCTAGCTACTAATACTTTAAATCCTAATTGCAATTTCCTGCATTCTGCTCACATCCGCAGAAGATGGTCTTCGTAAATAATAAATAAATATTCAACCAACTTTCTATGGTACAGGGAAACGTTAACAAGGTACGAACCGAGTTTACCAAACTGGGATATATAAATGACCTGAGTGGAAGCCGTTGGGAAACCAATCCACGTCAGAATGGTCCAGTTGATTCAGTGCCACGATAGCCGCCGCTAATTAACTATTTACTTGTCGACGTAGGCTGGGCTGGCCAGTTTTTGAGCGTGTTTTAAGTGTAAAATGTAATTATTTTAAGGATTTCCTACTCTATATTTGTGGAGCATTAATCTTAATACTATGTAGATTGGTTGTGACTCTGTGACCTCCTTTTGAAACGTAAAGTTAGATCCTTCATGATTTCACAATTGCTGCGTCATTAATACCCACGACGAAAAATAAGACAAATGTTACCCAGATTGGCGCTAAGTATTTTCAACATTTAGGTACCTAATCAAATAATTAAAAAGCTTCTCACAATCTCTTAAAACATCTTTCAACATTCAAAGAGAAGCACAAACGACTATTAGAATTCTTTGTCAGCAATTTCCATTGTCCTCAAATGTACAGTTAGGTACCTTACTTACATTAAAAAGCCGAAACGCAATCTTATCGTAAAAGACAAACGAAACAGCTGCACGAGAATTACTTGAAACTCCTTATCTATGACATGGAACGGAAAAGAGCTACTACGAAACTGGAATTAACAATTTTGAGAACTTGTTTGTATACTTAACAAACCAGTATTTGACAAATCTACGTCTGGTAGACGTATCCTTAATTAATGTAGGGAAACACGTCTCTAAAACCGGTACTTATTTGCTGAGAGTGTGACCTATGTCTTTCACCTTTACGCGTATACAGAACATAATGATGCTAGGGCCAGATAAAGTGCGTTGTTTCCTCTGCCTCTTGTAGAATGTTAAATATTTTGGCTTTTCGGCTTTTTTACCTCACATTCTGTGACAAACGAATCAGGTATATGAAACAGGTAAAGATCGGTGTACCTTGTGGCAGTCCACGGAGCGTCTACGAGCTGTCTAGTAGTACATATAGTACCTACGGATAATGATGATGAGACATTATAATTAGTCGGACAAATAGGCAGTATCATTGAGTGCCGACACGTAAATCGTTGAGAGCGTAGAATAACTTCTTAAAATTATAATTATAGGGGTTCAAGACATCCAGCTGTTGAAATAAGATATGTATAAGAGTGGCAACTTTGATCCAAGACCCATAAAATGCTATCTTAAACTCCAAGTCTATCTCACTCAAAGAAATTTCCGTCAAGTGAATAATAACCGTGACATTACAATTAAAGATTCAGCAGTAAACGCCTTCAGTCTGGGAGGAAACGGGATACGATGCTATTATGATGACGTCGTAAATCAGCGGATGTCGGCGACAACAAATGCGACACACGACACACAACTGAATTGTGGAGTCGTGGGCGAGGACCTTGGCACGGCGAACTTGAGGCCTACAAAAGTGCGAATGTTCGGATTTGAATGAGAATATTACTAGAACGGGAAACTCTGGGCACACAATTGGGATTCCGGTTTCGGTGGTAGCGTGAAATGAGTTGTAGGCGATGGCCTTGGCGCCATAAAATTGTGTTTTGTGTAAACAAATCATCACCACTGCTCTGAAAACGGTGCAGGAAAACCTCGTGAGGAAACCGGCATGTCCTAGAACCAAAAATTCCAAGACATAAGCGTGGTAGATTTCAGCCTTCTCCCTCTCGAAGCGAAGAGGCCTGTGTCCCAGCAGTAGAACCATTATGAAAGGAAGTAATAATCCTGAATTCGGTGTTCTTGTGACAGTGGTTTAAGGAAATTAGAATGGGAATAATAATATGAGTATGGTCTGGTGTTTAATTAAAGGGCTTCGGCTAGTGGATTGCTTGAACCACTCAATAGGAGAAGCACCACAAATCACTAAATGCATTTAGCGCTAAATGAATTTAAAACATCGTCCTGTTTCAAGCATGAGCTTCCAGTATCATATACTATTAAACTTTATCAACACTACAAGAAGAGTCTGAAACTGCTCGCCGCTTGGCTGCCGGCCGCTGCTATCTCGGTGTGAATTGAGCCTAAAGACCACCTTCAGAATGTTTATGATAAAAGAAAGAACCCTAAATCACCCGCCCTTTACTAAAGCGATACTTATCAGAAACTCCACCGTGATAAGTACTCTGAAGATAAACAGCAATTTGGTATATTGATAAACAGCAATTTGGTATATTGATAAACAGCAATTTGGTATATTGATAGTGCTCCTAAAAAACAAATAGATTTATTTCGAGAAAGTCCTATTTGAAACCAAGGGCATTTGACACTGATATAATCAAAAACCCTGGGCTGTAAATGGACACAGCAACAATTCACTAACTTCAAAATCCCCGTTATTACGGCTGTCTTATGAAGTCAGTAATATTTCATTGCACAGAATGTTGGATCTGATAGTAGGCCTCAAAACAGCAATCCTTTCGGATTCTATAATGCTGTATACTTGTAAATCGCAATCGAACCGGGTGCCGTGGGAGTCAAACACGGAGTAGATAGTACTATAGGGACTATTAAATGATACACGTTATACCTAATTATCACGTTTAATTCATGGGAACATGTTCACATCAACGCGCCTATTATATCACTGTGTTTTCGAAACAAAAAACCTACCTATTCGAAATAATTTAACAGCTTACCTATTCTAAATTCGCTTGAAGTTCAGTTTGGTTAAATAAGTTTAGGTTAGGTCGTGCCAATTATTAGGCCGCTATCCCACTGGCGTTTTACGAGTGTTGACGTCAAAGTCGCGTCTGCGCAGTTTCAAATAATGTCAAACGTTAACGTTGCGCAGACGCGACGTTGACGTCACGTTCAGTGGACGTTAATGCTTGTCACGCGACGACGCGACGTCAACGACGCGTATGCGCAACGTTGACGCTGCGCAGACGTTCGAGAGACGCCGACGCTCGTAAAACGCCAGTGGGATAGCGGCCTTACGATAGTGTGGTTATCAAGCTATCGTGTGGCATGTTTATATCAGTCATTATGAAAAACCATATACGGACCAGATAATGAAGACGTGTTTGTGTTCTGAACCACATCCGCCCATTATCACTCCATTCCTCACTACTCTGTGGTTTAATAACACGTAGGATTCTGAATCAATTTGTCCTACACAATGAACTCGCAGTTATTCAATTCTGTTGAATGCCCTTCACAGTTACTTATCTGTGTGTCCTTCGATAAGCGGGAATCCGTTAGCCGCATGGGTGGCAAGTGGGTTTGGACGGATCGCAAAATTGTGGCTAGTAAAATGTCTACATAAATTCAAATAATTTATTTGATGTGTGTTTACCGACAAAGGAGCCACATCCTTGTCTTACTTTAAACATTATTAAATAAGGCATAAAAAGCATTATTTATTTATTTAAACTTTTCGCACAAAAAAGGTACAAAGGCGGACTTAATACCTTAGGCATTCTCTACCAGTCAACCAAGGGTGGCGAAGAGATTAGTTGCCAGGTGCTTTGGTTGAGAGGAGCAATGATAAAAAGCTATTAAAACTAGGTAGGTACCTACCTAAATACATAAATAGGTTATATACACATACATAGGTACTATTTACTATAATATACTTATACTATAAATTGAATTATATGATAATTTCATTTAAAAATCGAAACGCAAAGTAATTATTATAATTTAATCTTTTTTTGATATCATCAACACAACAAATTACTGTTTTAATACAGTTGCTCAAAAAGTGGTGTATTGCAGGGACGTATAGCGTTCGGGATGTGGGCTATTACATACTAGTGCTTTTTTTTTACCTTTCCCGAACTCGTGCGTTCTCTTTCCCAACTGTCAAAATAATGTCTATTAAAAAGAAAAAACAACCATGAAGTTTTTACTAAAGAGTTTTTGTGATTCATACAAATACGTATATTTCTAAAAAGAAGCTACTAATTTATTTCAATATCAGATTTAATGATTTAATTGAATGAGTTAGGTTAGGTTTCATTTCATCTCATTAAATTTCATTTTCATTTCATATCAATAAAAAAATATACTGAAGACTAAGCTGAATGGATAGTTCCCTTTGCCTACCAAAATGGGTGAAGAAAAAAAACACTGCTTATATTCTACGGTTGGCGCCATTTTCCAGAACAAATGATTAGTTAGTTGAGTTTATTGTGTTTTTATTATTTTATTAAATTGCTTCATTTTTTCGCAACTGTATTAAAAATAGTGGTTCAGTACACCTGCGGAACCGTCATTGCAACTTGTTCCGACTGTCAACCCTCGCCTTCGGCTGCGCCTCGGCTCGGGTAGACATTTGTCGGAACTCTTTGCAATGACAGCCTTTCCGCACTTGTAATGAAATATAGTATTGGGATACAACTCTCACTATAAAATTTTCATAATATTAGTCTCATTAAAATTCAATACACTAACAAACTAAATTCACGACTAACACCGCGTTGGTCGTAGTGATACATCTTAAGATACATCTCGTCTTGTTGAACACAAACTCGAACAATTTACATGACTTTGCGGCGGCACTGAAAGCGGGGAACATAACAGAAAGTTCTCAAACCGTATATTCTATTACTACGTGATACTCCATTTAATTAAAACTACTTTCACTTCAAGAAACATCGATATTTATACTATTTCGTGACTATGCCTAATTGCTTTCATAATCAACCTATAATATTCCCACTGCTGGGAAACAGGCCTCGTCTCTATTAGGGGACATAATCCACCACGCGGGTCCAATCGGGTTGGTGGATGTCACATGCCTTCGAATTTTTGGTTCTAAGACATGCCGGTTTCCTCACAATGTTTTCCTTTACCGATTTGAGAGTAATGGCGATGAAATTAAATACACAATGTTTTGCCTGCTTGGGTTCGAACTCACGACCTACAATTCGTAAGATGGGGAAAATACCACTGGCCCACCACTGCTCTCACACTACTCTCTCCTAATTATTCAAAACATCTCGAAAATATCGTAAAATTTTAGTAAAGAGTCTAGATCTAATTTAATTCGTAATTTCTAAAAAGACCAATAAATCAAGAGGTCGTAATCGAGGTTAAAATAATATTAAGTGTCGATGCTACCGAAAGGAAAGTCATATAATCAAGCACAATAAAAGCAAAATGTTATTTCCTTGCGAATCGTCGTCAAAATAAGGACGTCCTGAGCCGTCCAGTGCACCGTGACGTCATCGTCACGGTGAGGATAAAGACGGCTTGTTGTGTAGACAAAATAATCCCAGGGTGGGCGCTATCAATCTTCATACGTGGGGCCAAATTAAACTGGGACTCCGTCTCAGTTGGTACTGGTGGCAGGAAAACTGCAAACTGTGATTTATTTTTAGATATTGTTCCTTTTTTTTTCAACGGAATATTAGGTTTTTTTTTTCCAGTACAACATAATAATTGCAAGCAAATAACTTTCTCAATTAAGCCAAATAGTCACTGAAAACGGAAGTAACGAAAAGACACAAAGGTATTATTACCATTAGGGTTTTGATTTGACTTTTCAGTTGCAGAATCCTGAAAACAGTGAAAAGTCTGAATTAAACATCAATGATACGGCACTTTGATAACCAATTCGGGACCTATTCTGGCTCTGTCTAGATCCCCAAGTTAAGAATGTGAGTTTGATAAACATTAAATGTAGGTATCTACCTGTCTATCGCAACACTTTGCGTCTACCGGACTAACGGTTCACCCTCTTTCCCATAGTACACTTACCTACTTAAAGTCAGCTCATCAATAAATTAGAAGTGTATTTGTACTTAAGCCTTTACCTAACCCTTAGGAGGTCACAGGTATTGCGATGATATTTATGTTAAGTATCGCTCGTGGCCTGTACTCATAATAGGTCCTAGCACTTGGTGTGAAGCCGCTTTCGTTCACGACCTAGGATCACTGAAACAACACATTTCTCTGCTATTAACTATGGGTAATATAAGTAAAAGCTGTAGTTTACATGCCAAACGTGTCTGTTAACGTGTGTAACCTAATACTGGTTCAACACTGTTAATCGTAGTGGTATTTTGTTTCGATGTACCGTCTGTTATACCATGGTTGGCACGGCAAATGTCCTGCAGATCTGGTAGCTCGTATGGGGTTGAGCTCCCTAAAATAGGGATCAGCTACACCACGACTGATGCATGCATACCGTCTGTTCGGACAGGTCAACTCAAAGCTGCAATGCTCTTTCCTCAAAAGGCCCTTCCACACATGGCCCTGCATTGTTAGACTTACATAAAATCCTAATAATATAATGTTTGGACTTTTAAAGAGACCGTGATTTTTTAGTTTGTTTCTTTGTAGATAAATCAGATATGAAATGCCGGAAGTATTGACGTACAAAAGTGTCTTAAAAGAACTACTTACATAAATAAACATTTCATTTCGTTAATCAATCTCTGCTTTTGAAGATGGATCGACCGTTACGTGAATCAGTCAAGAAAATGGTGTTCCGTACCAAGCGTTAGTAAATAGACGGACGTGTCTTGAAAGCAGTTTGATTTCCAAACAAAAGACTTTATACAAAGTGACGGTTCTGCTCTCTAAGAGATTAATTAAATCTCAAGGGACCTATTACGTATGGCGATCGGCGGCGGCAATCTCTCGCGTCCGGCCCTAATCCAGGCCATGGTACGAAGCGAGAGTGCATTGGAAGCCGTCGCCTCCTTCTGCGAAGCAGTAATGCTTGCGAAGGAGGAGGCGGAGCGCGTCAGGGAGAGGTAATCTTTGGACCCTGACGTCCCTAGTCGCCGCGGGAGACGCCCTGAGCGTAGGGATCTACAGCCGATTCCCGGCCACCGTAGGCGCGGGCTTGCGAAAGGCGAGCAATGGGCAGCTCGCTGTCCGGTAAGGACCAGGCCCGGGTCGACAGACGGCGCGTTGTGTTCCACGCGCGCCTCAAAGAAATGTCAGCACTAACTGACGGGGTCCGCTAAGGCCGATGCCTGCCAGGGCCGCGGGTTGTTCGAAAGAGATACCGTGGCCCCTAGCACCGGCAACTGAAGGAACACGGGTGGGTTTTAGTCAGTAAAAGTCTGACACGCCCTCCCGCTCCGCCCAGAGTGGGAGAAGTTATTTGATAATTTCCCACCCAAAAAAAAAAGGGACCTACGTTTAATGACGGTTGATAACGATTATTCAATGTTAGCTTTGTAACCATAATAGAGGCATCAATAATGAAACATAAGAGTTGTAAAAAAAAAACATTCCTGTCTTCATTTTTCTGCCACCACTACTCGGTGTGCACCCGCATTTCAACAGCAATCTTCGTATTGATATAGTTAGCGGTCGTCCTCGCGACCTTGCGGCCAAGACCAGGACACAATTAGAAGTGTTCCGCCACTGTGCTCGCGCAGGAACACAGGGCAGTCGGCACGTGCCGTATGCCACATCCTTGGATGCATCCTTATCAACGAGACACGCGAACGAGGAACTTTCGCGACATTATCATATCTACTGTTAGATTTTTGAATATTTGATCATCACTTCACCTAAGTACCAGGAAGCAGCTGGAATTAATGCCATTATTTTGCTTTAGGCTGCAAAACGAAGATCTTCAAACTGTTCTGTTTTGTGGTATAGCTAAGTTCTTTTCTCAAATCATTCAGACACATCCTTGAGTGCATCCTTAACAACTGCCAAATGATTGGAACCGAAACTTTCGCGGCATTATCTTAATGATTTATTCTTAATCGGCGAATTAACTAGTGAAATAAATTAATTGGCTGTACTAACTAGATTTTGATATCGCTACTCATGTTTAACTTTCACAGAATCAAAGAGCAGGGCAGCTAATTGAAATAATTTTATGAATCAAAGTTTAAACAAAATTACTTTTGTCATGAGGTGATTGAGATGCGGAAAAGCCTAAACTTTTCCAAGTACTTACGTAGATATAATTCATCATTCATTCAGCCGAAAGACGTCCATTAGTGGACATAGGCCTCCCCCACCGCCATTTCGACCGGTTTTGTGCTTCCCGCATCCCGCAGCTTCCTGCGGCCTTCACAAGGTTATCGGTCCTTTAATCCGTAAAAAACTTGAAATATAGCTAAGATCTCCTTAGAAAATATCAATCAAAGTAAATTCCGGGCAGAAAGGAAGTCATAATAAAAGCTCAAACGTTAAATTTAAAATTTAATAATTTCTCTCATCTACAATTTCTAATACCAAAGACAATATCTCTCAATTTTATGAGCTGTTAAGTGTTAATCATAAAAAACAATTTCTCGTACACAACTAAAATAATAGATGAGAAGTGCTTAAAATCATGTTCTTCAAGTTTTGCCCGGTCATAAAACGCCCCTAAGAGCCTTGGGCGTAAAAAGGAAATTGCGTTTCTATCGTAAATGATAATTACTGTTATGAAGTAAATGCCAAGTAACCCGATTTCTAAAGCGTATCCTGGGCACATTAACATTTTAACTGTAGTAAATTAGTAGCTGACCTGATGGCCGCACAATCGTTTGTGTAAGTCATTGCACTCGGAAGTAGAATAGCAGTGCTATCGCATGACTCGATAAGTGTTTTTAACCATTTTAGAGTTCTACATCGAAACTAGGAGCGCTAAGATTTTTGAATGACGTTGTATTGTCGAAACTGTAAGTCAAAGTCAAATCATTTACTTCAAATAGGCACATTAAAGGCACTTATGAACGTCAAAAATTACAACTAAATAGAATTGATCCTATAACCCATTCCAAAAGGTAGTTTTCGTATGGAGAAGAATGGGCAAGAAACTCCACCGTTAATCTTTTAAAATGTTTTACAAGGTCTTGTATACATAAATTATATATGTGAAGACGATGCACCTAGAATAAAATTAGTCCACCACAAAAACGTAAAAAGAATTAAAAATGAAGCAATGACAGATATATCAATTAAGTGATAGATACATGGTACTCACATATTCACAAATATTGTAAAAGTAGATGATTTTGTAAAAACAGGTAACGCTAGCGACCTATTAAGTAGACTGCAATAAAGCAAGTTAACTGCCTAATAAGCTCGTTAACTAGGCAATAAGACTGAACGTCAGTCGTGTAGTAAATATTGATGTTCACGATTGTACTTGAGTAGCGTCTGCAAATTGCCGGTTATATTTAATCGCCTTCGCCAATTAGATTATAGTTCATTCAGGCCATGAAAACGATCATTAAAATATAGGCGTACTTACTTAAGAAGATATACCTAATAAATTTTGCTTGCATCTATCTCTGGGTAACCTTTCACTGAGTTAAAAATATATCATAATATTATGCTTAATTCCAATGCTTAATCTACTTTTGTGCCAAATATCATCAACATCCGTGATTGAGTTATTATAAAGTTTTAAACTTTCGCATTTAAAATACATATTAGTTTCGATACTTAGCTGAATAATAACTATAAGTCTGAAATACTTTAATAATTCTATATCGAAATATATAAAACTACTAGCTGCAGCCCGCGGTTTCACCCGCGTAAAGGTCGATCCCGTGGTAATATCGGAATAGCCTATATGTTAATCCAGGGTGTCAGCTATCTCCATACAAAATTTTATCAAAATTAGTCCAGCCGTTTGAGCGTGAAGAAGTAACAAACATAATATAAACACACACACACACACCCCAACTTTCGCCTTTATAATATTATTAGTGTGATATAATGTAAACTAATAATAAACTGTTTATTTGTTTGAACGCGCTAATCTCTGGACCTACCAGTCGGATTTGAAAAAATATTTTTGCATTTGATAACCTAATTCTTAAGGAATTTAACATCACGCTACGACCCTTAGGAGCTGAGCCAAAAGTCAGTAAGAACGCTAAGCGAAAACAAGGTAATAGCACGGGCGGTCGATGCGATGCGACGGGGTGGGTCGTGGGAACAAGACACGCGGACGAAATCGCGGGTAGAAGGTCATCATAATCAGCCTATAATGTTCCCACTGCTGGGACACTGGCCTCCTCTCTGTGAGAGTGAGTGGGCCGTAAATCCACCACGCGGGCCCAGTGCGGGCTGGTGGATGTCACATGTCTTCGAAATTTTGGTTCTAGGACATGCCGGTTTCCTCATGATGTTTTCCTTCACCGTTTTGAGAGCAGTGGTGATGAAATAATTTACACAAAGCAAAGCGCCTGTCTGGGTTCCAACCTACGACCTACAACTCTTAAGTCGTGTCCGTGACCACTGGGCTACCACTGCTCTCGAAGAAGAAGGTAGAAGGTAGTACAGTCAACAGCAAAAGTAGATGATCAAAATCAGAAATTCAATACCTACTAATGAACGGAGTTTGCGTCAGATCTCTGCCACACAGCCACACAGTCTCTGCACATAGCTCAACAACAACAACAGCAACAGCTCTGCCATACAGTTCTGACACGAACTCCGTTAATTAGTATTGAATTTCTGATTTTGATCATCTACTTTTGCTGTTGACTGTACTATAATATTCATATAATAATATCGAAATATATATAAAATATAATGAGAGAATTACCTATGCATGAGTCACATACATGATCTTAAACTTTTTATAGCAGTCGCCGACCGTGACCAGCTGAGTATATATTTTATTTTACTAGTAAACAACTGAATTAATTATGTATATTCATTTTATTTATCGTGGTTTTATTGGACCTATTCGTTAGTTATCAGCACTCGACGCTAAGGAGGTCAACCACCTGAGGTGTTATCAAAATGAGGTCACTTGTTACAAATAAGCGGAAAACCGTTCAATAAGTAGGCTTTTTTTTATCAAATAACAATCATCTGCCTAGCCTTTTCCCAACTATGTTGGGGTCGGCCTCCAGTCTGACCAGATGCAGCTAAATACCAGTATTTTACATGGAGCGACTGCCTATCTGACCTCCACAACCCAGTTACTGGGTAATATGATACCCCTTGGTAAGACTGGTTGTCAGACTTTCGGGCTTCTGACTACCCGTAACGACTGCCAAAGATCCACGAATGACAACCGGGACCAACGGCTTAACGTGCTTTCCGAGGCTCGGAGGGGTCACGGTATGTAAAGATGGTCATCCATCCACAGACCAACCGCGGCAAGCGTAGCTTAACCTGATCGGTCGACCTGTGCGGCTGTTACTATTTATTCACGGGCCCCTCTTTTTTATCAAATAACAATGTTGAAATTAAATAGTATCATCTATAGGTACACTTGCTTAATGCTAGTTAACATGTAGGGGAGACCTGAAGGGCAATTCTCGTATTTTAAGAACGTTCACAGTCCGATCTCAGTCTCACTCTGTCAAAAATACCTCTAATTGCCGTACATTTTTGTCAATTTTTTCTAGGACATGCCGGTTTCCTTACAATGTTTTCTTTTAAATCTCTCAAGCTCGCTCGTTAGTAAAATATTTCATCTTATTGTTTTTCGGTGGTCTTAATCTTATTTCTGAGTAAATTCATGAAACAATTGTGAAATCTACGTGTACTATAGGTAACTCCCTTATTATCTAAGTTAGAGTGTGTTTATTTGTTATGTTTATGGCGAGGTGATTTGCGTATGTGGGAAGTAGTGTAGTGGTGTGTATTTACACAAACGGAGTCTTGGGGCAAAACCGCTGGGGGTAAAACCCGAGGTAAGTCCCATATACGATTTTGACCCGGTTTATAAATAGGTATGAGATAACCTTGTAATTTATCATTGCAGATACTACAAAGATTCCGCGTGAATATAAAAGGAAAAATCAAACTTTGTCTCTGTCACCTCTGACCTAGACTAGAGTCAAGAGCAAACCCATTTCAATAACTCTGACAAGAATGAGTCACGAAATACATGAGAAAATCGGTTTAAGCGGTTTATGACGGAACTCTGGCAGACCACGGAGGAGCACCACGGCACACAGGCGGCAAGGTAGATTCTTTTTTACAATCTGTGCTCCTGCCACATGACGAATATTAGTTTTCTAACTCTTGTAGCGAGTAGATCTATGTGGGCTGAAGAACTCAGATTTTCATCAAGAGTCACCCCGAGGTATTTGGTTGCGGCGAGTTTAGGGCTGCGGTGCCTGGGCAGACGCTTGAGGGAGCGATGTCATGTTTCCTAAATATGACATCAGCGGGTATGTAGACTGGCGTAGGTAATGCTGATTATTTTAGTTGTAAGTATCCGTACTGAGGGTAAGTTGATTGCCTTTAAACCAATTTAAAACTAATTAACTATTTTACAATTTAACTCTAAAATATACAAATTATATAGTATATGCAAGTATTTAAAAAAAGAAGGGAAAAGAAAAAGAGAGGAGCTCATTATGCATCAAAAAATTCGTCCGCATCACTGTCAATGGCATAAGTGCCCAAAAGGCTGGCAGCATTACCACGTTGGATGGCAATGCTTATTCTTTGGGCTAAAAATAGGCCAGCCCTCTGGTCAAGTAATGAGTCAACCAACCGCTTGGCGATGTCCCGAAATATTTGATGAGCACTCGGACCCCGAGGACCTGGTGTTTCAACCCCAAACGGCTCAAACATATAGCTCCCACATTTAAAACTTGATCTAGTCGCCAGTAAAGGTGAGTGCAGCAGTGTCATTAGCAAAGGCCGAGATTTACCCATTTTGGAGAACGATTTTGATTGTGGCATAGGTTTATAATTCTGATAGTTCAGGCTGGCTATGATCCGTTTTTAACACGCTTTTATTAGGTCGACCTGTATGTAACTAACTATGTAATGGACTCTAAGGTAACTAATTTAACCATCTTCCAAGGGTCGTAGCGTAATGAAAATTGGTAGTTGTATGTAGTTCTGATGACAATAAAATAATATGGTACTGTCGAACTGATCTGATGATGGAGCCGGAAGATATGACTAACTATGTAATGGAATCTAAGGTAACTAATTTAACCATCTTCCAAGGGTCGTAGCGTAATGAATATTGGCAGCTGTATGTAGTTCTGATGACAATACAATAATATGGTACTGTCGAACTGATCTGATGATGGAGCCGGAAGATATGAACTGGAACTTCATGATGGAAAATCGTATTATAGCTGTTATGGATTTCTTAGAAAAGTCTTGTAATGAACTTTGACCACGATTAGGTTTCAAGGTCTGATGATGAAGCCGCATGGCATTCCATGATAGAATATCGTATCATAGTCGTGTTTGCACTTGTGAGAAAGGCCACGTAATGGACTTTGAACACGATTAGGTTTCTTTTTTTGTACGTGCATTAGGAATCCCTGTAAAAAAATGTATAGGGTACTGCCAGCCAGAGCTATAAATATATTTTTTTTCTATTCTTCTAAGATACGATATGATAATAATATTGGGTCCATTATACATAAAATGTGTTAAGCTGAAGTTTATAAAAAATACTTAATACGATTAAAACAAAAAAAGATAATGACACAGTTCAACAATAAACTGCAAGGTTTTTTTTTACAAATAAATGTGCTACTTACCTGACTTATACAAAACAGAACCTCTTCATATTATTTCTCGTAATAAACGTATTTATAATAAATCAACGTTAATAATCAGAACACATAAGTTTGACTTCCTCAATTTTCCAACGGAAAATAGCATTTATTTTAATAAAAATTAGGTTCTGTTTTGTATAAGTCAACAAAACAGAACCTACTTCATATTATTATGTCTCGTAATAAACGTATTTATAATAAATCAACGTTAATAATCAGAACACATAAGTTTGACTTCTTCAATTTTCCAACGGAAAATAGCACTTATTTTAATGAAATAAAGATATGAACATACGTGGACCAGGCAATAATCAACAGTAGGTCACTTGTTATGTAGCATTTCTTTCGCCATTTTACACTTTTAACATAAACATAACATCACGACTGTAATCCCCGCAGGGTTGGGCAGAGGTTTACCTATAGTACACCCACATTTCGTCACACTGAAAGAAATAAGCAGTAACTAAAAAGAAAAAACAATAAGACGAAAGCGCCAGGGTAGCCCGCGAAATTCAATTTTTTTACGTTTTTTCGTCAGTATTAGGTACTAAGTTGTACGTTGATTAAAATATGATTCGCGACCGTAACAAATATGTATTTACAGAATGTTTTTTTTCGCGATTTCCGGTTTGGTCCCATAGTAAAAGTTGTTCATAATGATGAGTACAATGACCTATTAAGAGGTTGTTAATGTTTTTCCAATAACCCTGTATATAACGACCCGACACTATACACCCTTTTCCTCATACCTCGATGGATAATATGAAAATACACAAGCCATGAAATAACAAATAGAGAGAAGAAAAAGATGATAGACGATAGAGAAAAAGAAGATATTCTTGTTTTCAGTCTTTTCCCCATTGTAATTTGTTTGTTTTGTTTTCGCCAACAAAGGCATTTCTCGCCACAGATCGGCAGGATATATTGAAATATAAATATCGTGACCGCCTGTGGAGGACACATCGACTAAAGCCAGTTACACATTATTATCGTGACACTAAAGAATAATAAGCGTCTATTTTAGGTCATGAAACAATACCTCAATAATCCACAGATATAGCGATCAGTGAAAGCTTTATCGGAACCAGGTTGATTTATTACGCACATGTGTAACGAGCTTTTATATAACCCCATTGTAATATGCCAATAATGAATGTATACGTATACCAGATTAAGTAAGCTAGCGAAACTCCGTAGACGTGAAGAGTAATTTTTTTTTTTTTTTTGTTTTATCATGTTTAGATATCGATACCTATCACGTCTGCAGCTAATTAAATTAATATTAATAAAATTATTATTTCCGTTATTTAACTAAATACATAGGTATAAATTATATTTTTAAATATTAGTATAAAAAAATATAAAACATTTAAAAATATAAAAAAATAGTAGCTTACCAAATTATTATCTATACTTATAATAAATCTGTAGAAGTGAAAATTCTGTACATTGAAAATATCAAAATAATAAATGGCACCCCGGTGTTACTAGACCGACACCGAACCCAAAAATGTGATTAAAAATTTTTTTGTCTGTCTGTTTGTTCAGGCATCACGCAAAAACTACCCGTTCGATTACGATGAAACTTGGTATAATTATTCTTTAATATCCTGGGCACCACACTGGGTACTTTTTATCCCGGAAAAGTATCTAAATTCAAAGTCCTGACTGACTGACTGACAACGCACAGCCTAAACCGCGGGTCCTAGAGACATGAAATTTGGAGGGTGTGTTATTTGTGAAGAGTAGGTATCCAATAAGAAAGGGTTTTTCGAAATTCCACCCCTAAGAGGGTGAATAAGGGGAGGGTGAAATTTCACGCGGACGAAGTCGCGGGCAGAAGCTAGTTATTAATAAAATTATTATTAATTATTTGCTAGCTAATTTAATTTGAACCTGTATACCTCCATAGGTACCTTTAGCATGAATACATTTATTCTGTCTGTTACTGGCAATTACATACATGGTGCTCACATATTTACAAACAAGTAGGTAGACCCACTAATTGTTTCAGTTTTTTTTTGTAGACCTATATGACTAAACCAATTGAATTTTTGAGCCTAATAACGATGTAACGTTCCGCCACACGTGCAAAACTGGGGCATTTCTTCCCAATACAATTAACCTACAGCCACAATTGAGGTGGCAAATAATTATAGTGTCTGTTCCAAGTAATAACAATCTCATTGTCCAGTTACTGTAACGGCTAAAAGATTATATGACGCGAATCGTCTGAGAAAGTAGGCCTGTCATTGCCTTGGAGCGACTAGACCGGTGGTAGACGGTGACTGGGGAGCAAAAAACGCACCGTTGTAGCCGACTCATTACAAATACGTACATTGCTGCATTTACTTAAAACGAAATAAACAATACTTTAGTTGATACAGCAATGAATGCTGCGGCAATGGATTCGGTGGTATGGTTGCGCGGCGAGGTAGAGTTAGTTTTTTGTTGTTACAAAAAATCCTATCACAAGCGATCTTGTAAGGTAAGCATTACAATAGATGATAATTATTATTATTATGTCTATGTTGAAAGATAAGACGTCATGGTTTAATAAGAAGAACAAGATTAATTAAATAACGTTACGGTAAAATGTTTTAATTGTTATTTGGCAGTCTGTTTCAGGTGTTCTATTTAATATTAATTAAAATGAGTCATTGTTGTGCAGTTAGATGCCTCTAAAGGAGATCAACTTATTACAGTTAATGTTAACAGGTATTACCTTGAACTGTGGAACAATAATAGCGTCTAGGAATGAGGATACTTAGTCCATACGGATTACTTTAGGCAATCAGCCTTGCTACAAGTCATAGTGACTACAGCAGGTACAAATATTAAACTGTCGAATCTTTTTAACACGTCATGAGTATACAACATTATGTGATATGACAAGACATACAGTTCGTGCTGACATGAGATACAATAAAATTACATCTAACTAAAGCGGTACACAGTTAGACACACAGGAAGTGATGTCAAAAAAATATCCCGAAATTCTAAGCGGAAGATACAGAAGTCAGCCAACAAAATAAACTGCATGTCCATGTAGATACTAAAACTGATAGGAATATTGAAAGCGATGATAAGCTTTGACGGTCGTGCGCACAGCATTTATCACATTAGCGCTCATGTGAAATGGGGCAGGCGCTGCTTACTCAACCAATTACTGTGCCACACCGAAGGAAGCAATGCTATAGTATTGTGGCTAATAAAGGACCCCATGATTCAAAAAAAAAGATTCAACTCAGGGAATTGTCTCTTAAGCCGTAACAAAGTCAGATGAATCTAAAGTTATAGCTTACATTTTGTTCCAGTAAATGAATAAAACTAGATAATAGTGAGGCTGCGTTTCATACTGGATATGGAAAGACGGCTGCCAGGCTCAAATGGGATTGGGCGGGTGAAAGAGTCTGCCGGGGAAACGGAAATAAATGAATGATCCTGTCGACGAACAGTCCAATGGCGAATCGGTCATAGGCAAATGGTTGCGGAATCGGGCGGACCACATCAGCCGCATGCACGATGACCGCTGGGCAAAAGTCTCCACACAATTATGGGTGAGTGAAGATGGACGGCGCCGCCGAGGCCGACCTAGAAAGAGATGGCGAGATGACCTGGACGCCTGTGAAGGCTGGTTCGACGTGGTGCGGGAAAAGAGTTTCTGGTAAAATTTTGGGAAGGACTTTGCCCAGCAGTACAGGGACAGTAGAGGCTAAAAAAGAGTAAAAAGAATATCTTAGTTCACCGAGTGTGTGTATCAGTTTCGTGACTTCAGCACAGGCAATGATACACGTCCATTAAGATACAATGGCCTATTGATTGGCAGTAACATGGTTTTACTAAAACCTGAAATGGCCGCCAGACAGTAATCAAAGCTACATAATCGATAACAGGAAACGACAAACAGATAAAGTGTGTCCACTTGAAAACAGCATAAGCTGAATGCGCAGCTGTTGTAGCCCGCAAAATTAAAATTTTCAAACTGAAGTGGCAGTGGGCTGGCCCTGTTTGTCGAAAGACGACGAAGCAGACGAGTCCTGGAGTGGAGACTGCGGATCGACAAGCGTAGCGTGTGACGCCCCCTAGTTAGATGGACCTCCTCGGTCCTTAAGAAAGTAGCTGGGACAAACTGGATGCGGAAGGCGAAGGACAGGGTGTTGTGACGCAGCCTGGGAAAGGCCTTTGTCCAGCACTGGACTGCGATAGGCTGAGTTGATTGAACCACACCTCCAGTAACAATTTGAAATTGACAGCGCCTACGTCGTAGCAGGAAAGCGTAGCGTTTTCGTAGCTCAAGTGTTAGCTACTACCACGGTCGTATAGTTGACTGTACTAAGATTATAGCTTCACATGGCAATTCTTTCGCTTTCAGTGTGATGCACGCCTACAAAGCAAATATCAGACGTGTTGCATCACATAGGAAAAGTGAACGCTCTCGAGTAACCACCCGTTGTGCCGATAACTGACTTTATAAATAACAGAGCCGAATCACTTGGCACGTAATGTTCTTGTAATAGCGATAATTAAAATTAATTACACTCAAATCAGAATAATGATGGCGGAGGAAGTGAAGTAGGTATATTACAACTAAAAGTAGACGTGTATTCTATTTATTTATTTTGTGTTGCCTCGTATTGTGCTGATGTTGTCTGCACTGTTTACGGGTTGAATGCCGTAATTTCAGGTACAATTAAAACGCCATCATGTCTCGTGTCTGTACGAACGCGATACGAACGGTTACACCCAGCTAAATAAAAATTACGTCAACGATAAGTGACTGTCGTAAAAGAAAGAGAGAAAAAGAAATTCAAAAAATTGGCGTGTAGAACAAGTAGGTCATCATCATCATCATCTGCCCAGCCTTTTCCCAACTATGTTGGGGTCCCACAACCCAGTTACTGGGTAATACGATATCCCTTGGTAAGACTGGTTATCAGACTTTCGGGCTTCTGACTACCCGTAACGACTGTCAAAGATTCAAGAATGACAGCCGGGACCAACGGCTTATGGGATTAGAACAAGTAGGTATTATAATAAAATCTCTAACCTCAGATCATTCTGTTCTTATCTGGAGCCACGCGCTTATAAATGACTTTTCTAAGTCACCGGCTAACGGAGAAAGCATATGGCTCTTTAATTAATAAAAAATATTATAAGCGATAGGACAATAAAAGAGGCTCACTCGACTTACTGACTAGGTAAGCGAGCAGCGACCTTTAATCACAATTTAATCTAATCAAAATCTTTTTGATTAAGTTCAAGTTAAGATTTTAGTTCGGGATATACGATCTCAATAAACTTGTATGACAAAATTATATGTATACCTATGGGTACATTTAATTTTTCAATGTAATAAGGTTGGTAAGGTTTTTTTTGTTTAAATTTTTTAAGGTGGTTTTTAAATCGTTCAAGGTGAAGTTTCAATGGTTTTTAAATCGTTCAAGGTGAAGTTTCAATGCTTTCAAATACACAACTCATCATCTGCCTGTCCTTTTCCTAACTATGTTAAGGTCGGCTGGATGCAACTCAATACCAGTATATGGAGCGACTCCCTATCTGACATCCGTAACCCAGTTACTATACCCCTTGGTAAGACTGGCTGTCAGACTTTCGGGCTGCTGACGAGTGGTAACGACTGTCAAAGATCCACGAAAGACGGACGCTTTCATATAAATAAGACGATATAAATTTATTATATTAGCAAAGATCTTTCTAATGGCTTCATTACCTTAACTACCAACTTTCTCGCAACATGTTTCATAAAAATCCTATACTTACCAATCACATTCACATTGATAAATGTAAGTAATTAATTAATATCGTATAAACATTGTTCGCCGAATGCCGCCGATGGGGATTTGATTAAAAATCCGATGGCCATTTTAAATCGATTTAAATTACTTTCACGGTAAATTTATTGAGTGAACTAATGGTATAGTTTGCTTTGTTATTTCGTTTCCTGGTCATATTTTAGAGTCAAACTTTGCGAGGACGATTAGGGTTGATTTAGTAGATATTCTAGAGAGGTCTAGTGACAATTTAGAGCTGAGATCGCGTACTATTTTAGATAGGTATACACCGTATTCCGGACGATATACATAAACTTCGACCAGATGTTTAGACCATGGAAATAAGCATTTTTTTCATTATGGACTTAATAATGAATTCTTATTTTTTGTTAATTTTCATACAAAATAAATACTTTGACGTAAATCAACCGATATGCATGCCTCTTTATCCGAATTGGCAACGACGTATTTTCATTCATTTGGCGGGCTGAAACGAAAAGCGGTTGACAAAGTTTATGGATAACGTGAAAAACACGGTGTACCTATATGTCATAAAAGAATATGTTCCTTCAAAAGACTTGCAGGAAAAATTTGTGAATCTGGTATTCTAAAACGATACAAAACTTATCTATAGTCAAACGGTCAAATCTGAAAGGTATTACATTTTTTTTTAACATAGGAGTCAGGTGCCAGATTTTTACAAATGCCCTGGACTGGAACAATGCATTAGAGTGCATACTTCTCTTTTACAGATCTGAGATGTTTCTAAAACAAAATTGAGTCATTCATAATAAACTTTAATTTGGTACAGACAAATGTTCACTGGAATCAAATTTCTTAAGTTCAATTCGATCTTCTCAATTCCATTTAATAGGCAATGTTTGTTAAGATCTCTGGACCAATTGGAGGTGCTGTTCAAAAACTGTTTCACTGAGGAATATCACCTTAATTACGTTCGCAATAAGGCTGTGGGTTAAAATTTTGTAGTATTTATAGTTTGTATTGGTTTTCATGTGACAAATGACTGATCGTACACCACGCGGGTGGTCGGCATCATCGAATGGTGCTACCATTTATCATATAAATTTCACTTTATAAACTTAGAAACTTCATACAAACTGCATCTTTTCTAAGTCGTGACTACATCCGTACGTACGTACATTACACTGAAATAATGTAGACATATTAACCTTTCTCTCGGGATTTCCACAAGTTTGAAATGTCACGTGCTCAAACATGTTTTAATCGTTTTCGCAGTCACGAACTGATGCAGATAAGAGATGGCAGAAATAACTTCTCAAAATGAGAACTTTTTGTTAAAATTTCGCTTAACTTTTAGTCATACATAAAAAAGGTACCCTACTTTTCTTAACTGTACTGCAAATACGTGACTCTACCTTTATGTAATGCATTCCTTTTAGTACGAGTTCTTCCCTGTTATCTACGCAAATTAACGTTAAGGTAATTTTCTTTTTAAATGAACAGGGTGCGAGTCTGAAAGTTAAAATTACGAGAATTGAGGTCCCTCCGAGGAGAGGGACCTCAATTCTCGTAATTTTAAGAACGTTCACAGACTGATCTAAGTCTCAATCTGTCAAAAATACCTCTAATTTCCCCACAATTTTGACAAGTTTTTGACATTGTCGTGAGATGAGATTGCGATTAAATTTTGAACGTTTTTAATTTTGGAAATTAGCTTTATGGTTATCGCAATATTCCAGTTATTATGTCTTTTAGTTATATTTTCTATTTATTCCTCGAAATGTCAGTAATACCTATAATAAATTGTAGGCCAGGTTCAGATTAAATTCGAAAGCCGTATCCGTTCTATACTTTGAATGTTATTGCGGGACGCATATTTATATATGCGTCCCGCAATAACATTCAAAGTTAAAGGCACCATTAAAAGTTGCAGTTACTCGGAAACAAATTGAGTACCTATCAACTAAACCAATAAAGTGTGGGAATCTGGTTCATTGGTGGAAGTAATAATAAGGCAGGATCAAGTTATCTGTAACATTTCAATCCAGTTGCGGTAAGGCAGTGAAGTTACTAATTTAGTGGTTGCGGGAGATATATTACTCACTAGCTTCTGCCCGCGACTTCGTCCGCGTGAAATATCTTATACCCCCACCCCGTCGCAACACCTCGTATTCGCTTAGCGTTCATTCTGACTTTTTTTCTTTTTGCTCGGCTCCTAAGGGTCATAGCGTGATATTAAATAAAAAAGCCTTCCTCAAGAATTGGGCTACCAAATGCAAACAGATTTTTTTCAAATCTGACCGGTAGTTCCAGAGATTATCGCGTTCAAACAAACAAACTCTTCAGTTTTTTTATTATTATATATAGATTTGGTGGAAGCATACAGCGCTCTGGTGAAACATGTACAGTTAGTCAATTGTTTTGTTATAGACTGCAGATTTGTTCTCGGTTGGTAATGTAATCGTGTGTTGATGGACACCTGGAGATCAAAGGACTGCTCATTCATCGGGAAACATCGCAACCTTCGCTATATCGTGTGGAAACTTAAGAAAACTAGAAATCGCGATCAAGGCGGATGCTAATAAATGCAGTCTGCTCTTATTCATGTAGCTCTTCAGAGGGATTGTCCGAAAGGGTTACCGCTGGCCCGGAACATAAAGGGCTAAAGAAGGAACATGGGTGGGTTTTAGTCAGTAGGTAAGAGTCTGACACTCCCTTCCGCTCCACCCAGAGCAGGAGAGGTCATTTGATGACTTCCCATCCGAAAAAAAAAAAAAACTTATTTTCAGAAGTGGTGGCCCAGTAGTAACGGCTACGACTTACGAGATGTAGGTCGTAGGCTCGAACCCTGACAGACGCTTTACTTTTTGTAAATTATTTCATCACCACTGCTCCCAGAACGGTAAATGCATGTCGTAGACCCAAAAATTCGAAGGAATGTGACACCTATCAACCCTCATTGGAACCGCATTATATTGACATAATCTACCGAAAAGCTTATGTGAATCCTGTTGGAAGTCGTTGTAGAAATACGAAATGCTTTGAAAGCGATTGCCACTTGTGTAGCCCCTCCGGTAATAAAGTACCTACTGCTGCTAATGTTACCGTCACTCACAAAATCTATATAACTTCTGATAATCTTATAGAAGAGGTAAAGCATAACCACGGTAATATTATCGTGTTAGCGTGGCATAACCTTCGACCTGTTCGATCGACTAATTATGCTAAAAATGTATAACTAACTTACCTACTTCTTGCTCACATTTTAGCATAATAATCCTTTTATAAATTTTGCAGTATCCAAACTGCAACAGTTCAACGACCAAATGCTAATTTAACAGAACATTAAATTCTAGCACTCAAATCCGTAACTGAGGCAGGCATTCATTGTCAACTGTTGACCACACTTCAGATTATCTAGGCAAAATACTTCTGGCGAGACGCCAACACGATCTAGCAAATTTACAGCAATAAATACGACAGCTATCTATAGAATTATAAGCCCTAGTTTTACGCTCATAGGGGTGGGAATCCTCTGAAAGGTTGGGGACGGGGTGTTAAAATATCGTGGTCGGTTGTAACCCGATGACGGCACGATCGGCAACCGTATCGAGTGTCGTTCCGGTCCGGTGCTCGCCTTCGTCTCGACCTGGCTACTCGGTGTGAACGGAACCTATGTCCTGGTCACGCACTAGGAAAGAAATAAGCTGAGGGTTTACATGAATCTGGAAAAAACAGTTTGTAATCATTGAGATCTTTGTCAAGTTGCTCGTCTGGGAAACCACCATCATAGAAAGAAAAGAAAAAAGAAAATGCGTTTATTGGCATTACAGCAAAAAAAAAACTATAAAAAACAGAAAACAATGATTATAGTGCCAAAAGGGCCTCAGTTCAGCATAATGTCATCTGACAACACAAGGTGATTTTCAGCTGCAACCCATGAGTGCCACATGCTAAAATAATAAACACAGAGAAGTGTGTGTACCTACGTTTTAATAAATTAAAGGTGATAATGGTTCGAGGTGGCGCGGGAAAAGACTACCTAAAAGGATTTGGGGCCCTTTGCCCAGCAGTGGGACAGTATAGGCTAAAAAAAAAAAGAGGTGATTATATAAAAAAGCTCATACAAAATCAAATAAAATGTTGGACATACATATGCGGGTGTGTTGCGTTGTGAGTAAAGAAAAACTAAAATAAATACCCAATAGATCTTGCAATCAGGATCCAGTGAGAAAACATTCGTCACTAGATCCATCATGGATCTGGCCAATGGATCTTCTGATATTGAACCTCCTCGATCCCCTGCAAGTTCGTCTTCTGTTTTAATCACTGACTTATCCACATTATGTAAGTTTACTCTTTTTGACAGGTAAGTACAGCCAAAAGAAAATAAAAGATTCATGAGTTGATCTCAGTCTTGGGTCTAAGAAGGCAAAAAGCATATTAAGAATGTCTATCACACAAAAATCTCCAATCTTCAGTAAATAACAATTCAACTAGAGAGGTGTTTAGTTCGTCAATCCGTACTTAATATTATAAATGCGAAAGTGTGTCTGTCTGACACCTCTTCACTCTTAAACTGCTGAACTGATTTAAATGGATATAGAGATAGTTTGAGTCCCGGTAAAGGACATAGGTTGGTTATTCCCACGCGATAGAAACTTCTGCGGGTGAAACTGCGGGGCGCACTAGTATAAAATAATCTGAACTACCTAAACGATTATTTTACCATCATAGAATGCGAACCCATGAAGAGTTTATTTGTAAATTAAGCAAACGACCAAACATATAATTATCTCCTAAAATGAAACGCTTCAAAACCGCAGCGTTTTCAGCAACTAGTGCGCGACCTTGTCTGAAGTTCTTCAAGGTTTTTATATTAGACAGTATTTTCGCGTGTGCGCTGGCGTTTATAATTACCTGGCTCCAGTGGCGTAACTATACCGTTTGGGGCCCGTGGCAAATTCAAGGGATGGGGCCCTCCCTCAATGTAAAGAAGCTCAACCAACGTTATATTTTTTTTCCGGGTACATTTCATATTTTCTCCTACAAATATTTACACCTGACTGCTTCTGTCCTTATGTTAGGATCCTCCTGTGCTCATGGCCCTGTCGGGCCGGGGGCCCATCCAGCTGGGGGCCCGTGGTATTTTACTCCAATGCCACCCTATAGTTACGCCACTGCTTGGCTTGTAATCTTGAGCAAAAGAGATGAAATCATTGGAGTTATTCCGACCATTATTATGACCTGCCGGTTGATCAGAAGATCGACCGGCAGGTCAGTTCAAGGTCACTTCACCTAAAATTTCACGGTGAGATTACAGAATAGATCAGCTATTGTAAAGGTTATTAGTGGTGTTACTCCCTTACTAATAAACGTATTATATCAGATGAATAGTTACACACCGATTTCTCTCTTTCAGCCGTCAGCAATTTGACTTTCGAAAGAAGAAGACAAAGCGTTGTGTAACTATACAGCCGCTATACGAGTACAACATTTACTATTATGGGGGTTATGGTTTAAAATAGCAGTTGCAAATAACCCTGCAAAATACAATTAAGGTTTAATACGGAAACATAGCTCCTAGCTAAATCCATTACCATTACCTACACATTGTACAATGCCCGTAAGCCCTAATAACTACTGACATCGAATAACAACAATATCCCAATAAATATCAACAGTCGGATAATTACGTTATTATTTCAAGAAATTGTTTTTTATCAATGGCCAGCTATTTATTGTGGGTCGGTTGAACCAGGGGTCAATTGTAATGAAGTGAGATGGCCGAGGGGCGTAAACTGAATGATGCAGGTCAATTGGTGCTATTACTCATAGTCATGTATAGGTACTTAGATTTTTTTATTGAGAACTTTTTTGTGAGGGTATACATATAATGTGGGTCGACTGTGGGAGGTCCGTCAAACAATAAGTTTTACATAAACAGCTTTAGTTTTGACCAGAAAAAATAATACTGACTCTTAAACTGGCCTCACTTGCGAAGTCCATAACTTCGCAAGTGAGGCCAGTTTAAGAGTCAGTGCACTGTGCAGGGATTGCCACGAACACGAAGTCATCATCATCAGCTTACAGCAGTCCACTAGACACACTGCCACTGCACACTGAACATAAGCCTCTCCTATTGCACGCCATTCCACTAGAATTTCGGCCACTCTCATCTAGCCGTTAAGGCTCAATTCACACCGAGATGGAAGCGAAGCGGAGCGCAGTTTCAGTGTCATATGAATTTTTAACTTTATTTTCATTACTATAATACATAGTATCGCTTGAGAAACTTGAAAGGTCGCGCAGCCGCCCGCGGCGCCGCGTGCACTCCGATGACTCAAGTTTCTCATGCGATAATAAGTATTATAATAATGAAAATAAAGTTAAAATTCATATGACACTGAAACTGCGCTCCGCTTCGCTTCCATCTCGGTGTGATTTGAACCTAACAGTCATCCTGCGAAGATCGTCGCTCCACCTAGCCTGAGAGCGTCCTATCTTACGTTTGCCGATTCGCGGTTTCCAGTCAAGAACACTGTCATTGCTTCTACGGCTAATATGGCCGCTTGCTTGCTGTGAGCTATGTCGACAACTTTCCGGTTAGACTGGAAGCCGACTCCAACACAGTTGGGAAAAGGCTAGGCAGATGATAATGATGTCGACAACTTTGGACACGAATCAGTCAGTACTGAACTATCATCAAATATAGATATTCACACATGAGGCTATTGGGAGACCATTGACCGACCAACCACTTAAATTGACTCGCAAACTGACTCGTCTCGTGTCCGGAGCCCCTTACTGCCAGGTCGCGAGCTTATTGAACAGGAATCTACATTATCGTGACAATTGAAGAAAACAATATACTATGTATAAGTAATTGCAAATCTAAAATCTGATATTATTACTTTTAAAAGACCATTCGATCATCCATTTTTAACGTTTCATGTGAGCAGTCGTACAATGATTAACTTAACAAAACAATACACAAACGATTCCTAACAATATATGCACAATATGCATCAAGTGAAACAAAAGACTGCCCCAAGCAAACAATTGAATGCGATGCGCCGGTCGTCAACACACGTGTTTTTCATTGCCACACGTGCAGCGCACATTGGAGTCACTACAAGTGGTACATCATGCAAAAACATTGAGTGACATTAGGACAAAAACAGAGTGCTGCCAAGTTTTGTACTTGAAAAATAAAAAATAAATAAACACCCTTTTTATAATTTAATTGTTTTTTCTTGGGTACATAATTCTTTAAATTCTTTAACATATTACTTGGAAGAAAAATGTGTGAAATATGAAGCCAGCTTTTATAAAGAAGATTTCACTATTTCAATAAATAAGAGATGAGAGAGTTTCCAATATAGGTACAAAGGTCCGCGGCTGCTATGTACAAAAGTCAAGAAAGCTTAATATAATGTATATCCTTACATTTTCCAATCGCAGCATTGTAAAACAAACGCATAAAATCTTTGTCAACTCTCGCGCATTATAATTTAATAACAAAATCACTTTCATCGCCTTTCTCTGGTGACAGAGCTGATGGCACAAACTAACGGGTAGATAACCTCGCATCAATCAATAGCTATGAAAAAGCAGTCTGCCAGTTAACTGAACAACTTTCGCGTTCAGTACATACTACAATCGTTTGTGTAGCGAACTAATCACCGAGGGTTTAGAGCCCCTGGGCCGCTTTCTGTGCGATGCGGCCTGTAAAGCCGAGTTCACACCATAAAACTAAACGAACTGAACGCAAAAACATTTTTTTCATGAATGCCTCCATCAGTGAAGATGTGCGTTCTCAGTTGTTTATTTTTCGATGTGGACTCAGCTTTATGTCTTGCGATATTTTTTATTGAAACGAAAGTTAGTCTTACAATCTCGACATAAATTGTATAACTATGGCTATCTATTTGTTCGTGATATGTTATCTGTAGCGATACATAATAGACCGATTGTTGTGTTGTTTTGATTTGACAGATAAGTAATTCGATTGTATGCGACAAATCAAGATGGCAATTGTTTTTTGTGTCCATTTAAAACTGGATATAATTAGCATTGAATGTCGTAAGGGAGTCCATAGAAACCTTACTCTTTGCAAGAGTTTAATATGAATTCTGTAGGCAATTCCCGTAATTAAAAACGTTTAAAATCTAGTCGCAATCTCATCACAGCGACAATGTTAAAAACTTGTCAAAAATTTAGGGAAATTAGAATTATTTTTGACAGATTGAGACTAAGATCAGACTTTGAACGTTCTTAAAATCACGAGAATTGCCCCTCTGTTTATTTTACACTTAAATATTTAATTCACAAGTAATTATTACATGCGTAAATTTCACAGACACAACATTTCTTAATACTTACCTACTACTTCCAATTTCATTCAAGTTTTTGTATGAATCCACCCTTAATTGTTAAATTGAAACCAGTAAAGCGACTCCATCGTTCATTCACATAACTTGATCTTGCCCTCTTTATTCCTCTCACGGAATTAGAAAGGGACAAAATAAATTCAGTAAGCGTCAATTATGATGTTGTTTTCACAAAATAAACCACAGCACACTGTAAGTATAAAGTATTGTGGAGGCGGCAATCTAAATGACATTAACCCCTTTATTCATAAACGATGTTTAAAGTTAAGTAGTGATTAGCGAGTGTTTAAACACACATTGTTGACGTTTAAACTTCAATTAGCTAAATGCGAATGCTATTTTTTTCTCTTTGAATTTAGGACGGCTTAAGAGTTACTGAACCTACACACAAGCATTAAATAAGTGACCTGAGCACCCAGAAAAGTCATATTGTAAAAACATTAACCCACCTATCACATGTGATAGGTGGGTTAATGTGATATGTGGAGTATATTGCGAAATGTGGGTGTACAATAGGTACAGCTCTGCCTAACCTTTCGGGAAATAGTCTGTATTTCCCGAAATGATGTTGTGTTATGTCAAACGATTGCCGAACCAACGTAAAAAGCTGAAGAAAAATGAAAGCGGAAGGCTGAAACAAGTTGTTGTTGACTTGTGGAACAACTTGGGAGAGGCTTATATCCTGCTACATGTTCTATCTTGGAGAATAAGTTTATTAATTGGTGCCACCCATCTACCAACCCACACTAGGCCCGCGTGGTGGATTATGGCACGCTCCCTCTCACAAAGAGGAGGCCTGTGTCCCAGCAGTGGGATTATGATAGCCTCATTATGCTTAAGCTAATTGTTGCATTGCTATGTAAAAGCAACACTATTTGCTTCAGTCATGAAATCATAAAACAGACTCGTATCGGTACGAGTATATTTCTTACTATATTATAGCAATATCGTTTACAAATAATATTGTGATTCATCCTTCCTACAGAATGCTCGGCTCACATCCAGGATTTAAACTTGTTCAGCTCGTTTTACTCACTCGTAAAACACCTCGGTTTGATGGGGACTGGATCATGGAGTAGCAAGATAATGGAGCGCAAATGCGTTCAACTTTTGAAGGATTCACTTATGATATTTTCTGAGGTAAGCCCAGTTTTGTCAATGATAACTCCAGCATCGAATATTAAGACGCATATGCGATTGAAAACTTACCGCCAGTGAAACATTTTCCAAAACTTCGACATCTGACTTCTTAATCAATGGGTGTCACATACACATTTCTATGCCATAGATAGTATCTGCAGTAAAGCTCCGACTGAATGGATGCCAAAAGGGGTAAAACAATCTGTTGGCCAGTCGCCAGAGCGATCGCAGAAATTATCTGAATGCAATGCAAATCAAGAGGATTAACACGAAGAATTCAAAGTTACCGGTATGTTTGAACAACAAAAATAACATCCTTACAGACTCTCACACAACATAATACACGCTTTAAAACATTGTGATGTACAAACTTAACTGTGTTTATGTAAGATTGCTGTCTGTCATCACCTTTTCTTTTTGCAAATAAAACTTTTTGTATTTTGCGGACAAGTTGTTCCTCCATTTACAATGTACTCTTTGCCCTGGGTCGATAGGCATGGTTACAACTGATCGGGGCACGATCCTGTTTGTAACAATCATCGACGTCCTGTCGGCACACCTGCGTTGTACCTACTTACTTGGTAGGTAGTGAGGTACCTATGAGGGATCTTTGATTTCGCTTAATGTACTGAAGGTGTTGGGTAGTAACGAGGTATGCTAATGACTTTTTTTTACTTCTCACAAATGGATTGCAACTTGCATTTGTTTTTTAGCGCGTTTCATTTCGCAATGTGTAAGTGCGCTTGAAGGCGTGGGTAGGTTTTTATTGACTTTCTTATAAATTCATCTTGCCTTGCAGATTTAGAACATAGAAAGATTGACACAATTATGTTTTTTCATGCCTGAATATAGGTATAACTGTTGTCTAGGAAGACCAGAAATGAGCTGAAGGGGACATCAAATGAGAGATAATTATAAACAAAAGATAATCTACCCCTCCTACTTACTCTCTACCACTAAAGGAGCATCTGCGTGCAGGGTGTTACCTTTCAAGGTCCACTTGGAAGTCCCTATCCTATCCTGTCCTCTGTGTCCCAAAACATGCAGTCAAAATGACATCTGCGCTGCCACCGACGATGCCCTGGAATTGGCAAAGTTTTAGGCCAACAAGATCTAACATACAGTCGTTCCAGCGACACGAAGAAGAAAAAGATTATAAACAAAATAAACACTTCAAGAAAACAAAATTATTTGATGGCCAAACCAATTCGCAAGCAAGAATTAAGGCTCTCCCCCACAGGCGCGTTATTATCGGTCGATAATATCGAATGCGTTATTGCGATAATGCGTCCCGATACCTTGCCATAGACTTTTTTATCGTCCGATATTTCTAACGTGTACGCACACGTTAGAAATAGGCACTACAGGCCCCCCGCCCCCACTACACGTTACTACGTTATTAACGCAGGTGTGTGTCAGATTGTATGCGTCCGAATACAAAATGTTCTAAGAACTCATCAGGGCGGAGGAACGCAAGCGTCCTACTTCTACTGCGTCGCTATTATCGCAGCAGTGTGTAACTTCGTCGCTGTCATAATGCAAAATGTACTGAAAACAGAATAAATCGAGAGAAAACGCATCCGATATTAACGAGCGATAGTAACACGTCTGTGTGGGAGAGCCTTAAACATCTACATAAACGCGTTTCTCCTAGCATCATGTATGTAAATTTTTACAATCACCAAATAATCAATTAACATTTTAGAGCATGTCTAATTGATGTCATGTCACACAACTCTTGTAATTGCTCTATTACATATTATTCTAATGGGATCTATTAAGCTATAAATTCTCATTAGCAATCAAAATAGTAAAATCACTAATACAAGTAATAAAAATGACATCACCATTTTTATTTTTGTCAACTTGTATGAAAGGTGATTACTTGATCACTTTTTAATTTTATAGTAGCAATATTTTATTACGTTATTTTTTACTTTAATATTATTCGTTAATTTATTTAAACATAATATATCTTATATAATCTCTTAGTTTACATATTATATACAAGCATATAATAATTAAAAAAATAAAAGACAAATACGTTATTTTTGTCGCAAATCAATGAATTTTCCTTTTCACGCTAAAACGGCTGAATGGATTTTTTTTTTGTGGATGGGAAATCATCAAATGACCCCTCTCGCTCTGGGTGGAACGGAAGGGAGTGTCAGACTCTAACTGACCAAAACCCACCCGTGTTCCTTCCTTAGCCCTTTATGTTCCGGGCCAGCGGTAACCCTTTCGGACAATCCCGCTGACCCGGCAGGCTTCGGCCCTACGGGGCCCTACGGGGCCCTCCTCGATGCTGACACCTCTTTGAGGCGCGCGTGGATTTGATCTGAATGGATTTGGATGAAATTTGGCATAACCTGCATTAGGACATAGGATACTTTTATGACATTCTCGCGGGATCGAGACTTATGCGGGTGAAACCGCGGGGTGCAGCTAGTAAAATAATAAAACCAGTTGATTTGTATAAAAAAAAACATGTTATGGTATTCAATAAAGAAAGTTTTTTAATGAAGAGCCTGTATTTAAGAGTAATTATGAATTCGTGAATTCGTATGCGTCTACGCTATAGTGAAATCATTTACAACTTAAAACTAGTTTATTAATCTCTTAAAACCTCATTATAGAATGCTAAAGTACCTGTTTGTTCCACACTTTACTTTTTTAATTATTTTAGTATGTCGATCGAAAAGTTATAACACATAATTACGACCAGCCACTTGCAAATCTAAGGGGCAATTCCGGTATTTTTAAGAACGTTCGAAATCTAATCTCAGTGTCAATGTCAAAAATGCTTCTAATTTACCTAGATTCATGACCAATTTTTGACATTTCTTTGCCGCTGAGGTAAGATTGCGACTAGATTTTGAACGTTTTCAGTCATTCTCTTTGGTTTTCAGTAACGAGATTTGGCCTATTGGCATCGGCCCTCAGTAACCCTTAAAAATCCATTGAGTTATAATGTACATTACAACTCAATGTAAAAATCTGGGATTTTTGGTATCCGACAGTTTATCCAATAACAACTCATGCTTAGATCATTAAAAGAACATTATTTTAAAACATCACCAATTAATATTTGTTTACAACTTGATATTAAACTGGACCCCTGGAGTGGTCAAAATGAATTGTTTTTAATTTTATAACTCTATGAGGAACCTGTCATTGCTGACTAAATAAAAGATATTTTAATTTATAGCCCTTTAAAATAAACGCTGTACAAATATAACTATGATTAATTTGTAATTCATATAAATTAACTGTTAATTATTTAAGTTGTTATTTTGATTACAATACTTACATACTTTCGGACTTTTCGGACAGAGGACAGACATCAGCTGCATAATCATCAGCATAGCCTTTTCCCAACTATGTTAGGGTCGGCTTGCAGTCTAAACGGAGGCAGCTGAGTACCAGTATTTTACATGGAGCGAGTGCCTATCTGACCTCCACAACCCAGTTATTGGGTAATACGATACACCTTGGAAAGACTGGTTGTCACACTTTCGGGCTACTGACGACCCGTAACGACTGTCAAAGATCCACGAATGACAGCCGGGACCAACGGCTTAGCGTGCTTTCCGTGGCACGGAGGGGTCTTGGTATGTGAAGATGGTCACCCACACACGGACAAACCGCGGCAAGCGTAGCTTAACCTGATCGATCGACCCGTGCGGCTGTTATTACTTAGCCACAACTGGCCACAAGCCCCTAAGGACAGACGTGTGTGAAAATGTAAGGCCCAGCAGTGGGGCATTACGGGCTAAATACATAGATAGACAATAAATGCTTTAAACTATACCTACAGAATATTTGACCAAAATAATATAACATTGTTTTCCCCTTTTTTCAGGACGACATAGATATTCGCTCAAGCTCATCATCATTACCTAGCCGTTTGCCAACTATGTTGGGGTCGGCTTCCAGTCTAACTGGAGACAGCTAAGTATTTTACATGGACCAGTCCTGACCTTTACGGAGATTTTTATGTTATTGAATATTTACAATTATCAAACTGCGAAAATGAAATCAAAAAGGTAAAACCATAACCATAATCAGCCTATAATGTTCCCACTGCTGGGACACAGGCCTCCTCTCGGTGAGAGGGAGTGGGCCGTAATCCACCACGCGGGCCCAGTGCGGATTGGCAGATGTCACATGTCTTCGAATTTTTGGTTCTAGGACATTGCAGGCCGGTTTCCTCACGATGTTTTCCTTCACCGTTTTGAGAGCAGTGGTGATGAAATAATTTATACACAAAGTAAAGCGCCTGTCTGGGTTCGAACGTACGCCCTACAACTCGTAAGTCGCGGCCGTTACCACTTGGCCACCACTGCTGTCAAAAAAGGTAAAAAAAAAATGTTTTTCATTTATCAATAGCGTAGGTACCTACTCTATGAAGAATTGTCTACGTATCAAACATTTATTTATAGAAAAATAATAAAAATCGTGTCTTAAAAACTTTCTTTTGCCTTTCCTTTTATTTAACGCCACTCAGATAAAACGCCAGAAGTTTTTTTTTCGAAAAACACCTCTCTTTAAATTCGAACGCCTAATCCTATAAGATGACAGATAGCCACATCCTCTAACCTATGGAATGTTAATGGTACATTTATCAAAGCCTTAATATGTACCGAAGGACCAGATTTACTTGGCACGCGGCAAAGTTAGGAACTAAGCCAAAAATTTACTGGTTTTGACATTTTTCTTGACAAATAGTGCCGTTTTAAAGTGTCAAGATAAATTGGTCTTTGCTTACCATTACAGATCACAGTCTAGAGGAATTAATTCCAATTTATGAGTTTATTTGGGAACATTAATATTTTGTAAATCACTCAGTGTAACAATTTTATACTTAACTTGGAGGATTTATTGCGGTATCGGGCAACTGATGGCACTTACATTTTAAGGTATCGTAACTACATGATACATGATGTCCTATTACCCTTAACAGTCTTAACTTTATGTTTTTCCATGTTCCTATTACAATGTTAACATTTTAAGATGCGTCGGCAATACTTTTGCATCAACCCATTAGATAGAAAACGTATAGGTCTAGACTTACATTATTATTTACCTGAATCATGTAATCGCATAAGTAATTATTTCCTGATTTGCTACTGACATTTGAACTTTATTACCTTTGGGATAAGCACAATTTCGTAATCTGGTATTACGCATAAAACATGCAGATTGATATTACTGACCAAAGAAGTAGTAAAACAAACAAAACATTTAATTTTGTTCGAAATAGACAAAAGCCAATCAAAACCAAATGAACGTCGACCAGCAACCAGAAACGCGCTTGTCATCGCTTCCCAATGTGCTTCCTCGTCTTTACCTGAAAAAAAACGGCGTGAAAACTCCTGATTAGCAGTAGATTAACTTTTGTTTCAAAACAGTAATCTAAAAAGCAAATACTTCATAATAAAAACACTTAACAAGGAAATGTATTCTAGCTGTCTACAGTTAGAATCAATTTGCTCTCTCATTTTATTTCACAAAGCTGTCGACCCATCTAAAACGGATTTATTGCTGACCCCACTAGGCGCTCAATCTTTAGACGGAACCGCTTCAAGTTATACACTACCAGGCTATAACATTCATCATACATCCTTGACTGCACATTACATTTCCCAATAAATGATTTAATAAACGTTCTTTAGAAATTGAACTTATACTCGTATTTATTTAGGGAAACAAGTACATAATTATAAGAGTAATAAAAAATTACAAGCTTAAGAAGGATTACTGTAAGTACAATCCACTGCGTTTCCACAGATAACGAAACCATCATATAAAATCACGCCCGTTTTCGCCAAAGACATAGGGGTAGGCTGTTAACAATTACAAAACTATTTGTTAACAAAGAAGATCAAGTCTGTGCCACAACTGCTAAATAATCACGATCCGATCCATTCGGTCCCTTGCTGCAAGCGATGCCTGAGGTCCGTCCACACAGAGGGTGCTTTAGCGTATAGTCGCTTTAGTTTATAAGTTTGATGCCCTGCCTGCAGGCCTTAATTTATTAAGCTATCCACAGGATAGCCCGGTTAAGCACCGACAACCGACAACCTTCTCTTTGGCTCGCAGTGCGACAGTAACCGACTGGTTACAAACATTCTATAAGGCCGTATTTACAATCTTAGTAAAAGGAACGTTTCATGGAACATTAGAGTCTCGGTTACGGCTATAACCTCATTACTCGGTAACGGTTATCACCGTGTTATGGCTAGAGCCCGGTAAGTGACGATCAGAGGTCATTAATGATGTACCTCGGCACATGCAGACAACTATCAGACATCGAGTGCGAGTGGTGCAAAGTATGAGAGATATTGGAAGCAAAAACAATCGTATGCCAAGTCTGTTGTGGATTTCTATCATGTCTTAGGATCGCTGAGCTTTAATCTTGGTACTCCTGTATCTTCACCAATAGGTCCAAGCGTTCTCATCTCTTTCAAAACTTAACCCTTTCTTCTCTGAAAAGTGTGGATGCAAAAAATTCCTAACAATAAAAATTTATAAAATCTATCCGATAGAATTTTATAGACCATTAAGAATAAGTGTTGTAATATTAGTCCAGGCAATGCCGGATTGGGGGGGGGGGGGGGGTAGGTACACAAAGTTTCCACTTTTGTGTTTTTTGCTTATATCTCAAAAACGGTACGTTGTAGGGTAAAATTTATGTCTAAAAAATAGTATGTCCACTTGCCCTGAACAAGTTTCTGGAGGAAACGCTTATGTCCCTTCTCACGCATTCTACACCCCCTTTTGGGTCATTCGTTGACTAAACTAATATTAACGCACGGAGGGGTCTTGTCATGTAAATATGGTCACCCATCCACGGACCAACCGTGGCAAGAGTAGCTTAACGTGATCGATCAACCCGTGCTGCTGATATTACTTAGGCACAAGCCCCTCACTACACTAATATTGACTGAAATATATTATTTTACAGATTATATCGTACAAAGAGCGCATATCACGATTGACACTTACTAATTTCTAATCTTCTACGCCGCTGAGCCATTAACAGCTTATGACAGGAAGGTTACAATTTCTTCACATAATCTCTTAATCTTATATGACTTGCGCCAGCGCACGACGTGGGAGTCTGGTTGGTTCGTCGTATCGTCGTACTACTTACACCGTAAGTAACAATTAGTAAGTGTCGCTATTACAGAAATCACCCCTTGACTTAGTGTGGGCGGCGAGTGTTGGCTACTGAGTATGGTTAGAAGTTTCACTTCTAAGAATAGGTGACAGAGAAATTAATTATGAAACAGTACACACGTTTTGTGTACCTACAGCTGCCAAACAATGCAAAAAATAGAAAAGAACTAGGTATTCATTTCGTCGAGTAGGTTTAAACAACGTCATTGACACAAAGTATTTAGCATAATAAGCCTATATTATAATGTTCCCACTGCTGGGATACAGACCTCCTCTCTTTGAGAGGGAGAGAGCTCTATACAGTCTTTGGCCGTAATCCACCACGCGGGCCCATTGGGGGTTGGTAGATGTCACATGTCTTCGAATTTTTCGTTCTAGAAGTCCTAGAACCAAAAATTCGATATCCTCACGATGTTTTCCTTCACCGTTTTGAAACCAGTGCTGATGAAATAAATTACACAAAGTAAAGCGACTGTCAGGGTTCGAACCTAAAACCTCGCAAGTCGCGGTCGTTATCACTGGGCCACAAATGCGCTGCATGCTGCACAAAGTATTTACAGACGCTAAACCAAAACAAAATGGCGGCCCACAGATTTTTACTTTAATCGTATTCCCGTCGAGTTTTGTCAAACTATGCCTAATCAAGTACTTATTGGAGCATAGCTTGCTCCACAACAACCCCAAAACATGCAACCAAAGTGACCTCCATGCTACCACTGATAACGCCGTGGAAGTGCCGAAGTTTTGGACTAGCAAATTTTAAATAACTGTCGTGCCAGTGACACGAAGACGAAGAATAAAATTACCTATTGAATCCGGGTCTACAACAAATAAAAAGAAAGTGAAACATAGAGTCAGCATTTAGAAGTTGAGTATGAAAAACAACGGCCAATACAGTCCAACACGACAATGCCCACATAGAAACAGGGTCGCAACCAGACCGGCGATAATGACCAGCGTCGGGTGGACAATACGAGAAATGTGACCAACATTATGTGCAAAGAGTTGTTATGTCATTCAGTACACGTGTAGAAACCCATTGTATGGCCGTTTAATGCTAAATTGTTACTGCGAGGTGGGTAGTGTTACAGCAGTAATCTGGAATAGCAGATACCTTTCTAGAAACTTCAAAAAGTGTTGTAACTTAAATAAGTTCAAACGAAGTAGGTATTGGATAAAGTGCAGTTTGTATCATAGCTGACATTCATGAATTTCCTTAAATATATGTATATGTTTTAAAGTAAAGATAGATAGCTAGGTCGTTTATTTGGTACTCACAGACACATAAAAGCACGACTAAATGATAACAAATTACATGAATAAGTATTAAAGAAATGCCAACATACAAAAAAAATAAAGTTAAAAAGACATATTATTTTGAACGCCTCTCCAATTTCTGATTTCATTTCCTCAAGTTTGTTTTCAATATTTAGTTGTTTCATCCTTCATAGCGCAGACAGTGTTTATGCAAAAACTGCCAACAAAGTTAACAAACTATGTCCGAGTATGCTTCATTTACCCATAGTAAACAGCTTCAGAAATTTGTCCATGGATGCCAACATGTTTTTCCAGTTATTCATTTTCTACTGAAAGTCTATGATTAATAATACTCAAAGCTATGGAGAGACACATTAAGTTATTCTATGTAGTGGGTAGGTACATATTATAATACCTAACCGACAAGAACAGTATTTGTATAATTATGGGATCTTAGTTGTTCAGTAGTAAGTTTCAGTGAATGTGTAGGCATTATCGTACCTATCTCTAATAAGGTCTTATGATGTGTTTAGTGCATTGCCTAACAAAAAAGTTTACGTGCCTTTAGAACATCATTAGTTATCATCATTATTTATTAGTGTTTCATTTTATACAAAAAAATGTATGCTACACTAGGTATTTCTCCTGTACGTATCGTGGGTGCGTTTATAAATATGAATCCCACATGCAAAATCGGCTGTTCACAGATTACAACTGAATTTTCAGTCGCACGCCGACCACGCATTTAGATTAGGTAGGTACAATTCGTAATACTACTCCTATATCCACACCACTAACCACAGGGATTTCCTTGTGCAACTAACCCACAATATCTGATAACTCGCTAGACATTGCTCGTTAAAGTTTTCCCGTCCGAGAAAATTGTGTCTCCGCCTCACAGTTCAACGACCTTTTGACGTAACGCCATGACAGACAGCTTGGCGTCTCAATCTGTGTCTCAGGTCCGTACAAGTATTTCAACTCTTTACACGACAATGGGCATATGTAACAATATTTGTTGTTTATTTTTTTTTTAATACCTGTATTGTGTCTTTTGTTGCACTGAATAAACGTTTTATCTATCTATCTACATAGGTTCTCTATGTTTTGCCATTAGGCGTACAAATATTATTATCAGTTTAAATTTAAATTAATTATGTACTATAACAATTAATGATTATTATAAATTATAGAAAGAACTAGTCATATTTATTCTGTAATTATAGAGTAATGAATCAATCATTTTTCCCCAGAATGTCCACAATTAAATGTTAAGAAAGCACACATTTCCGATATTAAATGTCAAAAAAATATACATATAACTTAACTTAATGTTGAGGAGGAGCAATTATAGAATTGTCATCAAAATAGTCCTTTAATGAGTAGTAACATGTATTGATTAAAATGTTTACTAATACACTTTTGACTTTGTCCAGATTTAACAATTTTAATGTGTCAGGCAGCTTGTTAAATATTTTTTTTTGGCTATACAGAAAGTACTTTAATTTGTTCATTATTGCTTTTAAACGGAAAACGGATGACAACTGTCGGTACTATTTCAAGTCGTGATGATTCTGTTCTGGGGCTATTTAAAATACAAATGAATTTGATTTTAAATAGAAAAACTTATTTTTAGGTTAAATAGCATGGAAGTTCGTTTTCTAGCTGATACTTCCCTGTTTAAATGTGTAGCGGTAATGTGATGATTTCCCATCCAAAAAAAAAGGGGGGATGCGCTAGCCCGCGAAATTCAAATTATCATAGGTTTTTTGCAATTTGCTGTGAAAAATAGTGTTACAGCCAAATTGGACCGATTTTAAATTTTCCATAATAACAGAGATTTCCAGTTATCTTTTTTTTAATAAGACATTTCGAAAATGTTCTCTACTGACTTTTTAGACCTTTGTATCCTGCTTATGCGTGTGAAGTTTCATTAAAATAGGTTAATTAATTACGAAAAATAAGGGCTTGAAAGTTTGTATAAAATGCCGTACGGCGTAAACGCTCTTAGACTATAAAGACCATTCGACTACCCATATTTAAAATAAGGAACACATAATACTGTAACATAAAATATCTGAAATATTAGACATAAAAATTAATATTTTCTTACGCAATGCAAGTCCAAGCTCACTTTACCGTTTCCATATAAAAATAGTAGACATCATAAAATGCAGGATGGCGCAAAAAATACTGCTATTATAAATAAATAATCTATTGCAGTCATTAAGTTAGATGGAGTAGGTAGTTGTGCATGTATGTGTGCACCAGGGTCACTAACCTCGGACATTGTCAGCGAACACTGGACTAGACATGATGATGACGCGGGCCTCTGATAAGTTAATAGCACATAATGTTTACTATGTAATGGCATAGATTAGAATATCTCGTTCCAGAAGATTGTTATATAGGGTATAGGCTGGCCCACACAGAGCAGTAAACCAACGTTTACTACCTACTGTACTGTAGTCGACAGATGCACGGACGAACATAGGTATATTGAAAACAAAGGTTTGATCAGCAGTGTGAAATTCTCCATGATCTTCATGGTACCGGGAGGAATAAATTCAAAATACGGTTTTTCTAGTAGGTCACAATGTAGGTCATCATTATCTGCCTAGCCTTTTCCCAACTATGTGAGGTCGGCTTCCAGTCTTCCGGGTGCAGCTGAATACCAGTATTTTACATGGAGCCCCTCTCTCTATAGTTTTTCTCGTAGGTATCTTCCATAATTATTCCTATAAAATCTTACGTATTTTACAACTTAATATTTTTGCTTGCCAGCCTAATCTGACGCCTATTCTCTTCTAATTGTGAATCTTCCTGTTTGTCTCGTATTTCATGCCAATAACTTTCAACTGAATCGCCGAGGTTGCATGTAAGCCTAAGCACTAAATAAAATAGGCCATAGTATCTACAGTACGCATAAGAGGGGCTTGTAATAACAGCCGCACGGGTCGATTGCTTGCCGCGGTTGGCCTGTAGATGGGTGTCCATCTTTACATACCAAGACTCCGTGTCTTCTCTTTGATCTTCTTTTGATCTTTGACAGCCGTTACGAGTCTTCAGAAGCCCGAAAGTCTAACATCCAGTCTTACCAAGGGGTTTCGTATTATCCAGTAACTGCGTTATGGTGGTCAGATAGGCGACTGCCGACTGACTCGAGCTGAGCGACTGCTCCGTGTAAAATACTGCAGAATCATGCAGAATGCATGAATCATGCTTGATATCTAAACTAATATTAGTAATTTTTAGTGGCCATGATTTTGCTTGGCCACCAAAAATTACTTTTTTATTATTTTGTTTATTTCACGTTACATAATAGTATTATTTTGTAATAATTTACTATCCGCTTTAAAAACCTTGCATAACAAAATAAAATGATTACAATGCACTATCTGAGTGACTCACTTATTGCACAAATTAATCTGTGTTCCGGACCAGTGCGGATACTGGGTCAAATACCCGATGACCTTTACCGCCAATTATGTCACTGTTTCGAGGCAAAACTTTTGTTTTATTTTAAATGAACAACTGAAAGGTGAAATAGCGAAGTTTTTCCACTGAAACAAAGTGCTGATAAATGATATTTATTACTGTAAATTATTTTAATAAGGGATTGATGGAGTTTAGTGCAAGTGCTCATGTAATTATTCGGGAAATCGTCAAAAGATTCATCGACTCTTTACTTGACGCAGGCCGGGCAGACCTGAAGGTCATTTCTCGTAATTTAAAACGTTCAAAGAAAAACGGTGGCTGGGGTAGACTGGATGCGGAAGGCGGAGGACAGGGTGTTGTGGCGCAGTCTGGGGGAGGCCTATGTCCAGCAGTGGACTGCGATAGGCTGAGTTGATTGAAAACGTTCAAAATCTTGTCGCAGTCTCATCTCGGCGACAAACAAATGTCAAAAACTTGTCAAAAATGTAGGGGAATTAGAGGTATTTTTTACATATTGAGACTTAAGATCAGAGTGTGAATGTTCTTAAAATTACGAGAATTGCCCTCCTGGTCTGAGTTGAGGCAGGCCTGGTCTTCAGCACGATACCCGTTGATAGTTCTTAAATGTCGGTAAAAAATAGACTATAATCAGATAGAAATTGTTTTTTTTTTCTTATATTTCATTAATTTATTACCATTCACATTGTGTTCATTGTGAACATTAGATATTATTGTTATAATTGTATAATAAGTTACATACGACCTTTTTGGTTTAGGTATTAACCATCCGAATCAGTCGTCTTAGAAACGGAAATCAAAATAAAGTTCAACGTATTTTCAAAAAGAGATGTTGTTATATAAAATTAAACATGGTAATGGCACCTATGTATGGAATAAGGACAATGACGGTGATCTCATCATTTCTGTGAACCGTTCAAATATTTGATAACCGTATAGAACATTAAACAAAGAACCGCTTTCCATAACGTAACTCTTTGTGCTATAAAAATATTGTTATAAGCTAGAATGATTTTTATATTGGCTGACATATTATATGGCAAATGAGGGGCCCGTGGCTAAATAAACACAGGTCGATCGATCAGGGCCGCGGTTGGTCTGTGGATGGGTGACCATCTTTACATACCATGACCCCTCCGTGCCACGGAAAGCACGTTGGTCCCGGCTGTCATATCGTGGATCTTTGACAGTCGTTACGGGTAGTCAGAAGCCCGAAAGTCTTACCAAGGGTTATCGTATTACCCAGTAACTGGGTTGTGGAGGTCAGACAGGCAGTCGCTCCATGTAAAATACTGGTATTTAGCTGCATCCGGTTAGACTGGAAGCCGACCACAACATAGTTGGGAAAAGGCTAGGCAGATGATGATATGGCAAATAATAATAAATAATTATTGTACAGAATTAGTTTTTCTAGCTGAACAGGCAACGCCACTTCTTCTTCCCAGCTAAAGCACTAGGAAGTGGTGAAGGGCAGGCGTTCTGGAGACTGTCTAATTATGTAATTTTGGTGTTCAAAAATTGCTGATTCTCAGCCAGCTAGTTTGAATAAATATATATATGACTTTTGATTTTGTCAATTTAATACGAAATATGTTAATTTCATATCTTATGAAAAGCCCTTCTAAGGTCAATTTACATAATAATGAAAGATGGTAGCTGAAGGACGACCCAATTATAAAAAGGTAAGATAGAGGACAAACGCAATCCGGTCAACTATAAAAATTAGTAAATTAAAATATACAGAACCATCTAGCAGTCTAGGAGAAAGTTATCAAGAACCACAGAACAGATAAAAGTCAAGAACCACCTTTTTAACAAAAAAATCAAACATAATTATGATACGGAAAGCTGTAAGTAAAGCTATAGTGCAACGAACTATGGGCATACGCACCGGATATTACTCACGCGATAATGTTATCCTCCTCCGATAATGTTCACTTTCACGGATTACATACTTTTTATTACGTCACTTCAGCCGCAGCCATTAACATGAGTTTATTACTATTTACTGTAAGACTGTGACCCAATTAAAAATAATTGTAATTTAGATCCTAATGACATAATACAATAATGAGAGCCGTTTCCACTGGTAACCCAGTGGAAACGGCCGCGACTTGCAAGTTTTAGGGCCAGGCCACAACACTGCGTTGCGGTGTCGCATCGTAAAAATCTACGACGCATTGTATTTACTACGCATTGTACTGTGCAACGGTTTTTGCGATACGACGCCGCAACGCAGTGTTGTGGCCTCGCCCTTACGTCGTAGATTCGAACTCGGACAGGTACTTTACTTTGTGTAAATTATTTCATCACCCCTACTCTCAAAACGGTGAAGGAAAACATCTTAAGGAAACCGGCATGTCCTAGAACCATACATTTCAAGACATGTGACATCTACCACCTCCGCACTGGGCCCGCGTGGTGGATTACGACCCACTCCCTCTCACGGAAAGGAAGCCTCTGTCCCAGCAGTGGGAACATTATAGGCTGATTATGTTGTGTTTGTATTTAATTGATATTTACATCAAATCACATGGTATATTTTGGGAGTTTATGCAGCTATTTGGTCCCTTTGTTGTCCATGATGTGCCTCCATCATCCATGGTGGTGCTAACACCTCGAGATGATGGTCTCATAAACCTTTCATAACCTTAGGTATGATCAGGATCGCTAAATGGGTCAACACGAATTTTCCGACACTAAATGCCAAAAAGACTAAATTAAAACTCAGGCTACCCAAGTACCTTTATAGAATTTAAATAATTACGGAGAAGATTGCCTTAACACATTTATTAAATACTCAATGTCCATGCAATGACACCGACAGAGAAGATGAAATATGATAATTAGGAGTTAATATAGACCAACACCTTTCATTCAAACCACAGATTAGGGTCCTTTTTAAACGCGTTCGGGAGCAAATCTACATAATGAAAATGATACGGGACAGGGCATCGGTGGATGTGAAAAAACTAGTCTAAGTACGTAGCTTTATGTCAGTCGCTAATACACTCTTGCGTTGTAATCTGGGGAGGAGCGTCAAAATCTCATCTAATAAACATCGAAAGAGCACATCGCGCAGTCCTCAAAACTCTGTTACATAAACCATACCGTTTTCCTACAGAAATCCTGTTCGCAGAAGCTTTCCTGCTAAACTTAGGTACAAAAAGTTTATACTGAACGTAACAACAAATACCCACATCTAAACTTCGAAAAAGGAGTGTTTTTGGTAATTTACAGGCCAAACGCAAATTCAGAGCTCCAAATCCCCCAGTAAAATCCGCATACGCACAGACTCCCACATTTTCTGCATGTCCAACACGTCTATAACGCGGTGATCAAACAGTGCAATATAAGAAATTGCACTCGCAAACAAATAAAAATAGACTAACATTCTAATTACAAGTTATATGACGAAGCAGAAAAGGTAATTACAGTGGTTAAATAGTTTTTGCACACATACCTACATACAATTCTTTCGTTTGTCTCACATACACTTACTCACGCCTAAACGCCCTCAAATTAATTCTCGATTTGATTGTTATGTTTTCATTCATTGTTAGACTTAGTTTTTTTTATAATTTGAAGCAAACATATTTTACTTTTATTACCAAACATTTTTTTAAATGGTTAACCCTCTATAATGGTTGTCAAGATACAGGCTTGCCTAGTTTGGGGCCAATCTAAAATCTTAAACTTGTTATTAAATAAACTAGTAGCTGAAGAGTTGGTTCGAACGCGCTAGAACCAGTAAGATTTAAAAAATAATGCATTAGATAGACCAATTCTTGAGGAACATCACGCTAAGTAGCCAAGCAAAAAGAAAACAAGTCAGAAAGAACACTAAGGCTGGTTTTCCTGTCACGCTGACCGTCGGCGCTGACAGTCGAAACGTATGAAGTTCTAGGACCGTCAGCGCTGAGCGGTCAGCATTACTCAGAAACGCTACCTTACTACATAGTATATTGACCTATCAGCGCTGACCATCCGCGTGCGGTCAGCGTGACAGGAAAACCAGCCTTAGCGAAAACGATGACGATGACGACGCTGACAGGCGATGCGTAGCGACGGAGTAAGGGGAACAAGTAATTTAAAAAAAGAAAACAGTTGACATAACCGGAAACCAAACAGAGACTGACCCTATTAGGTCTACTGACCCAAAACATACAACAATAATTTGTTTATCATCTAGGTTTATAACAAAGACAACATCCATTACAGAATAACGTGTCATAACAGAATCCTTTGCCGTTGAATCATAGCTTATCTCAAACAACTGCTTATTTAGGTCTGCAGATGACGATAATATTCAAAGTGGTCCTTTGTTTCGTATATTCAATTAGATACAATGGATACAACCATTGTTTTCGAAAAAAACCATAAACGTTTGGACAAAATTGACACTGGCTGACAGGTCCAACTATGCGTTGTGTTAGTTGGGCCGTGAAATAAGCGGTTGTTATGAAAACACAATTTAAATATATACTTACGTGAATCGGTGAATGCACAGTTTAATTCCAGAGTTTTTGAAAATTGTATTTATTTTAAAGCGGTCCATAAAACACAGGTCCTTTGTTCTAAACATTGACCCACAGAGCCATCAATTCCAAAAATACCATGTCATGTTTTGATACGATACGATGACGATCCCCTTATTGTAAACGTCCTGCGCTTTCAATGAACAACCGCGCTGTCTCCCGCTGCCCACAAGGCCACAACCCAAAAGATAAACAATAATTTATCTGTCAAAAAGTTTGAGTGTACGACAGGATGCCACAGACAAAGAGTAGGTTTGTAAATGAATAATAAAGGGACGGAAGCGCGTCAACCTTTCTCATTGTTCGGTTCAACGCATGACCGGCCATTCGCTTTTATGTCTCCATTTTGGTCTATCGCGATCGGAGTAAAGTAATATCAATTATTTTATTTTGTATGCATTGGTCAAATAATTCATGGAAAAGCCTAGATTATTCCATAGAATCGATCAACCTCCAAGTCCAAGCAGTGCGAATTTTTCATTGTTGTGTCCTTGCCATTAATTCCTCATTCCCTGATTGTTCAGGAGCCGGAAGTTGATATATTTATGTATAGTAGTAAATCTATGCTTAATGTTTGTATGAAGTTTTTTAGTTAAATGTTATGTTGTTGGCTTGCTGCGCGCTTTAGTGTCTGTTTACTGTAAGTGCAGCATGCAAATTGTTATATACGAGTACCTAAATAAAGCTTGATTTATTTCCTTTTCTACAGAATGTTTCAAAATATAATTAACTATTTTACAATTTAACACTAAAGTACACATATTATATAGTCATAAACAGCCTATAATGTTCCCACTGCTGGGAAACAGGCCTCCTCTCTGTGAGAGAGAGTGCCACAAGAGTCTCTAGGTTATTCTAATTCTAAACCATAATTATATGGCTAAGCATTTGTGACTCTATCTTATAATTTGAGAGTCCTTGTCTAGATAACTAAATATAAGAAGGGATTTCTTTAAAAAAAATGTCAACGTCCAGGGTCGTCGAATTATACAAAAATAAAAGTCGAAACAGACAAAGTAAGAATTTAAAAAGGTAATCAAAATTAAAAGTGTCGACAGTAGTTTTAAGTACTTTATTTAAATTACTTAAAGTAAGCATGAAGTGAGCTAGTGGTAAGTAAGCAGTTTCATCAAAGTACGACGTTTAATTTTTTCAAGGTTCATTGATGTTTTTCGAGCTGGGAAATACCCGGACTGACCTTACAGTGCAAATACAGGTACAAGAAGTATAAACAATCTAGAAAAAAATGCTAGTAATCAAGTTTTTGTAGGTAAGTAGGTATATTTTGCACATGCCTTGCACAGCAGTATTCCAAACAATAGTGTTCAAAGATATCGCGAATAAAGACCGCTACTATTCATTTGATACCGCATTTCCGATGTGGGTACCTAACAAGTCTAATAATATTATAATAACCCACCCTACTTTGTATCGATGGTAAAGAAACAAGGAGTACCTACATATGAATGGCCACTAGAATAAAGAATCATCCATCACATAACACACTTGAATCTGCCCATCCTCTTCAAAGAATAACTTTTTCTTGAGAATATTAAGTTCTCCACTTAATTAACAGAACATCTGAACACTTCATTTCAGAGCAAAAAAACGAAACAACAAGGATCGTAAAAAGTCAAACAGCAAATCCTTAGTTCCAAGCATGTAAGCATGTCATATTTATGTAAACTGCTGCAATCCTACATATTTTTGAACGATATACATTATCAACAAAAAACATACAGGCAACATTTACATAGTATTATAGTGAAGAATGTCGGCACGTAATCCGATCGCCATGTTTCTTCTGAACGGGGAATCGAAACCGGGCCGTTCTTGTGTATTGACGTAATGCTTTCTCAAAACCAATATTAGTGTGGCATCACGTACAATAGCCCATTTAAAAGATACGGTGCGATTCAATAACAGATTACCTGGTACTTTTTAATGTAGAATAGTGCTTTGTTGGTTCCGATCATTCTGGAACCGAGCGAGAGGAGCCTTATAATATTGTGGCATAGGTTGACGCGCAACCTGAACACCATAGATTGAGTATATGATTCTGATCCCACCTGTTGAAACTTTACGCCGGTTATTGAAAACATTAAAATAGCTGTTCCATAGATTTTGACCGCGTATTCACACTATTCCATAACAGCAGATATTTTTTTTGATAACTTACTTTAAATTTCTTTCTAGGGGGTCAAGATTCATGTGCTGAATTCATGGTTATAGTTGGCGCGACGATGGTACCACCCTGTATGTACCATCGAGGAAACTTACATCTGCCCAGTTTGAAAACAAAATCCCGTGCACACGATGACCACATCAGCTGTTAGCAAGCGTTACTATAGCGGCCGAGCGCTGCAAGCAAGAATAGCCCTTACGGTGTATAGACGTAAGTTTTCTCGACGACGTAAGTTTACTTTTCACCCTTATTTTTCTTTTCGCCCTCAGTAATAAGGTTGAAAAGTGGTGCAACGCCAATGTCCGCGATGGTACCTACTATTGCAGGACGTATGTACTAAAATTACAGAACCGATTTTTTTACTGAAATAGTCTGAATAGTCTACTCTCTAAGTGCTTCGGTGAATATACGGGTGCGTCCGAAAGTAGTTGATACGTCAATTTTTCGGACGGGCAAACACATTATCGGGAGTAAGGACCACTGTCAAATCATGATGTCATTCATTCTCATTCTTAGTTCGAAATCCCAAACTCTTCCATATATCCGTAAGTAACACGAAAAGGGTTTGCCCGTATCTTCGACCGAAACTACGGTAAAAACCGCTGCTGCCTTAGCTCGCCCCCCGCGGTTTTCACCAGTAAGTACTAATGGAAACTTCATAGATTTGAGACGACGACTATGTTATTGCATGTTCTAGTAAGTCGTAACCCGAGCACTGAGCGGTACTTAAGGAAACGATAAAGAAGTACCTAGTAGGTACCTACCACCCATCTGATGTGTATAAAAGAAATATTACCTACCAGTAGTCATCAACCACATCTTTTTTTTTCTTTTTTTTTATCGTGTGGCCTGGGACTCTTACTGGCTAAAACCACACGGTGTCCTGCTGCTACCTTGCGCAAGTCATCGACTACCCTACAACTATATCTTTACTTTTAAACAAAAAACAACTGAACTCTTTTCCCACAACCCGATGTTGAGTAACCCATTCTGCACCTTTGAATGCAGTCAATCAATTTCACCAAGTCATCGCTCTTGTAGTGTAGTGCTCGGTCGAGGCGGTCGACCGCCAGCTAGACAGAGTCTGATAGGTCAAACAACATTTCAATCCACATCAGAATCTTTGTTTCTAACATCTCTGAGAACCACTTAACGGATTAATTTGTATGTCATTGTTTTTTCTGTTCTGTTTTAAAAATAAAAGGAAAAGTCAAAATGGTGGAGTTTTGTTACAAAATTAAAATGTATTGTCATTCGTTTGGATTAAAATTATAAAGAAATATATATTATTTTAAAAAGTGGCAGCCAGTGACTGTGATTACAGTTTTAAAAATCAGGTTCTCATAGGAATAAATCTCATATTGTGGATCCAGTTGATACTTATTACTTACCATGTAATTAATGACACAACATTTAAGTAGTTTATTCCTCCGGACTCCACAGAAAGTGAAGCCTGTTTTTTCAACCAGTTAAAATAATAATTAATTAATATTTTAATGTGTTTAATTAATAATGTGGTCTGCGATTTTACAAACTAATATTGTGCTTTTTATATGCCTTGTTCGGACCAGTCCGGACTTAGATTTTCTTCTAAAATGCGTTTAGATACTCGTATCTTTTTTTATTTACCCATTTACACACTTATAAACAGACAAGAAGAAAGGATAATTACGTACAAAGGTAATGCTTATTTTTAAAGAAACCTCTTCCTTAAGAGAGTACATAAAAAGAGATGTTCACCAGGCACTGACCTCTATAATATGTAATATAAGAATATACAACAATATACATACATACTTCTAAAATAAATATCATTAAAAAATACATAATAGACTTAAATAAATCATCATCATCTGCCTAGCCCAACTATGTTGCGGTCGGCTTCCAGTCTAACCGGATGTAGCTGAATACCAGTATTTTACATGGAGCGACTGCCTATCTGACCTCCACAACCCAGTTACTGGATAATACGATACCCCTTGGTAAGACTGGTTGGACTGGTTGGTTATATACATACATAAATATAAAGTAATTAATATAACAAAAACATACGCAATTATGACAAAGCTGAAAGATAGTTCTTTTACTCTTCTTTTAATTACTGCAACAGTTTGGCAGCCTTCCACTACAGTCAGTAAAATAAAATAAGTAAGAGTAAAAATTAAGAGACTTCAACTACTTAATTTCTCGAACCCAGTCGTAAACAAACAAAGCCACGAAGCAGCCGGGTGGTCCTCCATTATAATAGCAGGAATGACAACCACTTTTTATAACCCCACCACTAATCTGATTAACAATAAATAATAAAATAAAATTGTGACCACGTTCGGCCACATAAACATATTCTATGTGCGTGGCTCTGCATTCTAAGTCCTAATAAGAAACAAAATGTCATACCAGTTTTGTTTAACAAGTTTAAAATTAATCATGTTTGTTGACGTTGAACTGATTGAAAATTAATCAATTGGGAAAATCTGATTAGTAATTATATGGAAATTAGTTTTGGGAAGATTATACATAACGTGTACTTACGGGTCCCGCAGACAGGCGCGCCACGAAACCATAGAAATGTCAAAAACTTATCTATGAGTAGAACAATTTGTATGAAAACTTCGTAGAATTTGTTCATCGCGTCGCGCCTGTGTACGGGTGCCATAATTAAAAATGATGGACATCCAATTGACACTTCTACAAATCATATCAGTTTCGAATAAAATTCAAATAAATATTAAACATAATATTTTCCGGAACATAATCCCTTTAGGAACCCAATGACAACTTATTCTATGTCAAATAAATGTTTATAAATAAATTATGTATTGATATCGAACAAGAATTAAGTACCAGGTGGCTTGGGGGCTAATAGGAGCATTAATTAATGTAATAGACCCCATAACTTTACGGATCTAGGTCCAATCGCCGACTAACGGGAGTCCCAAGATACGACGATGTTATTAACGCCACAGATTTTTAAATTAGCGGAAACATTAAAAATATAGCTACATTTTATGTTAAAAGTGATAAGTCCACATTCCAAGAAGTATGTTGCGGTTACGACTAACAACACTAGTTTTATATTGCACGACTCATAATGCGAAGCATAGAGAGTGCTTTACGATCGAAAAAATGGTAACGCCTCCTTTCTGCAACTGTTTCTATTGTTATACTCCTGCTAGTACACAAAACCTACTTAATTTATATACCATTGTCTAGATAATTTAATGAAGATTAATTCTGTACTTTCAAATATTGATTTAATGCAGTAGAAACGAAAAAAACATCAAAATATTTCTAAAAAAAAACTCGTCACGTGTGAAACCTGAAAACATTGTAGCTTGCGAAAAAATCAATTCATTGTTTTTTTTTATAGATTCCTTTCACCCCTAGGAGGAGAAACCCTATTGAAATGGCTCTTTTATTCAAAGTACCTCGTATTAAATTAATAAAAAACTAACTAAATAATATAATATCTATGGTTTACAAACGATGAAATGAGCATTACGAGTTGTGCACTTTTGGATTTTCCAATTTTTTTTACTTTTACCAGAATTGAAGATGTCGATGCCGCGCCGGACTGTTTGACTACCTCGTTGGTCCAGTGGTTGAAAAAGTCCTTTCATCTTTATGTAAACGGTTCTTCCTTGGTGCATAATCAGCATATAATGTTTTTACTCCTGGGACCAGCCTACTCTTCGATATGGAAGACCTTCGTACGTCTTCGTATCTCGACGTTTGGAACTCGGTCTATTGTCTATAACAATTTATAATCAGCTGATAAATCCAATATGTCTACTACAGTATAAGTACATCGTTTGTGAGAAAGAAGAAACCGTCCACGTCGAAAGTATCTAAAGTGAAAATAATTACACTTATAAGCTTCGATCAATAGTACTATTATTGATCGAAGCTTATAAGAATTTATTTTACGATGCATTGGTAAGTAACTAATCGATGTTACTTCAATTAGACAGCACTCCTTTCTCTATTAATGGATCATTTTATAATAACTAGTGCAGGTAGCTCCCGGCTACGATGAGACCACCTACAGAGGACCACAGGGGCTATGTTACCGTATATGGCTCCTTTGTACTAACGATCATATTACTTCAGCTACTAATTACTGAATACACTATTATTACATGTTTCCTTGAAGACGTCTTTAGAATCGAACTTAATCATCCTTTGTTGAAAATGTTTTAGTTTAACAGCTTAATAATTACATTCCAGAACCAAGAGATTAAATGGTTATTGAGGAGATAATGCTGTCAATCTCAGACAGTTATGTCATCTACTATTAGTGAATAGACACGAATGTCACTCTATGTTTACTACAAACTTCTAGGGAGTTTTACTACATACTAAAGGTCATAAGCACGCGTATCAAATCGGAAAGGGATTGGCACCGTATCGCCTTTCGCCTCGCCATCAAACAGGCGTCAACCTAACGTAAGCACGTAACCAAAGTGGATCAGAAGCTCCGATACGTCGACTCGGCTACGGTTAGGCGACACGCCGCGCTTACGGCTCGCCGAACGCTGGTTGATGGTGTAGCAGGCAGGCCGGAGGTGTGAGAGGGGCAAGGGTGGACGAAGAGACGTAAGCTCGGGTACGGAGAGATGTAAGCGCGGGGACGACGAGCCGTAAGCGCGGGGACGACGAGCCGTAAGCGCGGGGACGACGAGCCGTAAGCGCGGGGACGACGAGCCGTAAGCGCGGGGACGACAAGCCGTAACGCACCGCACCGCGGTTCGTGAGCTTGTCCCGAGGCAAGGCGATTACGTTACAATTCCGGTTAGTGTGCGTTGCAGTAGGGTAATTCATACAAAGAATACTGAACGGCTCGAGTTGATACGGTGCCGATCCCTTTCCGGTTTGATACGTGTGGACCTTTGTGTACACCTTTAGTGAGTACTCGTCAACTTTGTTGTATTAGGTACGTTTTTAATTAAGCTTACTTACAATTTTTTTTTTTTTTGTTCTTTCTGCTTCACAGCAATCTGTCGTAAACTACAATAAGCTGCTTCTTTGTCCGAAATTTCTGGGTTTTATTAAGTAATAGAGCTTGATGAGAACTTCGTAGTTAAGTTTCTCATTCCAATTAGATAAATCTGTCCTGGAGAGTTGGGACGCTATGTCTTTTCAATCTCTTAAATTGCAGGCCACCATCACCGCTTAGTTTTAGAGCAAGTTCATTTTGATGTTTTGATATTCTCTTCTGGTATTTGTTGCTGTATGGTGTTATCTCTTGTTTGACTGTAGGTATTTTCAAATCTTGATATATTAGCTTGTTACTAATGTATTGTGGTATGCTAAAGATAACTCTTAATATCTTCGACTGAAACCTTTCCAAAATCTCAATATTAATAGCAAAAAGTAAAAGCACATAACTGATAGAAAGTGCAAGATATTTCTCATTCAAGAGTCTGTGAGAAAAAAATACAGATAACTTAAGACTGATCACGGTTATTAGATTTATATAAGACTTTCATACGAACAGTATAATGAGCTTCTAACGGTTCAAGTTATGTAAGTGGCCAGGATTCTAACGTAAACGCTTCTTAATTTTATTTAAATTAGGAACTTGATTCTCTATAGTGCAAAACATTACTCAGATTACATAATCTACAAACACATTTATTGCAATACGATTTCTAATTATTGTACAAGAAGTACCTATTAGTATTGTAGATATATCATTTATTGATGTTGCGATACACCTACGATATTGGGGTTTTTATAATCGAAACAAGCCTAATGTAACGTCATCAAGTATAGAAAAACGTCCATACTAAACAAGCGTGCTTCTAATACAGATGGATAGAATATTTTCCCCATAGTGAAAAAGTCAGGAACAGCGGGGTAATTGCGTAACACTATCAGTAGCAATGGGTTTCATTTTGACAGATCAACAACATTTATTGCGTTATTTACGTTGTTGTGCAGACACATTTTTCAAATATATGAAGCAATGGATTAGCATTATCCTCCAAAATTATACAGGTTAAGATTGATAGTGTGTTACGTAATTAGAGTGCAGGCTGGTATAGTACTTTAATTTGACTTGTTTTTATACAAAAACCTAACATCGAAGTGTAGCTATTATAAAAGCCAAGCTAAGGTGAGTATTCTAATCAATTATTCTACACAAAATTCGCAGATTCAGAGTACGAATAACATTTTTAAAAACAGGTTCATTTAAAACACAGTTATTTTCACACACCTGCTCGTTACAGAAAAAATCGTTAAGTGCCAGTTATTCTGCAAATCTGCGTGTAAACAAATAGGTAGCAACAGGAACTGTGCGCAAGCGCATACACGTGTATTCCGCTAGGCGCGAGGGTCACTGAGTTCACTTGATATTTACCAAACATGCAGGATGCGCGCGTGCTTCGCCATAGACTACGTACAGCGCAGTAGTGAACACAATCAGAATATCTTATTTCTTTGTTTTAGTAGGTATTGGACGAACTATGTTATTTGATTTAAAGTTAAAATACACTAGTATTTTCGTAGCAAACAATGTACAGACGCCAGCACATCAAGCTACTGCAATCTGTCAAAGATTTTCAACTTTATCGCTGAAGTATAAGGTTCAGAATTGATCGGGAAAATTTGACAGTTTCGGGTCGCTTGATGTGCTGGCGTCTGTACATAATTTTTACAACTTCATGATTATAAATGCAGAGTACGTTTTCAGGAGAAAAATCACAGTGTATAATATTTTTTTGTTGAAAAGCACAAGGTTTTGACACCATGCCACAAATGCCTCATTAAATATTTTCTTACAAAAAAGTTAATACCTACCTTAGAACCAGCGTTAGCTAACTACGACTTTACAGCCGCACCAACATAGCGAGAAAAAGTTCTGTCAGAAATTAAAAAAAAAAACGTGTGTGGTCGGGGTCGGCACTCGGCAGGAACGAAACGAAGTTCCTTACGGCGATACTCGCACGCACATACACTCCTTTATTGGAAAGAGACAGAGAGAAAGTACGCATTTTTAATACAGAGCCATCTAGTACCTACAAGTTTCTAGAAGCTCTCATAAAGTTGTCGCCATATTGGATTTTCATTTTGACCTCGCTATCGGATTAACCACCCTCGAAAACCACGAAAACTATCATAAGACAGAGAGAGAGAAAGTCGCATAGAGGGGGCATAACACTTTTTCGTTACGTGACGATTTCTACCACAAGCCGCGTTAAAGAACTTCGTTCTAAAAATGTAAGTATATTTTACATCTTCGGAATAATAAGGATTTTGTGCTTACCTGTACCTGCGGCATTCGTTGTACTCTGTGCTGATTAGCACTCACGGTCTACCGGCGCGGGCGCACTATTAGCTCTCGATATAAAAACTAATTAGGAACTTAGACTGTGAACTATTCCATGCACCATTATCCTCATTAAAAGCAAAATATATTTTTAATGGACTGAAAAATACACCTGCAATTTACAAAACCATCTTGATTTTTATTATGCCATTAACTACTCCGAAAGTTTTCGGGAGTTTCCCGACAGAAGAGAAACATTCAATGGCAACAAGTGCATTCCATTGCTAATTTGCCTATTATGTTGCCCAGTCGCTTCATGTAAAATACTGGTATTCAGCCGCATCCGGTTAGACTGGAAGCCGACACCAACATAGTTGGAAAAAGGCTAGGCAGATGAATCAGCCTATTATGTTCCCACTGCTGGGATACAGACCTCCTCTCTGTGAGAGGAAGTGGGCTGTAATCCACCACGCGGGCCAAGAGCGGGTTGCCGTTGGTAGAAGTTACATGTCTTCGAATTTTTGGTTCTAGGACATGCCGGTTTCCTCACGATGTTTTCCTTCACCATTTTGAGAGCAGTGGCGATAAAATTTAACACATAAAGTGCCTGGCTGGTCTCCATTCCCAAGAAAATTTATAACTTTAAAGTTTTCTAGCTGACTGAAATAAATTACGTGACAGTCCGTGAGGTCTAGAAACATAATAACAAAAACTATATGAAATAGAAACTGACTTTCAGGGCTCGTCATTACATTACCTAACGATTTAAAGCTACTTTCAAAAATTCATGTATAATAATTATGAAGATAATATCACGGTACGAATAACAATTTCATTAAAATATAAGCAGGTATATACTTCCCATAAACATAAAACAAAACGTTTATGTGTCTCGGTTTAATAGCTAGTATAAAATCTAGTTATAACAGGGCCCCTTAATTGGCCAGGATGAAAGTCGGTCCGTAGTTAGTGGACAAGTGAGAGCAAAAACTCCTACGCAGACAAACAACGCGAAATTATATGGAACTAGCAGAAGCTAGTTCCATATAATTTGGTGTCACATCGCATCGCATCGCCTGCCCGCGCTAGTACTCCGTTTTCGCTTAGCGTTCTCATCGACATTTTTCTCTTTGCTCGGATCCGGTTTTAGCGTGATGTTATTTATGTGTAAGCCATAAAGCCTTCCTCATGATTTTTTTAAATCCGACTGGTTGTTCCGTTGTCCCCCTACATACAAACAAACAAACATACCTCTTTATAATATTAGTATAGATAAATGCTTAGACACAGAGCAGCTTAGGCTTTAATTTATTAAAAAAAGAAAATACATTTATTTACCACATACTAAAAGACACACAATACCTACACCAGATAGTCAGTTATTAGTCGTAGGTGCATCAGATAAAAACAAAGATAAAAATAAAAAGTGCAAAGTCCGATGTAAGAAATTAGCAGGAAAGTCACGGCTGCGCCAAAAAGGCCCAATAAACATAATAAAAACATATAATATGTACAATTACGTTCGAGATGGTTAGACCGCCATGTAGTAACTCCAGAGTGAAGTGGCACTTGGAAAGGGAGGCCTATTCTTAGCAGTGAGTGAAGTCGGGCTGTGAATGGTGATGATGATGCACTCCGCAGTTTCCTGCGTTCGCGATTTATTTGCCAAAAATGTAAACAAAAATAACTTTAATTCCTACACAATAAAGTTCAGTTTACGCTACAACTTCAAACATTTTTATAACTTTTTCAATAGTGCTAGTCACTCTGAAATCAACCTAAAATGTCATTATAATAAAGTTGATATTTGTTTAACTGCACTGCGCACTTTTACTATAATGTTGACCATGCCCCTTTTCATTTATAGTGAGCAATATTGTGCACTTGTGCAGACTGTCACATAATACCTACTAAAAATATAGTTTTTAGGGTTCCGTACCTCAAAAGGAAAAAACGGAACCCTTTTACGATCACTTTGTTGTCCGTCTGTCTGTCTGTCAAGAGTCAAGACCCTTTATCTCGGAAACGCGTGAAGGTATCGAGTTGAAATTAAAACCATATATGTCCTCAGGTCTCAATCCCTTGAAGCTGTGCAAAAATAAAACTTCTAAATTAACGTAAAAAAAATATTCGGCCGTTTATCCCGCAAAAAACGTATATTTCGACACTCTCAAGGGAATCAAAATGTATAGGGTACTGTTACCGTTGTTGTACCGTTTAGGGTACCTACCGTTGACCTAGAATCATGAAATTTGGCAAGAAGCTAGGTCATGTGGCACAAGTAAAGGAAAAAATCCAAAAACCGTAAATTTTTTGTTACTTACATAGAAAAAAACCCGTGATAAATCTAGTACTTACTACCACCTAGTATGTCACTTATAAATTTGTATGTTATAATTATGACAAAACATAGCGCACCCAGGCAGTTTTTAATAGCAAATAGATGCGATCACATGTGATTGCCTATTATATACCTGGTCAATATTATGTAACGGAAAATCACTTTTTGACATCAACTTTACTTAAATTTTAGTGCTCAGCTTTCGTTTAAGCCTATACTTTCATTACGTAATTTTAATTCCACAAAGTACTATATAAAGGTCACTCGATTAAAATTTTAAAAAGCGCTTGCATAATTTTAGCTTTCTCTTCAAAAAAAAGAAAGACATGTAAATCTAGATGAGTAAGTAAGTACCTAACACAAGCTAAATTACATTTGAGAGTTGTCTCGTTAGAATTATAGCCCCGAGACTTTGTTTCCTATTACGAATCTCAGACCAGATATGACAGGCAATCGCGGTGATCGCTGTAGGCTACTATAAGAACAATGTGCGGAATGGGCACTGTTTGAAATTATTAGTTAGTAGGTACCCGGTACGTACAGAAGACGCCAGCACATCAAGCTACCCCGAAACTGTCAAATTTTCCCTATCAACTTCGAACCTTGTTTTAGCAATAAAGCTGAAAATCTATTAAAGAAATTTGTCAGCTTGATGTGCTGGCGTCTGTACATACTTACCTCCTTACTAATAAACGTTGTATAGCGTCTATAGAGTAACACAATGCTTTGTCTTCTTCTTTCGAAAGTGAAATTACTGACGACTGAAAGAGAGAAATCGACGTGTAACTATTCATCTGATACAATACGTTAATTAATAAGTGTGTTAATAGGTAAACTTCGTAAGCTTTTGTGGATATTCCTGAGTTTTCGCTGAAATTTGGACGGACACGCAGAATTGATCAGCTAAAAATGTTTCGCCGATCAGGGATATCGTAGCAGACATATCTATGTAACGAAAATTATTATATGACTAGATGCTTTAAAATAGTGACGCCTTGTCAAACTGAGCCCAGTCTTACCAAACATTTTGGTGCCGACTTCGACCCTAATTGCTACTACCGTTTTCAGGCTTTAAAGACACGCAGCAACTGCCTTACATGACCTTGGCAATCCTACTGAAAATTTAAAAGACTCCGATTCCTAAACTGATATCCGATAGTATCAAACATAGTTAAAAAAAAGCAAAGCCTCACAAAAAAGTTACTACTACCAGCAGGGTCTCTCCGAGCCCGCGAAATTCAAATTTTCTTAAGTTTTTTGCAGGTCAGCGGGGCTATTCTGAAAAAGATCACCGTGATAACTTAGGTGAAGTGAGCTTAAAGTGAGCTGTCATTCCACCTGATGCTAGGGATTGACACTATTTGACAGCTCACTTCACCTAAGTTTTCATGGTGAGATTTTAACAGAATAGCACTGCTGTATCATGTCGAATGTTGATTAAAATATAATATAATATAATATTCCACAACTATCACACAACGCCGTCTAGTCTCAAGCTAAGCAGAGCTTGTGTTATGAGTACTAGACAACTGATAAACATACTTATATATTTCTAAATACATACATATATAGATAAATTACACCCAGACACAGAACAAATGATCATGCTCATCACACAAACATTGGTCCTGGGTGGGAATTGAACCCACGACCTCCGGCATAGCAGTCATAGTCACTGACCACTAGACCAACAGGCCAGCCAAAATTATGATTCGTGAGCGTTCACCTTTAAGTTCATTTCTATTGAATGACTATTTCATGAATTACAAATCAATTGGATTACATAAATGAACTTGAGGGTTGTATTGATGATTTTAATTATTATAATTCTGTAAATAAGTACAAACTTGTTACGCTCGCGAACCATATTATCTGACACTGATTTGGAAATGGAAAAAAAGTAATCAAATTTGAATTTCGCCGGCTACTTAGTGACTTGGCAGGAAAATGGTTTCGATGAATAAATAAGAGGACATTAAATTGAAGAGTTCTTAACATATGCTTATCACGAACTTGACTCACATAATTACTGGGAACTGTTATCACTGGGCTCATGGGCTGGACACAATTGGCAGATGTAGATATGTCGTGAGTAAGTGCTTGTTGTGTTTGACTAATAACCCGCCAGATGTGGGTAGAAATATAGAACTTGTATTGATACTCAAAATTCCCTGAAGTATTTATTTATTTAACCATTTATGTACATACATATATAAGCAGACAAGAAAAAAAAACAGAACAGAAAAATAGGTTCAAAGGTGATGCTTATTTCAGAAATCTCTTCGAGCATACCTGCGATAGGACAATAAATAGAGAGATGTAGACAGCGTGTGAAAGAGTAAAAGAGACAATAAATAATACATGAAATCTAAAAACAATTCACATAATATAACTAAACAAGTATTATGAGAATATACTAAAGTAGAAGAAAGAAGAAGAAGTAAGAGAAGAAATTAGAATATTATATGTGTGTGTGTGTGTGTGTGTATGTATATATGTATGTGATGTGATGATGATGATGAGATGTTGAAGTAGGTAATGAGTAAGTTAGTGAGAATTGCCTCCAAACAGAAATGGATTTTCACCAAAATTTTGGAATGCTCCTTGATAAAGAGCATTCCGATTTAAATGTTCATGCTTGATGATATAAATATTTATTCATTCATTCATTAGTCACTCATTAGTGTAACATTTATCACGAAATTCCAGTTAAATAGGGACAAAGAGAGTTAGATTCCCCAGATACGGAAACCCAACATTCCAGACTATTTGCCATGAGAGTAATTGATTGATAATTTTAGTGAAATTCTGTTCACCGATGAGTCACCACAATGTTAAAAATAAGAAACAGGCTGGTCCATTCCGATAAGAATAGTTACTAGTATCAAAATACAAGTATTAATAATTTAATGACTACATAGGTACTTTCGTAATAACATATTCGGACTTCCGGAAAAGTAACGGTAATAAATATACCTACACCATTATTTAGATAATTTATTCCAGTCTGATCCTCTGAACCCCCCCACTCCCCCCCCCTCCTCGATCCCCTGCTAGTTCGTCTGCTGTTTTAATCATTGTCTTATCCACTTTATCTAGGTTATTCTTTTTGACAGGTAGGTAAGTACAGTCAAGAGAAAATAAACGTTTCATGTTTTACAAAATTAAATAATTGGTAAAGAGATGACTATATGGTCATTTTGATCCCCTTGGACAAGTTTAAGGTTAAAAAAACTGCACAAATCAAGGCTAATCAACACTGACCATGGCAACAGCGTAACGACAACTAATCACGTTAAATTGGTACATTAAAAACTAGCTTTAATAGAAAAAATATATAATTTGTTTTAGTTCTACGAGTATACCGATCAATCAATCAATCAATCAACTCAGCCTATCGCAGTCCACTGCTGGACATAGGCCTCTCCCAGGCTGCGTCACAACACCCTGTCCTCTGTATATCGATAATGTCCTCAAAATGTAGCGGTTCCTTTTGAAGAATATAAAGATAATTAGTCTTAAAAGTCACGCACAATGGTCCACTGAAGGACTAAGTGCGGAAACCAAACCCCTAACATAGAACATAGTCTTAAAAGTCATGTTTCTAATTGCAAACAAATCATTCTATCCAAAATCATGCAGGACCTTGTGGAGGATAGCCTAGACATAGTTTTGTGGGAGATATAGCAGACTGAAATCCTACGAACCACACCATAAATAATTCTTACACCTCTCAAACTAATGGTAAAAGGCAACATAAATTAAATAGAAAACATTTTGAACACCCATTATACATTCAAAAACAATTTTGATAAACACCAACGTTTAAACTAGAACATCTGCATGCTAACGTCCATTTGAGATATCTACATAGTTATTTCAATCAATTAATCATTCTACAGAGCAGTCATACAATCTTGAGACTACAGCGGCGTTGCTGAATTTTTACATCTTTGTTTTTCTGCCTTGCGAAGGCGAAGATGTAAAAATTCAGTTCTAATTTAATTATGTTCTCTATTTTGTCGCGCTTCAAAATATACTAAACGGGTTCAAAAATCATAAATAGTTCATGAAATCCAACTCATTCGCCCGTAGGAAAAACCATTTTTAGTGCACATTTATACCCTTAACAGAATCACAGTATATTTTCTTAAGTGACTAGCTTTTTAGGCTGTGCGCTGACTGTCAGTCAGTCAATCAGTCAGTCACAGAACTGCCAATAAAATACTTAGCCGAAGTGCAGTTTTCGCTTAATTAAACTGTTCGGCGTACAATATCGTGACAGCTCAGCTGTTGCTGGTAAAATAATAAGCAGCGGCGATCGTCGGTGAAAGCACGCGGAGTCGCGGCAAGCTTTGAAGGTGACCACATCGAGCAATGAAACTCAGGAGCGGACGGTAAGCTGCGCAAAAAATACTAGTTGAAATAATGATAGTATCATCAATATATATCAGCGTCTACACATTTGCTGCCAAATACAAGCTTGTTAATAATTCAGTGAAGGATTGTTAGAGCATAAACATACCTAATCGTAGGTAATCGTCGCCAAGTTTGTCATAGTAGATAGGTCATCGCAATAAAGAATTGATATCTGAGTCACGATTATTAAAGAATATAATTAGGTAATTATTAATATCATAATCACCAAGTTTGGTATGTTGTTTGGTGATTTTAATAAACTATTATATATTTAAGTAGACAGAAGGATACCCTACAACTTTTTTATGTTTCACATAATCCTTAGATGATGTTTTACCACAACCACACGTAGAGATAAAATGGCTTATTATTTACTGGGATCATACAGGAAACTTTTAATATAGCTAGTAAGTACTAAGTATTGTAAACCATTACATTTATTTTGTTCTCAGTCAAAATTACTTTGTATCCTTTCAAAACCTTGAAGTTGCTGCTAATGCAATACATTTTCAAGAAACAAGCAATGTCATCCACCTTTCAGGTGACTAACACCTTGTTTTAAGCTGTAAATAATTAATTACGACACCAAGATAAAAATAGTTGTATCAAAAATCTGGCTGCATTAAGAGCCACTTGCGACCAAGTTTAAAATACCTACTTGACTCTACAAATTGCTTTTAAGTATTTACATATGTTTAGAAAATAGCAATGTATAAGACGGAATGATTAAGTGGATACTTAACTTTTAACCCACTTGTAATGTAACACTATTTTAATTTTAACAGATATAATAGCGTTCTTCTTTAAATCCGTCCTTAACATAATCTCAAGCCTCTTCTCACGCAGAAATAGGATGAGCAGTGATGAGAGGCCATGAAGGCCTTAAAAGGCCAATTCAAATTCAAGTCGCAATCTCATCTCAGCGACAATCAATGTCAAAAATGTCTATGGAATTGAAATTACCTGGTTTCCTAACAATGTTTTGTGTCACCAAAAGTCAATGGTGCCGATTCCCTTGTTCACAAACTAAACTAAATTTAAGTTCAGGGCATCTTTTTCTTTCTATTTCATTAAGAAAAGGACAGAAGATAAATTTTAGTTTAGTCCTGTCAAATTAATCAGCGCCTGACACTAATCCATACAAGTTAGACGTGATTAAAAATTTGCCCACTAAAACTTCGTCAATTTACATCAGGCGCTGATTAATTTGACAGGACTAAACTAAAATTTATCTTCTGTCATTTTCTTAATGAAATAGAAAGAAAAAGATGCAATGAACTTAAATTTAGTTTAGTTTGTGAACAAGGGAATCGGCATCATTGTCGATACTGACTTAGACGAAAGACATTCAAAAGCACATTGATCACAGCAGCAACCTTGACCTCAACAAACACCCTTAGATTTAAAGCCTAAGATTCGTCCATTGGCCAAAATGAACAAGTATGGATTCCAATTAAAACAATGGAATACATTGTACCAGATGTATTCTTCTTAGGGCCAATTTTTCAATCATTAGATAAATTTTACCTGAATAATAAATGTGACGGTTTGACAGATTGTCCATATACAAAAACTTTCAAAATGACAAACTTATTTGTCGGGCAAACACTACCTGGCGATTAAAAAACCGGCCCTACGGCTACAAAACCAAATTATTTTTACCCTGAATACACTGTCACCATTTAAACAATAAATTGTAATCAAAATTACAATAGCACTCCCACATAAACACAATTCATAACTCTTTGTCGCCGAAGAAATCTAATATTTTACCCGCGGTCTGCGTAAAGCGCCTCGGGCCCGTGATCTATGGATTCGCTACTTCCATACCTATTTATTACATCCTAAATGAATAATATAAAGACTACTGAGTATTCGAAAGTGGACACTGATTCTAGACTGGGATTTATCACTGGTAAACGTCTTGCCTGTCGATATGTTCTGAAGTTCCAGCGAAAGTGGTTCCTTGATGTCAATTATAAAGATAAGTGTGTAGTGTGTAGTGCATATGGCTAAATAAAGATATTTTTCCCGGAATGGTTAAACCAAATCAAAGGGCTTATAGTGCCCTAGTTGAAAGAAGTTTAGAAGAGTTTTGCAATGTTATGTCTTTGATTGCTAAGGATCTACCCTGAAATAGAGCCAATCCTAATAAACTTAGACCAAATATAGGCAGGAAGGCGTCAGGGTAACCCGCAAAATTCATCGAATTTATTATTTCATGAAATATCCATCTTTGATTATATAATCAAAGTCAATGGTATTATAATTATGAACTTAGAGAGTGGTATTGTTAATTTTAATTATCATAATTATGTAAATACATACTTGTTACTTTTGCGAACAACATACAAACTGACACCTGCAAGTTGCAAATAACCTCAGAAAATTTGAATTTCGCGGGCTACACGACCAGCGCATCCCCCTAAAAATAATTAAACTGCTAATAACCCAAGTAACACAGACATGCTGAACAAAGTTTGAGTAATAGCCACTTAGGCACTTAGGGAGGCGTAGTCCAAGTAGTGACAATTTCAACACAAGTATTTTTGTCCAAAATCAACATGACTAAACCAATAACATAATCCAAACGACAGGAAGTACCAACACTCCAAAGTTTATTGAGAAATTCGAACGTATCACAAACATTGCACATCAAAAATCACAACAGCACTTTCTATTTGCTAAACATTCAATCAGAAGGCTGCTAATCGATTTTGACTTTCACGATCCGACATCAAGCGCATTGATAAATCGTTATTACCTCGCTATCGATTAAATGTAGCTTCACACTAGTCGGCATCAGCGACGTAATCAAAGAGATTCCTTTCAAACAGCTTTCTGCCTTTATTTATGTCTATATGCTCAGTGCTGAATACTGGTCGTTTTACAGTTTCGTATTAAAATATGGGAGGTTCTTCAAATAAGGCCTTGTTCACGAGAGTGGGGAATATGCAAGTGATTCAAATAAGGACCAAATAAATTTTTTATAAACTCAGAACACAGAAAACTATACTTCAGAATTGAGCAATATTTTTTTTCTATTATATATATGGCGATGTAAACTGGTTACTGTTAGCCTGCATCATCCCACTGCTGGGCAAAGGCCTCTCCTCATGACTTCCAGCTCTTTCAATCCACGGCTAAAGTGGACCACTGGTCGTTTGTTTGGTCCAGCTTGTCCCACCATCTTCTACGGAATCTGCCGCGACGCCTTCTAGCTGTGTCAGGGCTCCAATTTTGGCCCACAGCTCATTAGGCATATGGCAGACATGGCCATCCCAGTCCCACTTCAGCTAAAAAAATGTAAACTAGGAATAAAAATATGTACCTACATAGCGTGCAACGACCTACGCGCCACTCACCATGTTATCTTTTTGTTTTAAACGTGAGGAAAATATATTTGGAAGTTATGAATGGTATTCATAGAATTCAAATAAAACAAAATTTCACTGATGTAGGATGTAGGTACGTATTTCTGTATACAAATCTAGTGCATTTTGAATTCGAACCTCTCTTTCAAGTGATCGCTCCAAATTCGATGGCATTTGTTTTTTTTAATTTTTAAAGCTAATCGGCGTGGATTCACGCCTTGACACTTCGAACTTAGAATGTTTGGAAAACATTAAGTTCAAGAGCTTTTTGGGCGCCAGCAACTCATCAGTGTATTGATCCAAAAATATTTTTTCCAACGTACTTACTGATACATTTAAAAAAATGGTTTTAATTATGCATGTAGAATAGAATAGAATCTCTTTAATATGTAGATACTTAAATAATTAAAAATTACGAATTACTTAGAGGTACCTATAGAAGACGTCAATTAGCGCCATCTACCCATATTTTGTTGAAATTCAAACTCGCGGACCAATCAGCGTAATACCAAGTCGGTTCATTCTCCGCAGTAGAGTGCAAATCATAAAGAACATCCAATGTTCCGCAAGATGGCAGCACTCCATAAACTTTTCCATATAAATAATTTTTATGGGTTCTTTCGTTCCGACTTTCTATGTATTTAACATGCTGTTTTCTGTTTCTTGTAGAATTGCTTATAGGGTTTCATAATTATGTTATGTCTAAACATTGTTTCGTGAAAATTTACGAAATAATTTTACTTCATTGCAATTTACACTCATTTTCAGCGTCTGGCACGCCTCGTTTTATTTGAAACATTAGAGTCACGCGAACAAAGTTTCATTTGTTTACAGTTTTAGAACAGGTGACATGTGAAGGTGTACCGTAAACTATGAATGAGCATATTGCATTTTTGCATAATTTTTCGAGACAAACGAGCAAATATCAGACTTGACATTGTTCAATTTATTCGACGCATCGGTCTGATGTAGGTTGCTGCACCACAGGTAAAAGAGTAGGTTGATAAGAATAGTGCCGTCTCTTTCTGGGCAGAGGTGAATCGCGCGGCGCAGAGGAGGTAGGAGGCCATCTGGGCTCACGTCACTGTTCAAACAAGGCTTGCCTTCCTAGGCTGCGCTCTACTCAACAAACGACGAACGAACCGGCGGCGCGGCGCCATTGCTCTCGACGTATCCGCACGAACGTGACTGTGCCTGCTTTTCGCTTGTTTTTCCTTCATCGATCGTGATAGAACATCATTACTGCGCAGTGTAAAAGGTAAGGTACTTTTAAGTTGTTTTGGAAGCAGTGCATCTTGTTTCGCGAAGTGAGTGCAATCGAAGCGATAGTTTAGTGGCCTAGCTGGAGCTTTCTCGTTTATTTATGCAAAGAATTTACCGAGGGCGTTGTGTACATACAGGCGAGTCGGAGGCTCGCAGGCGAGGTGCGGAGCGCGGCGCTGCCTCCGCCGCCTGCGCACCCTACGCACTGCGCTCATACATTAATGTGTCAATTTTGGTAAATCACGTGCCAGTTTCCTATCGTGTTCAGTGTTTCTGTGACTTGTGTATACTGTTTGTGCCCCTGGTGTGCCGTTTCGTGCTACAACAACGGTTGTTGCCTCTGAAGACAATAAGGTTACAGTTTCTTTGTGTTGTGAAACTTGTGAGCATTCGTCTTCATTTCTTGCGCTGACGCATGACATTACTTACAACTTTATTCATTCTCCTTGAGTTTAACGCCTTATCATGCTTGGTATTTGCTTTGAAGTACCTGTAGGTACCTATCTGTATAAAATTGTGAAATCCATAACATTTCAATATTTTAGAGCCAACGGAGAAGTTTTTGACTATTTAAATAAGAGCATACCGTGGAGCATACATAAAGATAATGCTTGATTCATCGTTTCCTTGAAACAAAACAATTTTAATCCGCGAAGATAAGCAAATCTTTAGCAATTAGCCCTAAATGTCATCATTCATAACAATCATACACAATAAATATTTATGTATAATCAATCCTTGTATGTAAGGTGTTCCATGATAAAAGTTGGTTCTTATACATACTTATATGTGACTCAACGATGAGTTTCAACCTCAACAACCTACCTTATGTATTGAATATAATAAATGTTTAAAACTAACAATTACTAAGAGACCAGGTGACATTAAACTGGAAATTGCATAATGAATACGAAGAAATTGCAGCACCTGAGAGCTTTCACTCACAATTTTAACCTATTCATTGCACGCCGTCGTGCGTCTGACCATCAAACAGAAAAAGTTTCTGATCGAAGTTACTGTATTCAGCTTCAAGTTGACGTCATGCAACCGAATCAAACGGAAGGACCTTTCACGAACAAAGTTAATATTTAGGGGAACACTGGCAATAAACTTTCAGAACAAAGGCCTATTGCAACAGAATGTCCTTATAATATTAGAAATGTATGAAGTATAGACCTATCTGACGACTTATAGATAGTTATTACAAGTGTTAACGTAATAAAAGCTGACCTTCCTTCGTCGAGAGTACGTGCCAGAACGAGTGTCTACACTCACCATTATCATACCTCGTGATGGATGGAGTTAAACCTTCTTTTAAAGGAACTCCTAATTAAATTTGTATGCTGCCTTTTCTTTTTATGGTCTCGGCTTTCTGACCCAGATGATTCATCGGTGGAAGTCTTAAACCAGTCTGGACGCCTAGTATGTTATGCATTGTAAAAACTTCTACGTCAATCAGTTCCATTTCCAATAAGCAATAAAATGTTCCATTGTTCTCCAATGGAAAGTCAATGGTTCCATTTAATCGGTGCCAATATTTTCTTAGTCTTAATTCTTTCTCGTGACAAAATGTGCAAACAGCTTGGCCATTGTTTTTCCCGTTTTTGCAGTAACAGAAGAAACTTTAATTACGTCTATGTAGGTAATATAGCTTAGCTATAACGCGTGTACTTGAGTTTATTTTGGGTACAGTCGTAATATAAGGCAAAGCTTCATTTAAACCTCTACAATTGATGCTATTCATGGTTTGAATGGGTCTGCCTAACTGTATTCACCCCGCGTTGCAATAAAATAGCAATTGTCCGAGCGTTTCCTGTCATTAGTTGTTGTCATGGCACAGATAATTAAAATACCGTATGTCATACTGGTAACTGGCAATATGGCAAAATTTAGATTTGCTAACGCTATTTCTGACAATAAACAGCTATCGGGAGTTCATGGTTCGTTGAATTTTGATCTCGTGGAATATCAGATGAGTACTAACGAAGCATGTAATTTACTAAATGATTGACCTAATTCCGTCCATTAAAGCATGCAGTTCGTAAGAGGTACGTGACATCAGACAGACAAAGTATAATTCGTGGATGGTAACAATCAATCGGCTCAATTGATCTAGCGACCGGTTGCGGATAAAGACAAGGCTACGCGCCCGCGCCGGCGGCGGCGACGCGACGAGACGACGCGGACGCGAACTAACACGGTCATGTGATCCTTAACGATCACAGTGAACGAACAACTTCCAATAGTCAACTAAATTATTTTAAAAAGTTTTGTCTAACACCGTTATCCGAAATTGGACCTGATGTTGAGCATTTTACATTTATTTTATAATCATTCCGTTAACTTTGTGCTTGTTAAGCCACAATTTATATACTCGTAAACACGCTTATTGCCATTTAAAGACAGGTGATCAAGCCATTACTCAAGCAGAAGTAAATAAACTATACCTCGAAAGTGGAATAACTTAAGCGACCTCTTTTGTTTCTCTTGATCATTTGAAGAAACCAAAGAAATACAGAATAAAATGACTTTAGTTTCAAGAAATATTGTTTCCAGTTTCATATAATCTTTCACTTCCAATCTCAACAATTCATACCTAAGCTCCATATTTGTCATAATAATAACATGTTCGGTAACTGCGTAAAATTAATTGAAGGTATAATGAAACTTGGGCGTTACAATTACTGATGTGCTGTTATATAACAACTGACTTTAAAAAAAAAATTAAGAGGTGGCTTGAAAGAAATTTTGACACAAGTGGCGCGTCGTTATACAACATTATAATATGATTACTTAATAATCCTAAATTTTTACACTATATTTTAGGATATCGGAGGTCAATAAACAGTCTTTGTATGTTTCACACGTGTCTGTTATTGCTACGCGCCGTGTTGAAGCTATTATAAGTATGCTTCTGTATTATCACAGAAGCGTCTTGGTTATAACAATACACAACGTCATCTAACATTTGTATCACATTCCCACGGTCATTGAAACGTTAATACGAAAACATTCAGAATGTTTTTCATCTAATTTTCACAAATTTTCTCAACAGGGATTAAATAAACACTTGGTATTCGCAATGAATAGACAAACAAAAAAAAATATAAAGAATTGAAATCTCAACAACTGATGCTGCATTAGTCATTAGAAGTCTGGAAGGCGGAGCATCATATAGTACAAAAAGCTAATGGTGCAAAACGCGTCTACCTAAGGGCAGGAATGGAGGGCCAGTCGTGTTCTGAGAAGTGCACGGGGCATTCCAGACATTCTGCAAGCTGCACGCACGCCGACAAACCTTTATTCAGAACGCCGCCGCTTGCTTTGGAACAGTTTTATTTGCATTTTAAGGAAATCATTTGGATGATTACCGCTGCGGGCCTTTTACATTTCATGTTAGGATACGTTTACGCACAAACATGCGCATAATTCTTCGCGCCATGGCGACATGCAAAGATAATAGAAAAAAACAAGCTGTTAGTAATTTCTTACAACTAGTTTCAATGTCAACACACAATACAAACGAAGTAAAACTAAATTGAGGTTCTAGAAACATCTGAACACTTTGACGACGATTGTTTGCGTTTTGACAACACAATTAACTTCTCTAAAACACTTTAGTTTGGTGAAACTATTTTTGTTTCCAATTCTCGTCACGTGGTGTTTGTTGTTGTCGTCTACGCTACTCGTACGTCCTATAACTTCTATTTTTAAGTCGATTAAGATCTTCATGCGATAGTTGGTTCAAAAACGATGGAACTGCCAAATCTCGTTTGAAAATTGCAGTTTCGTAAACCATTTTAGCCGCAGGCATGTCAAACATGACGTAAGCCTGGACAAGGCTCTATTTGACTTCATAAAAGCATGCACAAAGAAAAACATGATTTGACCGTGTGTTGTTATTGTATTTTGCAAGTTCTTTTCATAAAATATTTGTACAATAATTTATTGCACCAATAGTTAAAGGTTGCTTTGGTATATTTGCCTTTTTGTGAGAAAAAAACATTGTCATTACGTACAGACGCCAGCACATCAAGCTACCCGAAACTGACAAATTTTCCCAATCAACCTTGAACCTTTTACTTTAGCGATAAAGATGAAAATCTATTAAAGAAATTTGACAGATTGTAGTAGCTTGATGTGCTGGCGTCTGTACCTAATGGAAAAATATGAAACAATACCTATTACCTACCTTATTAAATTCAGTTTAATATTTTAATTATTTCATTTAGCCTGATTTTCCAACTAAGCTTCAATTCCTGCCACACCGCACGAACAAACTTGACATTATTTACTCAACAGCTCCTGGGTTCTTAACATTCTGCTATTCTTAATTGTTGCACGTGCTCAAGAAAGCATTTCTTAGTCCTAAAATAGGATATACAGTCGGCTAACACTTAGCTCCTTCAATTACCCGCATGCCAACGTGTGGATTGTACCTAGTTCATACTTATGTACCTATGTGTCTACTCATATATGGACTTCTGTCCGTCACACATTGTGACTCCGGTGACATCACTGAACATACTGGCATTGTTTTACTACATCCTAATTGAATTTTCTTCTATTCCAACAAAATAAAACGCTCATGATCCAACTCTATTTGCAACGATGACAGCATCACTCGTTTCGATACTTAGCCACAAAGCGTTGCAATCAAGTTTATAATTCATTACCTTCCCTCATTATTCATGGACTTTGTTGTGTCTTAATTGTAAAAGTATGACGAATTATTAGAGAATTGCATATATGCGTATTGTATTAATATTGCTGTCAAAGTTACTACTTTTAATAAGAAATTCAAACAATTAAGACATGATTTTCTGGAATAATGATCTATATATCTGAAGTAACGGACAAAGTGATTATGACTCGGTAGGTTTTCTAAATACCTTAAAAATCTAATAACAAGCAGAAATACGTTAGCACCGATGCAAAATAATATATGGAACCGTAGGCTTACAACTCCACAAGTGAATGTAAGTCGAATATATGTATGTTGTAGATTTAATGTATTATTTTAACAACCTTCGAAATCAATTATATAGCTGACTCAGATAATTTTAAGAAATCGTAGCAATGACGGAAGCTGAGCAGCCTGCGAACGAAGTAGATGACGAAGAAAATTTCACTTTTAAAATCCGGTCTGTTTAACTGAGGATAACATTTTGGCCAATTAGTGTTTCTCGTTGGAGCGGAATCGCAAAGGCTTTTTGTGGGATAATACATTAGATATCAGATATTAAAAGGATTTGTGTATTAAAGAGATCTGACCTATCAGACTCATCGGATGGTAAGAATAATAGTACAGACGCCAGCACATCAAGCTACTACAATCTGTCAAACTTTAATAGATTTTCAACGTTATCGCTAAAGCATACTGTTCAAAGTTGATTGGGAAAATTTGACAGTTTCGGGTAGCTTGACGTGCTGGCGTCTGTACATAGCAATAAATTCTGGTCTTTAGAATTTGACGGGACTAAATCTTAGTGAACATCTGTAAGTTACACGAAAGAAAAATAAAAAATATTCTGTTCTATACAATTGGATACAAAGCTTCAAATGCTTCACTCTGGACATAACTTTTTCTGAAGCAACAATACTTAGTGCTTTTTTTTATTTTATTAGCCATTATTGTCCCACTGCTGGGCAAAGGCCTTCCTACTCTCTCTCCACCTCTCTCTGTTCAGAGCTGAAACATAAGACAAATACTGGTAGATAACTGACTTAGTGCTTGTCTACCAGTATTTATGAGGACTGCTAGAAGCAACAAATACCAATGGTTATTGTGTTTACCGGTTGTAATGTTGCACAACTACTTACAAGTTGTTAAACCAATCTTTGCACAATAACCTTTTGCTCTCAGTTAAATTTTATCACCAACATCGGAAGACATTAGTTTATAACTTTTATTTGGGTATTTCAAATCAACTAAATGGTTAATAAACTGTGGGAATGCGGTTTAATCACAGGAAAACATTTTAATAATAATCTTCTTGACTTTTTAATACTCTTAACTTTATGTTTGAATTTTCTATCAGTGTTAGGTTTTCTGAAGAGAGAAGGGTGAAGTTGGTGAGGGAAGAAGTGGCAAGACTTTTTTCAAAATGTATTTTTTATATTGCATCGCAATAAATCTTGCGCATGGTCCACCATCATGCCACAAAATACAGAGAGTAATCATGCTGTCTACTGTCAACAAACTATCTCCCTAGTTACAACAGAATATTTTTTCACTTAATAGTAAAAATATTTTTGAAAGTTACAAAAAAATAATGTTTAGTTTCTATAGTGTAATAGGGAAGCAACATAACAATGCACAGTGCAATTTATTGCTAGGGCAACAGGTAAACTCTAAGTTATGCACTTGATTTCGTCATAAATCTAAGTATTTCAGTCATTGTTATTTTTCCCAGTATAAGTATCACCAATTTACATTCCTTTTGCCTCTATCTACCGCGGTAATTCCGATGTACAAACGTGCTTACGTTCATTATCTTCTCATTTTCCTGATAACCTGAATAGCCGTGGTAATCATGAATAACATTGACGTCAGATTGTCAGAAACTAGCAGCGAAATCTAACGTAGAATGGAAACAAACTCTTTAAAATATGCAAAAACGTAATGAAGCCTTAATATCCTAAGACAGACAGCGGGGTAAGGATCGCGAACTTTGACTCCATCGTACTATTAAATGCAAGAAACATACTAAAACATAATATAGACAGAACATACGACTGTGAAACAAGTTTGTGAGCTAAAGGTAAAGCTATGCATTTTCTTGATAACGGAGATGAAATGATCACACCGCTTAATACTTTAGACTCTTGACTTCTTATCGCCCCGGAATTTCTAGTTCAAACAATGAAGGATTATTAGAACAAGATGTTTTTTATTAGAGCAATTTAAACAATGGGCTTAAAACAACCCCGTACAAAGACTATTAAAGTGATGAAACGTATTTAAAAGGTAAATACTGAAATGAGAGGGTCGGATCACGGTAACAGTTATTAGTCTTGTGGAATTCAGAATTTTAATCCAATTTATATGATGCATTGATTGTGTGTAAGAGAGCTACAATTTGTTTTAAGTCTCTCAAAGTTTAATTTGTTATTTAACAAAACAGTTACGTCAGGTTATACATCATTGAACCGCAGCGAGCCGTTTCAACGAATCCCTCGACTACAATAAAACGGTCATGCTTCTTAAATTCCTTGGAACACTGAAATCTCTACAAAGCATTTCATTCTATATACTCGTAACATAGTTATATTTACATCCTAAAAACCATTTCCTTTTACAATTGTTTTAACAAATCGTCTCTTATATCATTGTTTTATTATCACTCTTCGGATACTCTTGTACGTGCACCAGGTCATGTTTCGTTGAAAATTTTCTTCCTCAACAAAGGAATTTATAAATATCTTGACTTTCGTTCAATGTTATTGGAGTGTTCTCAGTGAATTATGTTTAAAAAGCTTCTCTCATGTCTCAAATTGTTTGTTGAGTGGAAGCAGGACGGAGAGTCCGCCATTCATATACATTACGATTTGTAACCGCACAGCTTGCGTTCCCTCACTAGTTGCATTCGATTTCTCGGTCAAATTGAAAAGCCCCTCGTCAAGTGGGTTCCCATTGAAAACTGTGCGTATCTAATGCAGCCGGTTGTTCTGTGGGTGTGTTTTTATTTCTGTAGGTAAGCGTCGGCGGCAATAAGTAATAAGGTAAACATTAAGCAAGTGAGGGCGCGACGCGACTCGTCTAAGCAAGATTCTTTGCTCGTTATAATCGACGTCTAAGCCCACATCAATCGTTTGATGTTCTTGAATAATGTGTGTCAGTTCGTTTCTTCTTGTTTTTTTTTACATTTGAATGCAAATTGATTGCCATGACATCATAATTTTAGACTTTTGATTCTTCTGTGTTCGCCCACAGTTTCTTATCAACAATAGTTTTACTTGCTATTTCTTTATCTCTTATCTCACCGGCGTCTTAGGATCTTCTACATTCCTATAATTCCGTAGTCTCTACAATTTCCACACTATGCTTAGTTAATTACGAATAGGTGTTAGTTGATAACCGGCGAGGTAGAATGCTACAGATAAGAGGTCGTACTAACGGGAGGCTACCGACATAAACTTTATCATCTACCAACGGTAATTCGTTGTTTACCTTTTCGACTCTTGTATGTACTTAGAGTGCTTAGTCATTTTACGTGTTTCTGGGAAGAATTTTGGTATTATTGTTGTTCTTATTTAGGCGCTCATAGTTGTTTCACTGTAAATATTGGCTTTAAACAACAAATCTTGCAATTCTAAGAAAATAAAGTGTTAAGTAAGTGTTCAATTGTCTGTGAAGATTAAAAATCGTATTTACCACAGAATCAAAGTAAATTGATGTTTTGTTGGCTGTTAAAAGATTTTTCATTGTGCCTTCCTGAAGCGAAATCGCCTTTTTTTTTTTTTAGGTTTTATACTGTTTGAAATGGAAAACGGGCAAATTCCACAAAAATATAATGTGTTATTTAATTAAAAGATGCATCCGAGAAAAAAATCCATGCAAATATTGAATGTCTGTGTATCACATTCACTCTGTTTACAGAGTGGTATTTGGCACACAATAATAAACCAGTGCAAACCAATGTTTGTGTTGCTTCATCTATCACACAAAGAGGAAAATACTGTTTCTCAGCCTTTACGTAAACGAATAACAAAACCTAGATTCGTTTTAGATTCGATTTTAGAATAATTTTAATCGATTATACCGATATTATACTGTAACAAATGCTGCAGTTGTTTTTTGTGCTTTGCCAGTAACCTTGCCGATGATTGAAGAACAAGCAAAAAAGCTTCGCTGACAAAAACATCTTCTGAGAACTCTTCATCGTGTATCTTAGCCCTTAAGTTAACTCAAGGTGGATGAAAAACTGGGCCATATGGTTTTGCAAATTGGTTCATCACTAATCTTATACCTAGTTACATTGTGGCATGATGTATTGACTGCCAAAGCCTTGGATTATCTGCCTTATCATATGCACATATGACGTAATATGCTACGACAATAAACTGCCCACCTACCGTCAATGCTGCACGTACTTATAGAATAATAATTGAGGCTTACAACAGCAAATGCATGTTGGCAATTTTTTTCAGTTTCAAATTCAGCACTTTTTATTTCAATCTCAAATACGACAGGTTTAATTTATGTCTGTCATGACGTGATGAGTGATGAATGACTGATCATAGTTATATCAATGTAGCCATAGCCAGATTATTTTTGATAGAAAGAAACTTAAATTATAGCAATATTAAAATAATAATAACCAACGTGACCACTTATCCGCAATGAACAAATCACGTAGAACAGACAAATACTGAGTTTCTTGTTAAAGTATTAGTTTTAGTACAATAGTCAGGCAGGTACATTATATTAATATACCGTTTCTCGTAATGCGCAGTTACGCCGATCGATTTTGCATGGGCATTGGGATTGGAACGTTGCCCGCTTACAGGCCGCGTGTTTTTGGCACGTAATTATATTTCTCTTCGGTCCAAACTATTGGAAGAAGTGTCTCATTAGCCTTTTAATTTGTGATCTTCCTTTGTTTAGAAGAATCCTCTGATGCTAATCTTCTTCGTCGTCATTTGTTTTTTTTTCTTATGCAGACAACATGTCATCATGATCGTACCTTTTATTGATATGATTTTTTGGATATTTCTTTCTCTAAGCTTTCTTTATTATAAAAATACCTTTCAAAACAATGATTACTGTTACAGTTAGCCTGCATCATCTCACTGCTGGGCAAAGGCCTCTCCACATTTCTTCCAGCTCTTTCGATCCAGGGCTAAAGTGGACCACTGGTCGTTTGTTTTGTCCAGCTCGTCCCGCCATCTATGGGGTCTGACGCCTTCTAGCTGTGTCAGGGCTCCACGAGATGGTTATTTAGATATTGTGACTTCATAATTATCTCTTAATGCTGTCAATGCTGTCGCTACTTAGTGAGGTGTGATTATTATCTTTAACAGCTGTTAGCTGTTATGAAAAAATCGTCTCTATTATTATGAGGATCTTTATAAAAGCCATGCAGTATCTAAACATCCATATATTTATCCATATTATATATTTTGTCCATTTATTATGCCATTTTATGCAACACTTTATTATTCATAATCGCGCAACAAACGTGTTGAAGTGTGGTAATTAAGGTTACTAATGCGTCAATGATTGAAACTCCCCCAGCTTTATGAACTCTTTCCATCAGGCTAGTTAACCTCCAGAATCACGAACGACCTTTTAAATTAAAGGAGTCTTTAGTGAGACCTCTATTATTTGTGATTTACATCTATTTATAACACTCAGATTTTTATTCAGAAGTAGGTAGTCTTCTATACATACAAATACACATTATATTCGTATAAGTAATACAAATAAATAAATTGAAGTGTGTTTGCAATGTCAAAATAACAGCTTTTTAGTAAATACATATATGACGGTATACGGTACTTATAACATCTTTTTTTTTTAGTTTTTTCTGTCTTTCTGTCCATCTGTTTGTTCCAGTTAATCTCCGAAACGGCTGGACCGATTTTGATGTAATTTGCTATGGGAATACTTTGAACCTTGTAGCAGAACATAGGCTACGTTTTATCGACATACCACACCGGCGGAAGCTAGTAGGTAGTAAAATGCTAGCTATCCGCTGGTTTTTCTAAATAATCGCTGCACCCCATTGTAGATTGATCTATATCTAGGCTTGTAGGCTTTTCTCGAGTTTGAAAGAATAAAAGCGCTCACTTTTTGTTTAATTCAAAATAGTTATGATTATAGAAATATACATTTTCTTGGCAGCTGAATCATAGCAGCTGGATGTAATATCTATTTTACAAAATGCAGTAATATAATCATATTATTAAAATAAACAATATATTACTTATGTTTTATAATATAATCGAGCAATATCCATTAAGTGTTTATAGCTACTCGGCTTGTGTATAGGCATAGTCATAAAGTAGGTACTTACATCTAGGTACTTATACTACATTATGTAATAACTTAATAAACAAGCCGTGACTTCAACACGTTCAGTGGTGACTACAAAGTGCCTAACGGAGTACTGGTTACCTATGTCGAATTAAAATGTTGTTTACCTATTGAATACACCTAGGTATGTGTACCTACTTAGTTTATCGTAAACTAGGAAAAATTGGCAGAAAATGCATTTGATGCAGATTGTTCTTCGTAAGTAAGTATTTGTCTGCTCAAAACGTAAATAACGCAATGAATGTTGTTGAACTGTCAAAATGAAACTGATTCCGATTGATAATGATTTACGCAAAAAAAAAAAACAATTCAATTCAAACAGAGATCTCAATTAAAATGATTACATTGACTAAATTAAACCGACAATAAAGCAGTCGCTAACCAGTCTGGAATTCTGGATCATGATTTTAGAAACATCGAAATGTCAAGAAAACCGCGAAAATTTAAATAAACTAGATTGTAAATAAAAAAAAACGAGAACGATATTAATTACAGCAGAAAATCATAAATATTCTATCGGACAAAGTTAGAAATCGATATTCTGCAGCTACCGTTTACGTGTTTTGCAGGCAAAGAAATTCAGCAGGCTTACTCTTGAAATCAATCCCAATCTCGATTGTATTCCAATTCGATCCAATTTCAATTCCAATCTCTAGAAAATTGGCACTCTTGAACGAAATCGAGATTGAGATTGGAATCGACTGCATGTTCGACTACACTGATTCACATGGGGTGGCCATACACATCAAAACGTTAATTACCAAATATATAAATATTGAATAACTCGTTAAATCTATTAATAAATTTGTTCTTATATTTATTTTAACATATATAATCACTTAAGTGTTCTTTATTTGCATTTATATGTATTTTAGTACTAAATATTTAGGCAGCAGTGGCTCATTGTGCATGTCATTGCCTACGTTAGGTACATTAAAAAAAAAACCTCTCACGCATTTGTCATCTGTCATTCATCCACTTAAAATTTGTTAAACTAAAAATCTTAAAATATGTTCCTACTTGAATAACAAAACCGGCCAAGTGCGAATTGGACTCGCAGACGAAGGGTTCCGTACCACCGTACAATATTTAACACTACATATAAAATAACGGCACAAAAATCACGTTTGTTGTATTAAATATTTATTTTATTCTGTTTTTAGTATTTGTTGATAGAGCGGCAACGGTTCATGAGATATAGCCTCAGACAGACGGACAGTGAAGTCTTAGTAATAGGGTCCCGTTTTTACCCTTTGAGTTCGGAACCCTAAAAAGTGTGAATTATTACTGTTGCGATAAACAAAAGTTTCAAAGCGATGTTTTCGTCGAAATGTTCTCAAGTGTTTAGTTTGGAATGTATTAAAGTATGTTTATATGCACAAGTTCAAGTTAGTTTTACTTTAAGGCAAGTATTCAACCGAGGAAGACGAAAATATCAAGGTAAGGCCACAATTCTATTAAATATACTTATTGTAATTCCTTTAAATTTTAATATTAAACACTTTTTCTCAACACAAACGTTTATTGTTCTTACAGGATGAGCAGGCCAACACACCAACAACTGGAGACTCTGGTAGATTTCCTGGTACAGAACCCAGGAATTGCCAAGGGGTTATTGCGCACTGCTCATGCTAAGCAGGAGACAAAGAGAAAGTGGAACGACATAGCAGTATCCTTAAACGCACTAGGTGGTGCACAGAAAGATGGTAAAGGCTGGGCTAAGGTACTGTCCACATACTAATAATATTTTTTTTTACTTAATTATATGACAACAGTTACAATAATTAGTACATTTATTTCCTTTTCAGTATTGGGCTGACAAAAAGCATACCCTAAAGAAGACATGTGGCGAGCATGCACAGTCGATGAGGCGTACAGGTGGTGGGTCTGCAGATAATTTACCTGTATTAACACCCATCGACCAACGCCTGGTAGCAGTGATGGGGGGCTATCAATTTGCTGCAGGAGACAGCCATGTTGCTGCCAATCCATTTCCATCCACAGTAAGTCAGTTTAGTTGTAAATTTTAAGACAATTGTAAACTTAATAAAAGTTAACACCTTCTTAATGAAGTACTTATTCTATAATTGCAGAGCCAAAGCCAGAATGACATCCAACTGGAAATTATCATTCCAACTGAAGATTCTAATATGGAAGCAAATGAATTGGAGTCTCATGCTTCTCCCGACCAAAATGAAGAGACTGTGAGAGGTAATAAATCTTTCAAACTATGTATGCCATCCTTCAATTACTTACATTAATGTTATTTATTTTATTTATCAGTTACAACAGCAAGAGAACATAGTCCTGGAAGGACCAGCCTGCCCCCGGGACAGCGTGCCCGATCAAGGACTATGTTAGATCAAAACCGTGAGAGATTCACAGAGATAGAGAGGAAGAGGGTTGAAGCAGAAACTGTCACAGCGAGGGCCCTATCTCGAGCTGTAGAACAAATGGAGGGACTTTCAGCAGCCATAAGAGAAGGCTCTCAAACTGTGGCAAATGCTCTCATTAATATCGCTGATGCCCTGAGGCAAAATAGGCAGTAATTAAGTTTATAATAATAACTAAGTAGGTACTAGTTTAGAGTTAAAAATATGGAAGTTGTTCGCGATGATGCGTCACTAAACAGTTTTATACAAAGTGTTTTTTCTTTTCATTGACTTAAATTCATAGTGATAATATTGCTAAATTAAGCAAAACCTTGTGGTAAAATAGTGATTCTACGATAAATCGTAAGTACAACCCTTATAAACCTCAATTAAGTGGGCTATAAAGCCGTAATCTATAGTTTTTTTTTTTGTATGTCCAGGTACCCTAGACCTAGGACTCAGGTACCCTGGACGTAAAATTATGTCTAGTCCTGCTGAAAAGCCTGCTTAATTGAGTTTATATATTGTTGTAAAACTTTAGTTTGTTATTTTTTGTAAATATAGTTTTTGCAACCATCATTCGAGGGCGCGTCACGCCCTGAAAAACATAGTTATTTTAAATATTGTATTGTTTTAGACCAGCCTGAGGTATCTATAGGTACTCGTAAATCGGTTAAGTACTTTTCGAGTAATTTAACATATATAACAGTTTTTAATTAAAAATTACATGTTTTTCCTATTTACATTGAAGTATCTTTTCATTGGAAACATAATATAATGGATATCTGTGTATAATAGATGTCTTATACAGTACTTGTATAAACACGGTGTTTAGACCTAACTTATGATGTGAACAAAATAAAAATTGGTTGTGTGTATGGTGTGTGGATATAAAAGAAAATTACTTAATAAAAAGGCTATAATAATTATATTTATTCAAATAGGTACTTGTTAATAATAATAATTAGACATTACCTTTAAAACTTAAGCTCTTCTTTAATAATTATTGTACCATGAACTTTTATTAAACTTATTAGATAAGCTCAATATTATTTTGATTATTATTAACCCTCAGCACAACACATAACATTATTTAATACAAAATAGAAATCAAACGACACAATAGAACAATAGTCTTACAATTATAATAAAAGAGAGTAAGTACAAGTCTTGGTCACATAAATATTTAGCTATCTCTAGAAATAGTATGTGTAGTGAAAAATAAAAGATTAATTTACAAAATAAGTTTCATTGAATTAGGTTTTAAATTCTTAGTCAAAAAATTGTTCTTACATACTTAAGTAAATAATAATATTAATGAAGATGCCGAGCTGTCCACAGTTCTTGTACAAGCTGTGCACGAGCCTCCCGACCCCTGCGCAGCTCCTCGGAGGCAAAACCTCGATCCGCCTCTAACCCACTCTGTGCCAATTGCATTTCTTCCATGGGTGGTACGGCATCCTCAATATCATGCAAACCCAATCGCGCTTGGTTACAAATGTTATGTAAAACACAGCATGCATTTATAATTTTAGCAGCTGTGTCTGGATGATAATGAAGAACTCTATGGCTTAGAAGACATCTCCATCTATTTTTTAAAACCCCAATTGTGCGCTCAACAGTATTGCGAGCCACACAATGCAGCTTTGTGTAGTACTCTTCAGCTGATCCTGGCGGTGCATCCACTATTGGGGTCATCATATATTCCCTTTGAGGATAACCGGAATCACCTATAATTATATTAAAATGACTGAGTAGTTATTATATACATATAAGTACAAAATATATTGTAGACCTAATGGAAATTAATTTCCAATTTGAACAAATGTATGAAATGCTTACCAAGTAAAAAAACTTTCTCCTGCATTTATTAAATTTATAAGGTGATTCTTAACAGGATGTTGGTTCCAAACAAATGTATCATGTGAGGCTCCACTGAATGAAGCATCTACACTTAGAATATTGAGATCTGCATCACAAATCTGCAAAAGAATACTGTATATAGAAAGTTACAGTTACTCTTATAATTAATAACTAGATAATTAGCCAACCTAACTCACAATCAAAACATTTCTCGAATGGTAACCTTTTCTGTTGTAAAACCGCTCTTCATTTTCTGATGGTCTTACAATAGCCACATGAGTACCATCAATACATCCTGTGACTGCAGGAATTTTAAATTTTTCATAAAATCTGGAATTAATTTATTATTAGCTTAATATTCTTTACAAATAAGTAAAATAAAACATATTAAGTGTTAAAACAACATAATGTCTAAAGTATTGAATGATACTACATATTTAATATTGAGGTAAAAAATAAGTAAGTTCTTAATAACCTTTGTTTAATTAAGTCTCGTTGTCGGCGAGTCGGTGGAAACTTAAGCCATTTATTTAAAATATTGTTTGAATTAAGAGCATTTGTAACTTCTCTTATTGCTCTCGAAACTGATTGTTGGGACATCATTGTACCTTGTGTTCCACCTACTAATCTTTGGTAGCTGCCTGTGGCGTAGAATGAAAGAGCCACTAATACCTAAAAAATAAAATTAGTCTATTTAATTACTTACTTACATATAAAAAAATACCTACCATGTGAAATTGGAATTTCTAGTTTACAAACCTTGTATTTTCTTGGAATGTCGCTACGGCGAGTAGGCTGGGGCATCAAAGGTTCCAAATCCTTATAAATCACTTCAAAAAGCTCCTTATTTATTCGGTAATTTTTCCTAAATTCATCGTCAGTCATGGCAAACGCGTTGTCTGCATAACGCGCCATTCGTCCCAAATTCCGCCTTTGTCTCATATCTAACTTATGAGCATTGTCCAAAATATCACAAATAACTTCTAAGCGTGCCATTATTCACAATAAAAACCTCACAAATCAGCCACAAGAACAAACTCGATCCCGAAAAAGTAGCCTTTTTGTAATCGTTCAACTTTGACATAAACACGACTTCAAACGCGATATGTTAACGTCAAAATCTCGTCAAGAGTACCGAAAAAAGTGCATTCGTTCGAGTAAAGTCGATTTCGTTTAGTACCAAAAGAATCCACCTTAATCGATTCCAATCGTGCGCTAGTGTAGCATTCAAGATTGCCAAATGACAAGATTTCGATCCCAATTTCCAATTTCGATTGAGATCGAGTGTCGAGAGTAAGCGTGCAGGGCAGGCCTCATGGGTATTCATACTCATTTGAACTCATACTCATTTGTAGATACCTATACTACGCTAAATAAAGAATAAGTTGCGTCAAGAAGATGGAAAGGAGCATGCTCCTTCGCTCAACTACGCCACGGCTTTTTTCGATAGAAATTTTATATGTGTATTTCGAACTAAATAAGTAGGAATCATGACAAATGAATATAGGAATGGCCAGCGGCGGGGCAATCGCGTAACATACTATAAAGTAGTAATAGCTTTCATTTTGACAGTTCAACAACATTCATTGCGTTTTCTACGTTGATGAGCAGAAAAAAGTTTGAGCAATATCCTTCAAAATGATTCAGATTGTGATTGATAGTTTGTTATGCAATTGGAGTACGGTACGTGTCCGTATGGAACACTCACTTCCCAAACGGATAATGTCATTACATATTATTATGGCATTATCCATTTGGTAAGCATAGAAATAACAGCAGAACATCCTCTTTAACAAAAAATTAGAAGGCCATTCATCAGTAGATGCTCACAGTCTCTCAATACCATGAATAAAAACCATAATAATTTAGTATCCTCTACACGTCTATGGTAATTAAAAGGGCTAAACAACTCGTGGCTGACCATAAAGTGTGATCTCATCAGCGTACTAGTCTCAAGTGTTAATGCCTCTTAATAAATCCAATGCCAGAACGTCGTCGTCTGATTGATTTATTTTAGTCGATGACGCGTGTCAGCCTAGGAGCTGGGCGCACACATCTTCAATGGTTCAAGGACAAAATTAATAAGGTAGCAACGCGAATTATCACCTCTATGGAAAGGACGAAGCGGGCAGCTATTTTGATAATGTTCAATTTTTTTAGGATGCTGTTATTTTAAAAAAAAATGATCATGATGATGTTCTAAAAATGAAGCAAAAAGCTTTATGGTTTTCAATAGAGTTAAAGGAGCTTTAAAAGCAATAGAACGTAGCAAAAAGGTTGAATGATTTTCAGTTGCTTTTTGCCCTTACAGTTTACAATAGACTGAAAAGTGCTACATTGTTCAAGAAAAAGTATTTTCTTTTCTTTGTACAAGCTGTTGTAATCTAAAATGTTCGTATATGTACATAAACAACTATAGGTACCTATAATATAGCTCTTGAATATTTTCTAGCTACCTGCAAGTACCTCGAACTATTATCACGCGCAGATAACAAGCGTTATCTTATCATTTGTTTTATCAGCACGAATACAAATAATACTGATCAGTGACTGTACTTCGACACGCCTACTAGTGGAGGTTTATTAGCTTCGAATACTGAAGTTGTAAAATCTATTTGAATGGAGTCTAGACAAGGTATTAATTTAAATGCGTACAATGACTACTAAAAAATATTCTGATACTGAGTAAAAGGCAGTTGGATTTACTTTAATATGACACATTCATGTAGTAGAGTCACCCTTTAAGCCAGGTACATACAGTCCTAAAATTTTAAATGCATGGCATAGTTACGGAGGAGGCGGGCCAAATTGCGCTCAGACATAAATCATTGCGAATAATGTATGTAGATTTAAAATTCAGCTATGACCTCAGGAAAATATACGATAATACGATTCGTATTCTTTGGGCCCAAATTAGTGTATGAATATTTGGCGCCTTTTAATTTAAAGGCGACACACGGAAGGTGGTAGCCGAGTTATTTATGTGTCCTTGTATCTTTTATTTTGTAGTAGAGTTACAGTTCCGTGGATCTGTGACAGTCGTTACGGGTCGTCAGAAGCCCGAAAGTCTGACAACCAGTCTTACAAAGGGGTATCGTATTATCCAGTAACAGGGTTTGGAGATCAGATAGGCAGTCGCTCCATACTGGTGTTAAGCTGCATCCGGTTAGACTGGAAGCCGACCCCAACATATTTGGGAAAAGGCTAGGCAGATGATGATGAGTAGAATTACAGTACAGTGTACGTACGACGACTTGTCAAGCTATATAATATACAGTACTAGCTTATGCCCGCGACTTCGTTCGCGTGAAATTTCACCCTCTTAGGGGTGGAATTTCGAAAAACCCTTTCTTAGTGGATACCTACTCTTCACAAAGAACACACCCTCCAAATTTCATGTCTCTAGGACCAGTGGTTTATGCTGTGCGTTGATATATCAGTCAGTCAGTCAGGACTTTGAATTTTATTATATTTAGATACACCTCCAGTATATAAGCTGACTTGTCATTGTACGAAAAACCTATAGAATGCTAGGTCAACCAAAACTGAAAATGTATAACTTGATATGCCGTCGTGTGTACCGACTAAAAATAATTTCCATTGTTAGTGTTATATCGGTCAATAACATTTTGATTTGATGTAGTTATGGTTTACAGTTTGTTGACATCACACAGTTAGTTTTCGTTTGAAATGAATGAAATCAGTATTGATTTGTTGCGTCAACAATAGAAACATGCGATGATGTTCAAAAATACTTGGTCGTATAATTGCCAGACTATTAACTACTCTATTAGGGAATAAATAAGCCTACAATGGAATTTGTGATTCACATTTTTGTTCGCGAGTCATTGTTAGAGTCGTTCATTCGCCCCGAATAGACTTAACTTCTAAAACCTAAACACACGCATATGAACTAGCATACAAATGATCTTTAGGCTTAACTACTGGTATACAGTTAAGTTTATGTATTTCTATGTAAAATCAGAGAGTTGAGCGTGGGAGCCGACTGCCTGTTAAGATCGAACGCCCATAGGAAATGTATTTAATATCTGTAGAATGAATAGACATTTTATTACTGTGAATAAATCTGAACCTATAAAGGGTTTATAAGCCTGAAGTGTAGAACCGTAGTTATGACGCGATAAATAAGTGAGTGTAAGGAGCTCAGAAGTGGGACAGCCGGGGCTTCCTACATGGAGGGCTCGTGATGCGTCATCGAACCCACGGTTTGTAATGAAATAAATTTCATCATTGAGTCAGTACCATAATGATAACGTGGTCGAGAATATCACTTCATTGGTATTCGATTGTTTTTGGAACGGTAGATTAATGGTGCATAAGATTTAAAAACAATCAACGATCGTTTTTGAACGATCAACGATTCTTTGACTACCGTACATTTTTTTTTCAATAGGTTTGAAATAGCCTGCAAGTAAAAATGGCTTATTAGTCGATACGCACGAATTTACTCGCCCGAAACTGCGAATCGTCACTTTTAAACAATATTATATTTTCTATAGGCGACTCGCACGATGTTAATTTATAAATAAAATTCAAAATGTGCCAATTGCGTAATATCTACCTACTTACATATTTCTGGAGTTGTCGACTCGCCCACAAATAAATTAACATCGTGCAAGAATAAATAATATTATTTAAAAGTGACGATTCGCACAATTCGGGCGAATAAACTCGTGCCAGTCAACTAATAAGCTGTTCAAAAACCTCCGTGTTCCGTGAAAACACTGCGTTCAAGATTTTACTTCAAATCCACGGTATTGTGTAGGTACTTAGCTCACAAACAGGTTTGCCAAACACATTAAAATACAGATTAGCAATTGGTCTGTTCTAGTAACTGTCACGATAATAACAATAGAATTAATAAATTGAGTAAATAACAAACAATAGGACTTGAGCTCCACTCCAGTCAATCGTTGTAATAACTAGGTACTTATCAGTTTAATAATAATAAGTTTATTTGTATCCTTGAAATCGATAGTTATGGAAGAGTGAATTACGTTATTGGAAACGACAAAAGGGGACCCCTAATATGGAGTTGACTTCCTAATTTCGAATATTGAATTTAGTTACATTAATATTCTCTACCAACCTGCACTGGGCCCGCGTAGTGGATTACGGCTAGGGGTTTAGAATACCGGATTTTTTAAATACCGGTATTAATACCACATAGAAAAGTTCCAAATACCCTTAAAAATCTACCGGGATCCGGTGACCCCGGTAGTTTTTTTTTAACAAAATTGATTTTTTAAATTTAAAAAGGTAACTAGTAAGTTTCACCACAAAACAATAAAATACCGTTTTTAGGGTTCCGTAGTTTAAACGTTAAATCACTTTTTCAGTAGAACTATCCTTTATAGGCCAGTCACCGTAGACACAAAAATCGCGTTAGGTCGCAAAAAATTGCACTGTCTGTACTGATTCTTTGGGTTGTTGTTAGAATAGATACCAATATTGTAAAACCAAGTTTGCAGCTTCGAAAGACCTGTGCTAACTGCGTGGTGCTCGAAAAACCTCGAAATTTTCGGACTTCTTTCAGTTTTCTAGCATCCAACGGAAAAGTCACAAAATACATTTTTTAAATATACAAAACAGTATCTCGAGTTTTATTGGACCTACAGAACTATGGCTGCTCTCAAATGTTGTATACTTTAAAAATGTATTGGGGAATTTTCCGTAGGATGCACCTTTTAGCGCATGGAAAATCCCTGCAGCAGTTCCTTCTTTCTTCAGGAATCTCAGGACGAAGACCACCATTTTTTTATTACCATTCTTTACCTGCACAAGTAATAGTAAAGTACAACTAACTATCTAAATAAACCACGAGATAATTACAATACGCAGTTTATAAAACTTACCCAGATAAAAAAAATATTAGAAATATAATGTGCAATTCAACGAAATTGAGTTGCTGTAGGTTCTACTGAAATAAAATAAAATTACCAATACCAGGACCCCGGTATTGGAAGCCCTAATTGCGGCCCATTGCCTCTCACAGAGAGGAATATCCAAATAAGTAATCACAATTTAAAATTTTGAAGTTTCTTCTGATTCAGAGCACGCGAGCGGGAAAAATGTTCAAATGGTAGTAAATTACATTCAAAGTTTGACAAATCTGACATAAAATTCCTTCAGTTAAGTACTCATTGCAATCCGTGTAATACATAAAATGAACAATGTATCGCATTATGTATAAAATGTAGGTACGTAAAACATACCTACTTATAGCTAAATGTCTTTTCAAATACTTAACATTAATATTATAAAGGCGAAAGTTTGTGAGGGTGTATGTGTGTGTTTATATGTTTGTTACTTCTTCACGCTCAAACGGCTGGACCAATTTAGATAAAATTTTGTATGGAGGTAGCTGACACCCGGATTAACATATAGGCTACTTTTTATCCCGATATTCCTACGGGATCGACACTTATGCGGGTGAAACTGCGAGGCGCAGCTAGTTGATAATAAATGCAATAGATAACGTAAGAAGTATAGGTACTTAGCCTTTTCTAATCTAAAAGCATTTTAGTAGTTCTAGTCATTTCTACATAAATTTCATGCAAAAAAATTAACAACTTGATGTGAAATTTTACAGTCGAAGAACAAACTATAAATTGACGTGAATGACGTAACAGTCTCTGATCTAAAGCCAGAGACACATTACTGTGTCGTGTTGTGTCGTGACTCGGGATACACCAATCAAACGAATCTGTTCAGGACTACGTCAAATTAAAACGAGATTTGATTGGCTAACACTGCGTCAGGTGTCACGACACGTATGTTTCCGCCATTAAGTACTCAGCACTAGTAGGTACCTACACCTCGATCTATCTCGACATTTCCCGCTAAATGTGATGCATTTTCTGTCAAAATGCCTATCATTTACATAATATCTATTTATCTGTATGATAAAGTAACTCTTGTGCAGCTTGGAACACAAAACAAGACTTCCGCCTCTTATCTCTATAGCAACTTGAGGCAATTGAAGGGAATTGGCTAGAATGAAGTTTACGACTGATGACTCAGCATTATAGTTCTCAGAATAGAGCACTATCGTTTATTACTTTACCTGGTAGGTATTTAGACAATTCAGACTTTACGTTAAATTTTACTTCCTGTATTTATATAAAGCTAGATGAGGGGCCCTTGGCTAAATGATAACAGCCGCACAGGTCGTACGCTTGCCGCGGTTGGTCTGTGGAAGTGTGGATGGGTGACGACCATCTTTACATACCGAGACCCCTCCGTGCCTCGGAAAGCACGTTAAGCTGTTGGTCCCGGCTGTCATTCGTGGATCTTTGACAGTCGTTACGGGTAGTCAGAAGCCCGGAAGTCTGATAACCTTACCAAGGGGTATCGTATTACCCAATAACTGGGTTGTGGAGGTCAGATATGCAGTCGCTCCATGTAAAATACTGGTATTCAGGTGCATCCGGTTACACTGAAAGCCAACCCCAACATACTTGGGAAAAGGCTAGGCATGATGACTTAGGTATATAAAGCTAGATTAAGTATATTATAATCTGCATTCGCAACCTATTTTTTAACTTTAATTCCTACACAATAAAGTGCTGTTTACGCTACAACTTCAAACATTTTTATAGCTTTTTCAATAGTGCTAGTCACTCTGAAATCAACTTATTTACCGTTACAATAAAGTTGATATTTGTTTAACTTGAAAAAACATAAATTTGAAACATAAATAAAAAATAAATAGAATAAGTATAGAAACTAGCGATCCGCCCGGGCCCCTGCGTCGCAAGGTTTTTGCAATTTGAAAAAATATCAAGATTTCTTAAATATACATACGCAAGTTAAAAAAAGTAATGTATTATACACATACACTTTCCGTAATAAATTCTTTAAATGATGGTGCAAACCGCATCAAAATCCGTAGCGGAAACAACGCGGTCATACAGACAGACACGAAAAGCGACTTTAATTTTTAGTAAGTGTATAAAAAAAGGTAAGTACTAAGTTCAGGTACTTGTGCACCTCTGGCTATCTTTTCGGGGATTACTGGCGTAATGTTATGTGTTATATAAATCTTAGGTACCTATACAGTTCGGTTCAGCACACACTTATAAGCTACTAGCTTCCGCCCGCGAGGTATGTCGATAAAAAACTATCTGTCCTTCCCCGGGATGCAATCTGTCTCTCTGCCAAATTTTATCGAAATCTGTTCAGTGGTTTAGGCGTGAAAAGGTAACATACAGACAGAGAGTTACTTTCGAAGTTATAATATTAGTATGGATTTATAAGCTAGAACTCTACTTTGGAAGGGCAAACGGTAGCCTACGACAGAGCAAAATACGCTCTTATGTCGTAACTCGTAATATACCGTTTCTCAGGTTTATAACGAAAATTTAAATTATTAGCTGACGGTAATATCTAAACCTCAGGTTTGGGTACGTTATGTAATTGTGTATCATCGTTTTGAATACTATTTTATATTTTTTTTTCAATCTAGTAAGTTTGCTTACTTTCCCAAGCAAGATATCGTGAAGATTATCTGCGAGATATCTTGTTACTGTGGTCGTGAAAAAAAATCCCTTACCATTATGATTTATACTTATTTATTATTTCGTACCTACCTACTGACCGTATTGCAAAACTTTTAAATACCTACCTTCTGAATGCATATTTCATTGACGTGACACTGTTCTTTCAGCGAATTTCATTACAATCGATTTGTTGTGGTAAGAATTTTAATTCCGTTCACATGAAATTTCATTATGTACCTATACATTTATTGTTTGTTTTCCAGACTGTGGAGTGAGGACAATAATGTACAGGATGGGTTAAATGAATTTAAAGTTTTGTCCTTGACTCTGCTTTTAGTATTTAAATGGAGCCAGGGCCTATGCTAGGTGTTATTTGAACATAATTAAGTAGGTACCTACGAATAATGAATAGACTACTTACATTAATTACGACAAATGCCAACAAAACTGAAAAAAGATTATCTACTTGCATTTTCTTTGCACTTGAATCCTTTAAATCTGCAATTTCACGTGTACCTCTACCTACCCCATGTCAAACCAAAGCCATTTTAATAAAATTCTCTAACTTTACTCAGAGTGTGGGCGTTAACCACACGATCAAAGTTTAGTAAAGTTTCGTATAAATCGGACAAGGCAATATAGGCGCCAAAGCAAACACGACGCCATTTTATGATCGCGCACGGTGTTAATTTCGCGCCATCATGGGATGTGACCCAGATGACACTAAATCATGAACGTAATATATAGTTACTTCTACTTCTATATATTACGTCCATGCACTAAATAGTGTAAAAAAAACATGGAGGCCAATTTAGTCACTTTTCGTCTTAGCTATCAAGGTTTTACGTTCAGAAACTTTTTTGGAATTGCGTAGGTAGATAAGATTTTAACTTTCAATCTTTCATTATGGAGAATGACATTTTTGTTATTTGTATACAACCGTTGTTTTTTAAGAAATAAATCAATACTTTTCCCAATGTATAAAATATAAAACTGTGAGCACTTTCAGTTTAACGCTTCGTAGAGTAGGTAGGTGATCAATACCTATCCATTGTTTTCATAAAATATTAGAAACATAAATCATCATGATTTCTGGCCATTTCATTTTGCGAAACAACATTAGAAAAACAATTCACAATCTGAATCATCGTTCAACTAATAATTCTTGAAAATATGCGTAATATAAGTTTGAAGTAGGTATCTGCAAATTTTTACCGGGTTATAAAACCGGGTTAAAAATTATTATGTGGTAGCCTTATCTGTTTACCCGAATTACATCGAGTTTACGTGTTTTTACACCAAACAGCATAAAAACCAGACAAGACTAATAAAAGCTCATGAACATTCAATCTCCTAGCACATCAAACCTATAATTTAACCTTTTCGATATGGGTCAATGTCCCGTTAGGTTGGCACCGTGATTATACTATTATATAGTAGGTACAATATCGCTTCATGGGCCACGATTTATGGTGCCATGGCATTTGGACACAATGAAACGTACAGACTTTATACAACGCGATGACGGAAATGTATCTATAGCTGTCACTACGTGTAGTTGTAGTGTGGCGTCTGTCTGGGTTTAGGGAAATAGTTCCTTGTTTGTGTTGATTAGTTCGTATGTTATAATTTTATGTTTGCCTAGTATCACAACATCGTCCTTCTTGAACATTTAATTATTTATTTTCTTTACCACCGCTCCAGAGCAAATTACCCCGACTTATTTACAGACATCACTCAATCCAGTCAGAGCGTACGTTTTCGGAACATTTAATTTTATTAAATTAATGTACATGTACCTACTTGTCAAATCTAGCTCCTAAAGAAAACTTTTCTCAGACTAACCAATAAAGTAGAAACACAATTTATACTTACGATATTTTAATAATTTAACTACCTAAGTAAAAATATTAATAGTTAACCCTGGCATATAATATTTTTATAGTTCAAGCGCTGCCGTCAAAAGCAAAATGTCATCAAAATGTCAAATACAGCATATTTTTCAAAAGATATTAGTCCACTGCACAGCTGTAGGTAAAAAGAACTTGAGCATTCGCCGCGTGATCTAAATTACTATAGTAATTATAAACGGGCTACACGCTAGCACGGAGCACCAAATACGGAGAATTTGAGCCGACGGAAATCATAAGGGATTGAATTGCAGCTCATTCGGAATCGCTCTACAGGCCAAGCACGCTCGATTATATTCATCATTTAGTTTCTTTGCTTGTTTACATTGTGCATAGTTTTTGCCGATACAAGCTACCTGCTTTTTTTGTATTAAAAAAGACTGATTTGGATAAACCATTGAATTGGTAGACAAGCATATCTACCAAATTCGATGGTTTATCCAAATCACCAGCCCTCCTGCTTTGGTTCTTGCACTAGCACCGAAATTGCAGGAATTGGCAGTGGACAGGAAACTTAGAGAAAGTTTTGATACCCTCCACCACTTGTGGGACTAAAACTAGAGACAGAGAGAGCCTTTATGGTAGAGTGAGACCAGCTCATAACCAGTTAGGTAAGGCTATAACACATATATAGGTATACTAGCTTCTGCCCGCGACTTCGTCCGCGTGAAATTTCTTGTACCCCCACCCCGTCGCGTCGCAACACTTCGTATTCGCTTACCGTTCACTCTGAGTTTTTTTCTTTTTGCTCGGCTCCTAAGGGTCATAGCGTGATGTTAAATAGCCTATAGCCTTCCTCAAGAATTGGGCTATCAAATGCAAAAAGATTTCAAATCTGACCGGTAGTTAAAGAGATTATCGCGTTCAAACAAACAAACTCTTCAGCTTTATCTATACTAATATTATAAAACTGCAGAGTTTGTTTGTTTGTTTGAACGCGCTAATCTCTGGAACTACTGGTCCGATTTGAATGATTCTTTTAGTGTTGGGTAGTCCATTTATCGAGGAAGGCTATAGGCTATATTTTTTTTTCAAAATTAGGGATCCGTAATAAAATTGCTATTTTGTAACACAAGGTGTAAAATCGAAAACCTATTTTTGCGTGCGCTGCAAAAACTATTGACAATAGAACAAAATGATGTACTACGGGTTTGTAGAGCTCATTAAGACCTACAAAAAAGTCCGCGAGAACATATATCTAGCTATCATGGTTTAATCACAATAACCGATTTTGTGTTCAAAATAATTATTAAATCGTCTGAAGAAAAAAAAACTACGTTAAATATGTATCGTAATATTAATCTTTATCGAAATTAAGCATTATGTTATCAAGAGTATTTATGAAGAAGTAAAATACTTTTTGTTTCATCTCAATCGGATATTTCGTTTAAAAGTTATCACGTGTGTAAGATGTTAAGAGTTGGTACCTATTAAGGAGTTATGGGCCATAGTTTTTTATCAACATAAAATCCTGTAATAATCTTTTTCGAAATATATTTGTTGATGATTGTAAGCATAAGATCTTTGAAGAGTATAATAAAAAACCTGAAGAGTTTGTTTGTTTGAACGCGCTAATCTCTGGAACTGCCCAACGGATATGAAAAATTATTTTTGCATTTGACAGCCCAATTCTTGAGGAAGGCTTTACGCTACTTAACATCACGCTATGACCCTTAGGAGCCGAGTAAACAGAAAAAAAGTCAGTAAGATCGCTAACCGAAAACGAAGTGACAGCGCGGGCAGAACATACATTTCACGCGGACGAAGTCGCGGGCAGCAGCTAGTTATTAGTATAGATAAAAAACTCTATGGCCCATAACTCCTTAATAGGTACCAACTCTTAACATCTTACACACGTGATAACTTTTAAACGAAATATCCGATTGAGATGAAACAAAAAGTATTTTACTTCTTCATAAATACTCTTGATAACATAATGCTTAATTTCGATAAAGATTAATATTACGATACATATTTAACGTAGTTTTTTTTTCTTCAGACGATTTAATAATTATTTTGAACACAAAATCGGTTATTGTGATTAAACCATGATAGCTAGATATATGTTCTCGCGGACTTTTTTGTAGGTCTTAATGGGCTCTACAAACCCGTAGTACATTATTTTGTTCTATTGTCAATAGTTTTTGCAGCGCACGCAAAAATAGGTTTTCAATTTTACACCTTGTGTTACAAAATAGCAATTTTATTACGGATCCCTAATTTTGAAGAAAAAAAATATAGCCTATAGCCTTCCTCGATAAATGGACTACCCAACACTAAAATAATCATTCAAATCGGACCAGGAGTTTCAGAGATTAGCGCGTTCAAACAAACAAACAAACAAACAAACAAACAAACTCTGCAGCTTTATAATATTAGTATAGATATGCTATAGGCTAGTCATACTGTTATGTTAAAACCTAACCTTGACGATTAAACAAACAACCCTCTTGTAATTAACTCCACAATAAGCTGCTGTGCGTGCAAAACCGGTGTTGTTGATGTAAAATGATCCTGTAGGAAGGTAGGTAGTCTAGGTACCTAAACTTCTAAAGCTTGCCAGCGTGGCCTGTGGTTTCCACACGAACGAAAGCACGCGTGTGTTCTAAATGTTGCACACTATGTTGCAATGTTTTAGGGAAATCGAGGATTTATTTGCACTGACAACTGAAATATTGTTTCACAATGTAGAAGGTATTTTCCTTTTTTTCTTAGATTTTCCTCAACTTAATAATATATAACACAACACCTTTTAATATTAAGTTGAGGAAAAAAGAATTCAAATGTTTTTAACGGTTTAAACTAGGTTCTATCCTAGGATACTTAAGCTATTACATACATTTGAAGCCAGTCCTTGTAATTTTGAAAACAATGAAGGAAAAATAAGCGGTCTTATTCTTAGAAACGTTTCTCTAAAGGAAAAACAGCTTACAAATACGTGCACATAATTGCACCCTAGTGCAATAAGATGTCAATTGAGATGGTAGCGAAAATACCCATAAATATTTCTAAGAAACCATACATTTTCCTATCAACTGCATTATTTCTGATAAGTAGATATCGGCGATCAATGTTGTCCGCTACTTTTATTGATACTTTAACTTTACTCTTAGAGGGCTCATAATTGTTATTTTATTTCCAAAAGCGATTTAAGTATAAATGTAGATAACTTTCTATCATGTTTTTATTTACTTTAGAAATATTGTAACCAGAAATAAATTCCTAGAAAATAAACAAAATAAATAAAAACCCCTTCCTTTTTATTATAATCGTAGCTACAAAGTTACGTTATGGGGCTGCATTTTTTTAAATTTTACTCCTTTTAGAGCTCCATTTAATCTGTGTCTTCTCGGATTTGATGCAAAACGAGGAGTTGAATTGTTACCATACTTACTTAAACACTTGTAAGAGAAAGTTTTTATTTGTAGTTACGAATCATCAAAGAGAAACCTGCCAAATCATGCACTAGCACTAGGTACATTTTACTGTGTATCAATTTTATGCCAAAACTAATTAAGTCATATATTATCTACATATATCATATTTCTGATTACGCGAAGCCCCGTCTGGCTGTCTCAAAGTTGTGAACCAACTGGTTTGTCAGGTCAAACCTGGTACGTACAGATGTCGTACCGTCGCGGGCGCAGCCACCTGGCACATTGTGGCATTTTTCATATATTTTGCTACACATCTATACCTATTAAGCACAAGGACTGTTCATGTAGATGTAGGTCATGTAAACTTCTGCATTGTTATCTGAAGCAAATATTTGTGATCAACTTCGGGCAATTCAGATGCTTAGGTACAGCCGCGTAGCGTGACGTAGGTAGTAGTTAAAAACTATTTTAGTGGTGATAGAGACGATGTTTTTCTTTATCGTTATTACCTATAGCAAATGTTTTTGCGTCGATCACTCAAGTTGCCAAGCAGCTTGTACAAAGTTAGTAATAGCAAAAAGCATATATTTTTTGCGACAAATTAATAAACATTATCATGACTTTACTACTCTTTAAACATTGTAAAATTAACAGTCTGGACAAATTACTTATAATATGAAACTCGTAGAAACTCAAACTCAAGGAGTAACAGACAGGACCGTGAAAACAAGGTCCTCGTCTGTTGCACAAAAACGTACGACAAACAAGCCGACGTGTTGTTCATTTGCATTTATTTAGGTAATAATTTATTTACGGCAGCCACCTGGCCAGCGATGTAATGTGATCACGTCGAAAAACCACTCTATTATGTTACGTTTAGCAAAAAACAAGATTTGGGACACAGGTGGGATCGAATACAACCTTTCATGGCAGTTAAGACGACAAATCTGCAGTCAAAATATCAACTTTAGACAGATAACCTTGCCTTATTTACATATTTTCGTACAAATTGTAAGAAACTGCAAACATTTGACTATTTCGTAAATAGAAGAACGGATATAAATACGATTATTGTATACTAGCTTCTGCCCGCGACTTCGTACGCGGATCCTGTTGCTTATGCCAGCGACAACGGGGTCGTCAAAATCGGAGATCTGAAACGTCTGATGTCGAATTCTAAGAGCCCAGGGACTGAAAAACAACGGGATGCGCGAGACGATTCGAGACGTCATTTTCAGGCAATAATGAACCAATAAGGTGGTAAACTTGGCCTTGCACTTTGAATGTTGGCATAAATAGGCCTTCTGAAATCTGTTCTGCACCAAAAGATGTCATTTGAAAGGCATTATTGTACGAACGTATGTTATCCAAGAAATGTTTTGACTGTGGATGGTCACCGATTAGCAGTGATCTTAATATTTCTGGAGGATTTTGTAATATTTTAATATGTACCTACTTTCCCACCTGAGCAACACATACCGTTTGTTTCTTTTTGCCATTTAACAGCTTCACAAAAAGTACAATTTTGAACCATACCTCCGATGGCGGAATATGTGGCGTAGTCAATCATAGGAGTATACGTAAATGCACTCCGTTCCTTATCAACCCAAGGAAAGTCGCCATGCCCTACGGCTATATCTTGAGACACATCCGATTCTTCAGATGATATCGACATTCTGTTCAGAGAATGTCGAAGTCGATCAGAATTCAAACGTTCGTTGCGCTCTTCTTAATCTGTCTCTTCATGCCGTACTCCAGCAATTCTTTCTTTCTCACTTTCTAACTGATTATGAGTATTTTGTTGTGTGCGTGTTCGGGACAATGTATGATAATCTCAAGTTCATCACTTGTTTCAAAAGACCTGTTAGTAGATGTGCGAATACGCTGAGAACTCAAGCGTGATTCTGTATCGGTAAACGTTTCCGATTCGCGAGACAATGCATGTCGCTCACGATCAGCGGACAGTCGCGCATCACGTTCCGCACTTGTCTCTAGAGACCTAGAAGCAGATGCGTAGATATGCTGAGAACTCAAGCGCAATTCTCTATCTGTGAACGTCTCCGACTCGCGAGATAATGCGTGACATTTACGATCAGCGGTCAGTCGCACATCACGTTCCCGACTTGTCTCTGGAGACCTAAAAGTCGATGCGTAGATACGCTTGGAACTCAAGCGCAATTCTCTATCCGTGAACGTCTCCGACTCGCGAGACAATGCATGACGTTCACGATCAGCGGTCAGTCGCGCATCATATTCTTCACTGGTCTCTAGAGACCTGGATGTAGATGCGTAAATACGCTGAGAATGCAGGCGTGCTTCGCGATCCGAAGAGGTTTCCACGGAGCGAGTTGCAGCCTGATGTTCTCGAACAGCATCAAGTCTCTCCTGACGCTCTTCGGTAGATTCTTGGGATCTTATGATCCGCAATCTTTTAGCTCCTTTGGAACATTGGAAAAGCTTTGACCTTTTTCTAGGCATGGTTATAGTTTTATTGTGAAGAAGATACCTGATCAATTAAAATCTAATTGACTGCTCCCCTACCAAGGGTGCCCAGACACGGGGTCGTCTGGCGCCCATGTGCTGGTTTGGTCCCTGGGGTCGTCACGGCGTGCTATGTGTTCTGGTGCGCCGGTGATGGGGAGTACTCCCCAGAGGAGGGTCCGGTGACGGACAGCCGCGGCGGGTTCACGGATGAGTGCTAACGCGTGCCCATATTCCCGCCGTAAGCGGCAGAGGAGGACACCGTGGAGATTTAGTGGGTTAGAGTCCCACATAACTGTACTATCTCCCCGTGGTAGTGCAGAACGCATGAGCATTTAATCACGTTAAAAAAAAAATGGGAGTTTTGGCCAGTAGAGTCAAATTTTCAATGATATACCATCGTCATCGAAAATCAGTCCTAAACTGTTACCGCCTTCACCGCGTGGGGGTGAAATTAGTGATAGTTTTGATTTCCACATCAGATGTTTCTGATCTTCGATTTTTAGGGTTCCGTACCCAAAGGGTAAAAACGGAACCCTATTACTAAGACTTCGCTGTCCGTCCGTCCGTCCGTCCGTCTGTCTGTCACCAGGCTGTATCTCAAGAACCGCGGTAGCTAGACAGTTGAAATTTTCACAGATGGTGTATTTCTGTTGCCGCTATAGCAACAATTACTAAAAACAAAATAAAATAAATATTTAAGGGGCTCCCGTACAAAAAAACGTGTTTTTTTCGGCGTTTTTGCCGGCTGTCTGTCGCCAGGCTGTATCTCAAGAACCGCGGTAGCTAGACAGTTGAAATTTTCACAGATGATGTATTTCTGTTGCCGCTATAACAACAAATACTAAAAACAAAATAAAATAAATATTTAAGGGGGCTCCCATACAAAAAAACGTGGTTTTTTCGGCGTTTTTGCCGTCTGTCTGTCGCCAGGCTGTATCTCAAGAACCGCGGTAGCTAGACAGTTGAAATTTTCACAGATGGTGTATTTCTGTTGCCGCTATAACATCAATTACTAAAAACAAAAAAATGGTTGCCTGTAAAGTCGGTTTTACGGGCGAAGATTTTACGTGACAACGACCGATCATCCGATCATAGTTGAGTGGGAGAGAGACGCAAGGCATTCGGCGGGCCTCTCTCTCGTTCGGTGACTCATCGTAACGTTACCGAGCGTTACACTTTTTCATAAGTGACTCCCAGTCGCAACCTAATTTAAGACGTTGTCACGTCAATAAAATAAATATTTAAGGGGGGCTCCCGTACAAAAAAACGTGTTTTTTTCGGCGTTTTTGCCGTCTTTCTGTCGCCAGGCTGTATCTCAAGAACCGCGGTAAATAGACAGTTGAAATTTTCACAGATGGTGTATTTCTGTTGCCGCTATAACAACAATTACTAAAAACAAAATAAAATAAATATTTAAGGGGGGCTCCCGTACAAAAAAACGTATTTTTTTCGGCGTTTTTGCCGTCTTTCTGTCGCCAAGCTGTATCTCAAGAACCGCGGTAGCTACACAGTTGAAATTTTCACAGATGATGTATTTCTGTTGCCGCTATAACAACAAATACTAAAAACAAAATAAATATTTAAGGGGGGCTCCCATACAACAAACGTGTTTTTTTCGGCGTTTTTGCCGCCTGTCTGTCACCAAGCTGTATCTCAAGAACCGCGGTAGTTAGACAGTTGAAATTTTCACAGATGATGTATTTTTGTTGCCGCTATAACAACAAATACTAAAAACAAAATAAAACAAATATTTAAGGGGGCTCCCATACAAAAAAACGTGTTTTTTTCGGCGTTTTTGCCGTCTGTCTGTCGCCAGGCTGTATCTCAAGAATCGCGGTAGCTAGACAGTTGAAATTTTCACAGATGGTGTATTTCTGTTGCCGCTATAACAACAAATACTAAAAACAAAATAATATAAATATTTAAGGGGGGCTCCCGTACAAAAAAACGTGTTTTTTTCGGCGTTTTTGCTTTGTGGTACGGAACCCTTCGTGTTGGCCAGTTTTTTTATAAGTCAACAGGAAATGCCCATCAGACCGAACAACTTTTGCTAAGACGTCATTCCTATATATGTTATGGTGTAGCTGGGCTCTTGGAGTTCCACATCAGGTGTTCGAGATCTTCAAATTTATTCTCTCGGCAGAATATGCTCATCACGTGGAACAATTTTTGCTATGGTACCATTTTTGTATCTCTTATAGTTTAGCTGGTCTGTTGCGGTTCTGCATCAGGTGTTCAAGTTTCCAAGATAAATTATAGCCTATATGTTGCCCAGACATAATACCTATACAACAAAACAAAAATCATTCAAATCCTTCCAGTAGTTCCAAAGATCAGCGTGTACAAACAAACAGACAAACAGACAGAAATTTTTTTTCGGATTCGTACCCTATTACTGTTTCTAAACCCCCCCCCAATTTTTTTTTTTTTAATATTTTCAATGTACAGACACAGTTTTTCTACTGTTTTATTATATGTATAGATAAACAATCTCAATCTGCTTTGTAAGACCATTGTGTTATACATAATTGAAACGGAGCCAAATCTTTGCTGAAACACTCTGGATTTCATACCGCAATGCAAATCAATGAACGTCTTGATTTATGACGCTGAAATTAAACTATTCGGAACGGTACATTATAATGTAGATGCTGGAAAAGAACACAGCACAACAGAACTCACTTAATGATGGAAATAAGATCCAAAATGCTTATTTTAACAGTCTACATTTTTCAGTTCGTCTAATGAAAACACCTTTTTAATATCTACATAAATATCGATTGGAATGCGACAAACGTTCCTTTTCAAGGTGTTTCAGAGGCTTTGAATTGGTTATTGAAAATGTTGGATCAAAAGTTTGTCAAGGTTGGTAGCAGGTGTACTTGCGTCTTGGTGGTCCAGACACATGTCCTATTAAGAATCTTTAAATTATTTAATTAACCGAAATTATGCCAATACGAATTAAAATTATACCATCGTACAGATTTTTTTTTTAAGTTAAACGTAGTTAGGAACATCAAAAATCCCTTAAAAAAAATGAGATTGTATGTACAAATAAACCACAGTGTTAAGTGGGTCAACATAGTAACTTTTATTCATATTTACCTACATGATATTTTCAAACACTGACTTAGGTATGTGTTTATGAAACGTTAATTTTGCGTTCATAAACCGGAAAGTATCTACCTATTATTGAAACACTCGAGAACAATCTCGATGCTGAAAACAAAGTTCCGTACCTAAACCTTTGTATTAGTATGCAGCCTTTTAAAAACCACTGAGTCACAGACAAAAACTTATAGTTGAAAACAATTGAAACAGTATGTAGAGTCGCGTTTCACTTGATAATTTGAAACAAAAATAACGAATCTTTAGATGCGAATTTCGTCCAATTAATTGCAAGAATGACTTCTATGATAAAAAAACTCTATTTACTACAACAAAGCACGTAGTTTTTCCTGCTTTGTCACTACAAGTCGTCTTAGTTTCCGTCATTTCCTTAATTTATTACAACTGATACAATGCAGTGTCATGAAGAAAAAACGTTACATTTAAAATAATTAAGTTAAAAAAGTAGGTACCAAGCTGTAAAATAATTAAGTTAAAAAAGTACCAAGCTGTGCCAGTCAAGTCAACAGGTAGGTTTTCGAACAAAGAGATCTAACTTTCTATATAAACTGACGTAGGGCAATAAAAACTAGGCAAAGGCGATGCAAGCGGCAGTCTGGACGTATAATAAGCAAAGCCTTTTTAGGCTGTGAGACTAGGCCACGTCGCCATATTGGAAACGAATCAAAATAGTACGTCTATGGGTAGGTAGGTAGGGACAGGACATGGTATACGGACCATCTTCGATTAATTTAATGATATTTACAACGTTAGCTATCTTTGCACTGTAATGTGACAATCTAGAGCTTAGGGGTAATTTAGAACGAGTTCTTTCTACAACCAAATTTAACAACTAGGTATCTCAGCATTTCAGGTCTAACTACGAGATACTCTAACTAAGATAAAGTGATATTGAGAGCGAAAAGTGGAAAGAGGGATGGGAGACCTTTGCCCTGCAGTAGGACAACACAGACTTTAGACTTATACAAAATAAAAAATAAATATGAGCGTGTTGCAAATCATGTAGGTACCTACCGTATTATTTTTGTAATTTTTTATATAATGCAACTCCACATTGTGTTTTGATCTGACACAGTTACCTATACTTATTTAAATAATGCTGCATTCAAATTGTAATTATAAGCTTAATACATAATGCTGTATGTACATTTCTGCCATGAGTCAACAAAGAAAAGCAGCGGCTAACTAAATGATCATGACAGCAATAAATCGTTAAGTAACATAATAAACTACGATTGCTTTGACAATTTAACGAGCGCCTAAAGCTGTTGATTATATTATCTGCAGTCAGTATCGACTAAGCAGATTGGTGGCCATTTTTTGTAGAATATTAACGGTAGGCAAAGGCGTGCATTATAATTCCTGTCGCGACAACATTTAACGACCTTATTCAGCATTCAAGGCGACCACAGTCGACGCTGGTTTAGCTAATTGTCTGTGGCATGTGATGTCTCGAATCGACTCGATTAATCGTTAATTGACCGTTGTGCTTGTGGTATTATCTAAATTACTGTTATGATGGCCAGTGAGCTCATTCAATATCAGGCTAATTTCGATTTTTATCGATTAGGTATTTTAAACTGAACATTTCGACCTGAGAATTAGTACCTAAGTGACTATGGAAAAAACACGTTTACTTGGCTTTTTCTTTAACTTTACTTAAGGTTTTAGAAGTCATGATGATTCGCAGGATGTGTGTGCAATACCTACCAAAAACTAAAAACCACGCACAAATCGACGCTGTAAATCGACGCTGTAAAGGCTTTATTAAGTAGGGCACAAAGTTCTCAGTACAACCACCACAATGTGGTCTCTTATGCCGTTTACCGAGGAACACTAAACCACAGGACTCACCTGCACTTCCTTTATACTAAGTCAATTCTTTCGACATCAATGGCTAAACTACGCATACAATAAAATGTTGGCAAGGCAAATTATAGTAAATAAAGTCTCACATATCCGCATGAATGCATGATAAAACATAAGCTATAGACTTGTTTACTAGTAGACAACAAATACCAGAGTTATTTTAAACTGCCAGACCATAACTAACTAACAGCGAATAGTGATGCAGTTTCGCTTATTTTCCATGGAAGGATGTGCACATAGCACTTTATTTTAATACCAAGACCCGCATGGAAATAAACCCAACGAATTTGCAATGAAATTTCGTTTCATATTCCTTCCTTAACTTAGAACACGACGCAGTCCGGCTAGGCTAGAACAAGTCTTAGTACTTGCGACTCGGCTAGCCACGCCCATCCTGTGCTCGCGTATCGATGCATCGATTTAATTTACGGTACTCGATTATCGATATATGAATCGATATAGTACCTAATCGGAACGCTGACTGGTGTCACCATTTGGCCAGTGACCCGTGCCATGTGTTTCATTCATTCTGAGTTTGCATTTTATTTTTGTAACTGGCAACTGGATGACCCGTAAGCGTATAGAGCTAGATTCAAAATGTCTCTGATGTCATTAGTCCTTATAAAACTCACTCAGGAACTTTTGTTCTAATACTTGTAAAACGACATGGTAGAACTAATGATATTTTGTTTTTTGTTACAGATTTTAACTGACGAGTGCTTGGATAGCTGAACGAGGCCATAGGTAGGTACGTACCGTGTTATGTTGACGTCCTCAGGCTAGGTGGAGCGACGACCTTCGCAGGATGGCTGGTAGCAGCTGGATGAGAGTTGCCGAAAATCGAGTTGAATGGCCTGCAATAGGGGAGGCCTATGTCCGGCAGTGGACTGCTATAGGCTGATGATGATGAAACAATAATAGTATTTTGCGTGTAGGTACCTATGTAAATAGGTAATTGATACAACCATTAGACACCAGAATCTGTTAATAAAACAATGAATTATAACTCGTTGCTTCATTTTTCAGATATGATTATAACAATGTAGTTTCCCTACTTACTTGGTAACTTCGCACATATTTTAAAGATTTTTTAAAACTATTAGGTGACGTAATTCCGGTCTGACTGCACCTCGGTTGACACTTTGACGTGTAGCTCATTCCTTTTTCGTGCGCGGTAGCTATCGCACGCGCCCTTAAGCATCATGCCAAAAAGAAGCGCGCAATCAAAAATTGATCACTACGCTAGGAAAATTAGAAAAATTGAAGAAAAACAAAGACCGTTACAATCGTCATCGGATGATGAAGGTAAGCAAAGTATACTTTATTCTTTGGTGATCTAGAAGTGAATAGTGAAAAAATATCAGTTTTGAAAATGCTCTGGGATTGACTGCGAGTCAATAACTTTGACATTGTTCAAAACTAAATTATAAAAGTTAAACTTTAATATTGCATCGGGATTGACTGCGAGTCTTTAACGATGACAAACAAGCACAGAAAATACGTACAATCTAAAACAGATGTAACGTTAACGTGCAAAATCAATTAAGAAATTTTATTCTTTAATATTGCATCGGGATTGACTGCGAGTCTTTAACGATGACAAACAAGCACAGAAAATATGTACAATCTAAAACAGATGTAACGTTAACGTGCAAAATCAATTAAGAAATTTTATTCTTTAATATTGCATCGGGATTGACTGCGAGTCTTTAACGATGACAAACAAGCACAGAAAATACGTACAATCTAAAACAGATGTAACGTTAACGTGCAAAATCAATTAAGAAATTTTATTCTTTAATATTGCATCGGGATTGACTGCGAGTCTTTAACGATGACAAACAAGCACAGAAAATACGTACAATCTAAAACAGATGTAACGTTAACGTGCAAAATCAATTAAGAAATTTTATTCTTTAATATTGCATCGGGATTGACTGCGAGTCTTTAACGATGACAAACAAGCACAGAAAATACGTACAATCTAAAACAGATGTAACGTTAACGTGCAAAATCAATTAAGAAATTTTATTTCTTACACTACCCTCAGAATTGTTATCTTCACAACCTTAATTACAAATTGTAATTTTAGGTAGCGAAGATCCTGATGTGGTCCCAGGCAATGATAATGAAGCTATTATGGAGCCAATACCCGTGCCAACCGACGTACCACAAGACGTGGAATCGGAATCTGGCGACATTCCTAACCAACACTATGCCCAGGCGGAACCCTGTCCCCCTGAGGCAACTACTGGTAGCATGGAACCTGAGTTAGACTGTTAGATCCTGATCTACTGTCGCCACTCGGTGAATCGACATCAGATTCGCCTGACTACGGCGATAACATTCACGATAATCTATCGCAGTTGTGGCTTCCTTTGCTAAGGAAAGGAATGCCTAAAGAAAACAAGGACAAGGTACTGAAAGAGTACCTTGTGCCAGACAATTGTAGGCTCCTTCAAGCATCCAAGTTGAATGCTGAAATCTCGGCGGCGGTACCGGACATGGTTCGCAACCGCGACAAGACACTTACAGCGTCTCAACAACAGCTAGTGCGGGAATCACCGCCATCAAGGCTCGAGTGAAATTAATCACACCTAGCTCGGACAAGGCATTCATAAATATCATCAACGAGTCCGAACGGGATAAATCACTGTTTGGCTCGTTCTTATCAGAAAAAATTAAAGCCGCCAAGGCCATTGAAAAGCAAGGCCTTTCCATAAAAAAGACCGCAAAGTTTCAAAATCGCCTCAACTTCCTAATACCCGCCAGTCCTACCCGGGAAACTGGAACCTGCCTCCTCGATACCCAGCGAACAGGGGGGGGGGGGGGCGAGGTGCATACAGGAGGCCGATGACGACGGCGGGGAATCGCTGTCCGTACACGATGTCAGCACAGCCGCCACAACGCCCGGCCTCGCAGGACAAACCTCGGGCTCCCGCTCAGCGTCACCGTTAACGCAGGTACATGCGGTTAGACTTACCCAATTTTATGACCGATGGCTAAAAATAACAATGTTGTTCTTGATTGGTTAAAAAATGGTTATCCAATACCCTTTCATACACATGTACGACAATCAATAATACCTAAAAACAACCTATCAAATACTGAGAAATCAGATATGATGAAAGCCGTTATGAAACTCAAATCTTTAGGGGCTATCTCAGAGTGCAATGTGACTAAAGATCAATTTATTTCTAAAATATTCCTCACATTAAAACCTAACGGCGATAAACGCTTTATATTAAACCTAAAAACCTTAAACAAGCTAATCAATAGCGAACATTTTAAAAATGGAGGACTACCGAACAGCATGCAAATTGATACCACGCGATGGATACCTTGCTACCATCGACTTAAAAGAGGCGTATTTCCTCTTAGGCATTAGGCATTCCGACCGTAAATATTTATCAATTTCAGCCCAATAATTCGCTAAGAACATATGGCTTTAATTGCATGCCGTTGGCGTTTGGCTTATCCGTTGCCCCACGGGTATTCACTAAGGTTATGAAGGAAGTCATAACTTACCTCAGACATCACGGTTTTCAGTCAGTTTGTTATTTAGATGACATTTTATGCATTGGAAATACTTACGAGAATGGTCATAATAACGTAAATGAAACTTTGAAACTACTCGAGTTTCTAGGATAATTGACAACAAAGTCAATTACGATAAAAGTATGTTAAAACCGCGACAATTCTGCAAGTACTTAGGATTTTGTTACGATACCAGGTATCTCAGTACCTATACAATTGCCAGCCGATAAGCGACGTAACATCATCGAATTAGTAACAAAATTCACTAAATTACAGCCATGTTCCATCCGCGAATTAGCTCGCTTTATCGGTATTCTAGTCGCCACTAGCCCAGCCCTTAAATACGCTTGGGTATACACTAAGATTTTAGAACGCCAGAAGTTTCTAGCGTTACTTAAGCATAATAATAATTACGAAGCTAAAATTAACCTACCTAATATTATATTAGAGGATCTGAACTGGTGGCTACACGCAACCTTATGCGACAGCCAAATTTTGACATCGAAATCTATACCGACGCGTCGATGTCAGGCTGGGGTTCTGTTTGCAACAACGCTCAAGTACATGGCAAATGGAAGTCTTCAGAAAATTATTGTCATATCAATTACTTAGAGCTGATGGCAGCCTTTCTAGGTTTGAAATCCTCCGCCAGTGATGCAACCAATAAATAAATAAAATAAACAATATTACTGCGCATGGACAACACCACTGCGATCAGTTATATAAATCGTATGGGGGTATTCAATACCCCCACTTAAACGACTTGGCTAGGTCCCTTTGGAAATGTTGTGAACAGCGCAACCTATAGGTCATATACCTATCATACGTAAATTCCAAAGAAAACCGGGCAGACGCCGCGTCTAGAGTAGTCAATCCGGATACTGAATGGTCACTTTCCGATGAAGCATTCCAAGACATTATAAAATATTTTGGTCAACCTGAAATAGACTTATTCGCGTCCCGCGATAATGCGAAGTGTACCACATTCATCTCATGGAAACAAGACCCTGACGCAGCATCCGTAGACGCATTTACGATGGACTGGCAGAGCCATTTCTTCTACGCTTTTCCACCATTTTCCCTGGTATTAAAATGCCTTAGAAAAATTATTGATGACAAATGCACATGGCTTACTAGTTTATCCCAACTGGCCATCACAGCCATGGTTCCCACTATTGCAAAGCCTTATAGTTTCCGACGTTGTTTATAAATTAAGACCCATAAAACCCAAGTACTCCACCGCCTGGAATCCCCAATTGGTTTTAAACCATGTCTCAACATGGTTCCCTAATAGTGAGTTCTAACTCACACAGCTCACAGGGTACAAACGCTGTCTTTAATTAAACTCGAGAACATACTTTTCTCTGATAGCGGCATAAAGATCGTCATAACAGACATCATAAAGACATCCGCACCCGGCAGAGACCAGCCAATATTGTTCTTGCCATACTTCAGGAAAAATACGCGTATATGTCCAGCTACGGTGCTCTCAGGTTATATTTCTATAACTAAAAGCATAAGACCTGAGAGTACAATCTGTTGTTGACGTACAAACGGCCACAAAAACCCACTACCACGCAAACCATCAGTAGATGGATCAAACAAGTCTTGTCAGAAAGCGGCATTGATACCAGTGTATTCGCCGCGCACAGTACACGGCTCGCGTCAACCTCGGCCGCAAGCTTAACCAGGAGTTAATATAGAAACCATTCGCAAAAGCGCAGGGTGGACTATTAGTTCATCTAATTCATTTGCTCGTTTTTATAATAGGTGCGTTATAAACGAAGGCGAATTTGCCAAATCTGTTTGCTTACGATTAGACATACAGACTGATTATTAATTCCTATTAACTATAGGTACCTATCATAAGATTATATTACACTACAGAAATGTTTATTTATGTTATGTTCATGTGATCGATAAGATCTTTATGTTTAGCTCGTTGAAGTTAATTCGAAATAAGTAAATATAAATGTAACGTACCATTACGGAAACATAAGTATAACTATAAGGCTGATTTGTCTATAGGTAAATAAAACCATAATGTTTCAAACCTTATTGTTTTCCATTTCAAAACTTTCTGACTCTTAACATCTACATTGTTATAATCATATCTGAAAAATGAAGCAACGAGTTATAATATATGATCAAACGAACTTCCAAGTGAAGTTCGATCATTATTATGATGAGTTGCTTCATTTGAAGATAATATGATCACCCTCCCTCCCTGACGCTTGAAGATTCCCAGATATAGAGAAAGTTTTATATCATACTCATGACTCTAAAAAATGAGCTACACGTCAAAGTGTCAACCGAGGTGCAGTCAGACCGGAATTACGTCACCTAATAGTTTTAAAAAATCTTTAAAATATGTGCGAAGTTACCAAGTAAGTAGGGAAACTACATTGTTATAATCATATCTTCAAATGAAGCAACTCATCATAATAATGATCGAACTTCACTTGGAAGTTCGTTTGATCATATATAAACGATAACTTAAACCACGTAGATATTTATATAAATATATTCACTATAATAAATTAACCAGCAAACATTAATAATTAATATAGCTATGTGGTAACCGAGTATATTAAATTAATATAACATTTGCATAACATGTTACATATAGATTCTCAGGTCGAAATAATCCTCATCAAGTTTCTTAGAAGACACGGTTTATCTATCGAAAAGTCAATAAAAACATTTGAATTTATTTAACCATATAAATCATATTAAGATAGTTCGCCTCAGATTGATAACAGGATAAATTTTTTGAAACATATTTAGATAAAAATATTATTTTTATGAATCATGAATAAAGATGACATTAGGTAGATACGTTTACCTCCTTAAAAACTGTTAATGGTTACGCAATCGCAAGAATGACGTGCGATGACAGGCGTACCTACCTAATAATAAATTGTTTTTTAATAACACAAACCAATTTCGGAACATTCTCTCAGAAAAGTTCGTTTGTAGTCCCCGTACTGAAAGCCTGATCAATACTGAACATTTCAGTAACACTTTACATCTAATCTTAGCCATTTTGATTTCTTCGTCTACCTAAGTAGGTACCCAACTACCCACTGCTCAAATGTAGGCTTAGTCTTTTGGTAAATACACAAGCGAGGCCAAATCCTGTATTTCAGGATACCAGAAGGCCAATTCCCGTACTTAATTTAAAACTTTCAAAATCTAGTCGCAAGCTCATCTCAGCGACAGTCCATGTCAAAAACTTGCCAAAATTTTAGAGAAATTATAGGTATTTTTGACAGATTGAAACTGAGATCAGACTGTGAACGTTCTTAAAATTACGAGAATTGCCTCTCTGGGCATATTTTTTATGATCCTCAAACACAGTCCAAAGTACTCGTATCTAGAAATATTACCTACAATGATTGTCATTGCGGGTGAATAAATTGCGCATGATACCTACTGTAATAGGATAGCGTCTGCCGTGTCTATGTGGTGTGTACGCACTACGTACCACAGATTATGTGCCGAGGGGAGAATTATCTGTCATCTAATACACACATGAATTATTTATATTAAGTTCCGTACTCGTATTATCCTGGGTTTCTTTTGTATTTTCCGCTGTATTGCTGCTATCCGAGGTTACATCTTTTTTATTTCTTGTATTGCACAAGTATACCTAGGTATCTATTTTAATGTAACAAATGAAAAAAAATCGGGAAATCCAGAAAATTACAACTGGCACAAAATTCCTAATAGGGGTTTTATATTTTAATCTTTTCCGAAATCTAGAATAATTATCAAAAACCAGAATACGAGAGATTTACCTTATGATATCTTGGGGTTTTTAAAACTTCTTTTGAGTTGCGAAACAAAAAGGGTTAACCTATACAAGAAACACGTTATCAAAATGAGCGAATCATTCATTAAAACATAATATCCGTGGATAAGCGGTAATTTTAGAGGCACATTATTTGTGAATTTGTGATGAAACCAAGAAAGATCCCAATGGCGTTGTTACTAAATCGTAAACACACAATTTAGTAATATTCTAGAGAATATTGTAGTGTTTATCTGTACGTGTGTTCGTTAGGCACTAAATCACGTCCGACCCAGCAACGGATGAACTGGAATTACACAGAATAAGCTGCATAATGTAGAGATATTTGCGCGAAACTTTCACCAAATTCTAGACTTGAATTCCGAAATAGATTTAATATATATAAATGCAAATGCATGCAAAGAGCTTAGCAGAAAGGATTTTCCTGGAACGTAAGACCAAAATTTATATTCTATGAATAGAATACATCATCATTATCCGTTTAGAAAATCCAAACGTCTTTACTTATGTAGCGCCGGGGAAAACCAGGCCCACTCACGCCGCAGAAACCTTGTTACAGTTTAAATCTAATTCTTGATATGTAACATCACGACACGATTGATTTAGGTCAGGATTATTTAAATATGTCAGTCCGTCAGACACGGGCTATGCATTTTTGCACGCGCCATCGCGTCACTACACCAGGCGGCCCCCAGCGGCGATTGTATGCAAACTAAATCATTCATCTAACTGCGTAAGTTTAATATGCAGTGCCTCGACCAAGTCGCTTTCGGTATCGTAAAGGCCTACGCAGACCGGGACGGCATGGCAAGGGATTTTGCCGTCCGTCAGCGCACACTAGCCGCTTAGGGTGCTTGTACACGGTGCATGTAGCTTGCGCATGTTGAGGCACTTGCGCGGGTTATATGCATCGTAAACATATCGTTTAAAAACATGTGCGAGTCTAGTGACTCGAAACTCGAACAAATAGCTTGCGCATATTACTCACGCGTGTAACCCGCATCTTTACTTGCTACAGCTACATGCACCGTGTACAAGCACCCTTAGATACCGCGGCATTCCAGCGGCTTCCCCTCTTCTCTACCCCCGCCGCCTCACCCTGCGGTATGTCACAACGAGCGCCGGAGTCCTTAGCATGCCGTAGCCTACCGCGGGACGCCACGGCATGCGGCATCCCGCCGCGGGAGACTGTGGCACGTCTTTCAATGCCGTGCAATGAAATCCCTTTCGATGCATTATTTTAAAGCATAGCAATGTATGTCGTATTTCTATATCGATACGTTTGAATGTCCATTAGTAAAAATTTTAATCCCTTGCCATGCCGTCCCGGTCTGCGTAGGCCTTTATTCGACATTGTTCATCAAGCCAGCTTGAGCCATGCAAATACGCATTAATGAATTATGTTAGGGATGGGCTTATTATGTATCCGTCTTCGTGTCGTGACCGCGAGTCCGCAACCCGTTGAATGGACTGACCTACAGATTACGTATGCTTCAAAGAAAAAGTGAATGACGAAAGACTGACGTATGTTGCAGAACCTAGTATATCGAGATTTGTGTGATGTCAGTATTTTTTAACCGATTGCCTCAATACCCGCATAATAGGACACTACTATGACGTAGATATAACTGGTCCGTCTGGAATCACCATATTACTGATACCACACCGTCACAGCGTTCGCAGATAACTCTATGAGGAATATTCAGTGACAATGTTTTATTTATATGGCGCCACTTATACCTAATATAACTCATTACCTACTCGTATAACACATAACTTGGCTGAAATAATAACCTGGAATGGGAAAAAGATAACAATAATTAGCTCTAGTTCATCTCATGATGGATATCCTTAATAAATAATTAATTTAATTAAAACAAACATGCACATGTTTCCTCTATGATGCGCTATTATGCATAATTGCGCATCAGTAGGTAGAGGAAACAATAAACAAAATAAGTAGGTGCGTTCCGTTCCACACATAGCGTTCTATATGTAGTTTCACCATTTTTCAGCGAATTTAAACCACAGAAAAATGTGTGCATTAGTCAGTAGGTAGTGCTAAGAACGCTATCTTGGTAACATTTTCATTAGCAATTAAATCTATAGTAATATGTACTAGCAGCGCCCCGCGGTTTCACCCGCGTAAGTTTCGATCCCGTGTGAATATCGGGATAAAAAGTATCCTATGTGTTAATCCAGGAAATGGTCTATGTGTCAATTTCCAAATCGGTTCAACGGTTTACGCGTGATTGAGTAAGAAACATTCAAACATCTTCACAAACTTTCACATTTATAATATTAGTAGGATTAAACCGGGAGGTATTTGTGAATTTGTATGTAGAGGGTAATTTTCGGAACTACTAATCCGATTCCGAAAATGCTTTCACTGATGCGAAGAGTACCTACAGTATTGCCGAGTGTCATGATAAAATATCTCTTTTTATATTTAAAACAAGAAATTTCACGCAGACGACGTTGCGGTGCGGGCAGGAACTAATAATATATTATGGTGTCTTTGTTTGCCTCACACCTAGTTATTCTCATTTTGGGGCAAATAAACTTGAGTCCGATGTTTTCCCTTCTTTCTACGTTCCTCACAACTACAACAAAACTGAAACCTTTACTTACAATAAAACCGTTCAATCTGAATGAGAACGAGTCGTAATTATCTGGACGACATTATATCACAATCAAGACACACTTGATTGACGACCGTCCATTGTTTTGTGTCCAGTGTTTATCGCGTTGTCTTGACAATAAACTGATCCTTAGCCGTAATAGCCAATAACGCGGAATCTTAAGTTGATAAAGAAAGTTAGTAGACACATTAAACATACAATAATCAGTTATTTCAAAATCAAAAGTAATTTATTCAAACTAGGCTAAAATCAGCACATTTTAAACGTTAAAATGACATTAGAGATAGGGCTGCCATCACCTTAATTATGGACCCCGGATAAAAACTTTAAAAACCGTTGAAAAATCTTCAAATGTCCCGGACATTTGGGTGAAATAAAGATTTTCCCCGGAATCGCAAAACTACAATAAAATAAAAACCATCGATCGTTCTTTTCTTATTTATAGAAAATCAACTTAAACCTCAACAATATAAATGAAACGCTTAATTTACTGTAAATGGTAAACTGACTGACTGATTGTTGATATATCAACGCACAGTCTAAACCGCTGCTCATGACATGAAATTTGGAGGGTGTGTTCTTTGTGAAGAGTAGGTATCCACTAAGAAAGGGTTTTTCGAAATTCCACCCCTAAGAGGGTGAAATTTCACGCGGACGAAGTCGCGGGCGGAAGCTAGTCATTTATACACTTTTCTCGATGTGAGAGGTATTCTGGTAACAAAAATAATCAGCTCTCCTTTTTGGCATCAATGAAAATTTAAAAAAAAATGTAAATCAGAAGCAAATTATGAATGCCACGAGCGAGAGTACGGGTAAATTTGCCGCGCGGCGAATTTTTAACTATGATTTGCAAATCATTCAAAGTCGGATTTCCCCTAACACAGAAAGTGTCCGGGTGAACACTATTTTTTAAAACCCCGCCCGAACGCACTATCTAAATAGGACAAATCCGGGGAAACCCGGACGGACGGCAGCCCTAATTAGAGTCCCCGAGAACGCCCGCCTTTCACCTCTTCCTAGTGCGTTAGGTGGGAGTGGGGGGACTTCCCAGCAACCCATTTACAATGTAGGTAATGTCTATGGAGCAAAACCAAACGGATTTTTTTTCTTCTTCCTCTTCCTAATACTTATCTTGTTTTTCCTCCCTTAATAAAATGTGAACGAATGGAAAAATAGTAGTAATCTCTTTTAAAAGCTTTTTTTTCAGATCTTTTCCCCCTCAGCCCTGAAAGATCAAAGTCATTAACGTTTCAGCTACCTATTCTACTAAATATAGAAATTTTAAAGTTCAATGGCCTGTTTCTCTTAAAAGTCTTAAACAATAATTTAATAAATGTTTTTTTAAGAATCATTAAAAAGGTAGGTACTTAAGTATAATAAAATTTGTGACCTACGTTTTTCAGACGTCTTTCAAAACTATGCAGTTGCCCAAGTATTAAGTCTGATGTACGAGTGCGTGTGAGTTATGTAAATGTTATGAAAACAATAGCTCATTATTGCAAATGGTGGGTATTTAAATGATTGTTTATGAGATTTTATTAAATTAAACTGTAAATTAAAAGTGAATAATAAGAGACTAGTGAATAATATGAGATGCTTCTCGATTCAATAAATGTAGGTATGTACTCGACATACCTACATTTATTGAATGATAAAATGATATCATACAAGGTAGACTAAATAAACAAGATGAAAGCAGATACCTACATAGGTACATAGTACCTACACATCTGTGTTAATGGCGTCTTTGTGTACCGTAGAGCTCGATCACTTATCTTATCACAGTTATCACTTATCAGGGAGACAGAGTTGCGGTGGCGTCAATTTGATAGTGCTTATTACCTTGTTTACCGTTCACCTCTTCCACAATAAAGTTAAAAATCAATGACCTGCCGTATCAGCGATTTTACGCAATGTTTCTAACAATGACAGAAAGGTCTGATAAGAATTTAATTCAGTTTAACTCTTCTCTGCGTTAGGAATCTAATGGCAGACTATTGACGCGACACAATACGATCGCCGTGACCTCGGCTTGTGATCAAACATCAAATTAATACATTAGCAACTCGCAAATCATCGCCATCGCTCCGAAAAACAGAATGTGTCGGTATTAAAATATAATTGGAGTTAGTCTGTTGGCGATCGGGCGCCGCGTTACACGTCTCCACAAACAGCCACCAATCGCGTTAGGTACCTCTCGTGATCACGTAATTATCTCGCGACAAATATATTCCCTTCGCAGTGACAATCAGACAGTCAACATAATCTCGTCCGTTATTGTGCGCCGTGACTTATTGTGTTGTGGTTAATGTGAAAGTGCGACTTTCTACAATAAACTAGTGCGGAACTTGTCTAGTTACCTATATGAATTAAGTAGCTATTGATATAAGCGAGACTCAATCCACTTGGAGCATTTAATAAATGTAAGTAGTATCTATCTACTCGTACAGTCGTACGCAAAGTCGTAAAGTTTTAATAATCATACGATTCATACAACGTTTGTGGAACGTGAACTTTGATTGAGAATAAGTAGAGCAGTGTGTACCAAGACAGCATCTTATTAAAAACTTTACTTTTGGGAAAAACATACAAAAAGAGTTTAAATTATTTAAACTCTTTCTGTATGTAAGGAAAAAGTAGAGTTTTAAGTTATTAAATAACGATAGTTTGCTTTACGAACTGTAGAAGGAACAACAAATTTAGTAGGAAAATAAAGTGTTAAGTGTGAATTAAGGTCTTTGAATCAATCACTTGGAATTTTATACATTATTTTGTTGTAAATGTTACCAACTTGTTGTATCTACCTGTTTAATATTTGTGGGGACTCTACCTAACCTGCTCTACCGTTCTACCTTACTATATCTTTACTTGAAAGACAAAACAAATATGATATCCTTCAACAACTCCTGTCACACAAAGTAATCACGATCACGACACAGACCGACAGATGGACAAAACGCAGATAAGATTTCATGCGAACAAAGCTACACCATCTGTGCACCGTGTGTGTATTAATTGGGTACACAACAATCAAGATACCGGAGGAATATCATGTTTATGTTGGTAACATAAATATGTAATGCATTGTTTATAATAATGTTTTGTCCTATGCATTTTACGAAAAAACCGATAGGTACTTTGATAACCTCGCACACGTATTATCTGTTAACATAAAATAACGGTAAAAAGGACTATTTTGCAAATGTTGTGTTTCATTGTTCAGGGTGAAACAACGTTATGTTTCCATATTGTTAGTTCGCCAAAAACGCAATTACAAAAAGAACTTGTTCAAACCATTGTTTCTTACTACTGTTATTTGTAAACGAGACCCACATGTTTTTTTCGTGTTTGGAGAAAATTTCATAATTGATGTAATATTTGATTTGGCCTAGGGAGTAATGTGATGTTTTTGTTGTTTCCAGAGTTCGCTACGAGATGGGGGCAAGGTCCCGGGAGTTGATTCTGCTCCTGGCAGTGTGTGCGCTAGCACTCAGCGAGTCCGTGAACAAGGTTGCTGACGACAAGAAGAAGGAAGACGTCGACAACTTCCTGTTCCAGTACGACGACTTCGACGCGGCCGATGACCAAGAAGTGCTGTATAATGAGAACAGACCGTGCCCAAGGGACTGCATATGCACTGTATCCCAAGGATACAGAACAGCCAAGTGCGATCGTCTTGAAATCGGCACACAGAAGTTCGGCGATGACATCACTGACCTTGTCATTGAAAACGCCGACTCGCGGTTCCCCATTCAGTTGACAGACTTAATCTTCAAGAAACTCGGTCTCCACCAGATTACAACAGTGAAGATTGTAAACAGTTCAATTGATTTTGTTGCACCTAATGCATTCCACGGCCTTCCTAACCTGTATGCAGTTAATTTGTCGAACGACAGACTGAAGATTTTACACCCGGAAACGTTTGCACATAACAAAAAGTTAGTACTGCTGACACTCGCCAATAATCCTTTGAAGTTTCCTGCCGCGGATTCTCAAGATTATTTCTTGAATACTTCCTCAATTCAAGAGCTTGACATTTCGTACTGTAACATGAAGTACATCGCTGCGAACACGTTCACTAACATGCCCGGTGTGATGTACCTGAACCTCGCCGGCAACAATCTGTCGAACATGGATCCTAACACGTTCAAGAAGTTACTGGACTTGGAGGAGCTTGATCTGAGCGATAATGACATTAAGTCGTTGCCAGATGACATCTTCTCAGAGAACAACGAGCTCGCCACTCTTCACATTTCAAGGAACCCTGTGGATACCGTATACGGACTGCAGATCTCCGACTTACTCACTCTAAATGCTGGACAAACTAACATTCGATTCATTGGACCGTCCATGTTCAACGGTATGACTTACATTGCCAATCTCAATCTCAGTGGCAACAACATTGAAAAGATCCACAACCAAGCATTCCACAAACTAGTAGAACTTAACTATCTAGACCTTTCTTTCAACACTCTTGACTTCATTTCCAACATTCTCATCAAAGAAAACATTGAACTAGATATCTTCAAAATCTCAAACAATCCCAAGTTGAAACACTTACCCGCTGAAGGATTCGAGTGCTCTGTTGATCAGTTTAACATTTACTTGTTCGATGCATCCCACTGCGGCCTGGAGGAGGTCTACGACAACTCTTTGAGGACTTTCTCAGCTTTATCTGTGGTTAATTTGTCTAACAATGCAATCAAATCCATTGGAACTAAAGTTTTCACAATGTGCCCCAAACTGGTTGAAATCAACCTTTCGTTTAACCAACTCACAACTTTGGACCCGAAAGTTTTTGAGAAAAATAACGAACTCGGCAAATTATACCTCCAAGGCAATCCACTGAAAGTACTTAACGCAGAAGTGTTTGTCTATACGCCTATGATTACATACCTGGACATGAGCCACGCTGAATTGACCTCACTATGGAAAGCAGACAAAAACCGCTCACCGACTCTCCTCAGTAATTTGACATTCCTTAACGTTTCTCACAACCGTATTACCGAAATCAAACAGACGGAACTCGATCACTTAAACAAACTTAACGCACTGGACATCAGTAACAACCCACTTGCTTGCAGCCACGATTTTGAGAACCTTATGAGTTGGTTGAGCAAACGTAAAGTGTCCCCTAACGGAAGCGGAAGCAGCAGCATTGCTAATCTAGCTAAGGACACTAAAGAAGACGACGTCGGCACTTACAGCTGGGAGTTCCTCACCCGCAAGACTTGTGGAAGTGCCGTCGTACATCCCGTGGAGCCCCTGCCGCCCGTCTCCGATGAGGAGATTTGGGAAAGAATTGATACCGACCCCGAGGGTAACTTTGATCTGAAGAACACATTAGATGATGGTAAGGTAGCTGCTCCGAAAGACATTTTCTTAGACAATGACATGATTGATGATCAAGCCAAAAATGGCGAGGATGATGATGACGATGATGCAGCAGACGACGACGACGAAGAGGAGGACGAAGACGAGGACGACGCCAGCGAGGACTACGACGGAGAGGAGGACGACGTCGACCTTAAAGTTAAACTTATTGAGAAGAACGCCACCAAGCCGGTCCCACAAGTCAACGTTACTACTCCATCACCGATTAACGACGTTCAAATTAATATCAAATTACTTGAAAACGAAATTAGTGATGAAGAATCAACGGGAACTTTATACTTGCAAAGCTCCACTGACACGGAGGACGAGCATAGCCGCTACGGATACTTGTGGCCGATTTCAATCGCCATTTTTGGAGCGCTGCTACTGCTCATTGTCATCGCTAAGGTTGTGATGCTGGCTTGCACTAAGAGGACCAAGCAGGTTAGATATAATAGTGCCATAATTGCGGCTATGAGCCAGCCCGGACGCACGAAGAAGGACTGCGGGCTGGTGTACCAGCAGCTGACAGAGGACCTGGCTAGCCCGGCCACGCCCAAGCTCAACCGCTACACGCCGCTGCACAGCGTGACGGTGAACGCGTCCAACATGTCGTACGAGAGCAGTCCGTTCCACCACAGCAACATCGTGCCAGAGGCCGTCTGAGCCACGCAGAACAAACGTACATATGTCAGAGTTAAAACTCTATACTAACAACTGCGTTAACTCTTACATAAGCAGTAAGTGATAGTTGTAAGCGCTAGTCACAGCCGAATACATATCTAACAAACATTTCTTAGTACAGTGCCTTTATGATCACTCTCGAACAATCGCGACAATGTTTTCAATCTAGCGCTTTTTGAATATTAAAGTAACAAATGAAGTCAAATTACAACAAATTAATTTAAGATTATACATATTATATATTATACAAATTAGTTGATAGGTTTATTTTATGTACTTAAAATTATTAAAAATTAAACACTAATCATTGTTGTTTCTGTTACCTTTGAGTGATTCCAGCCCTTTCCTCTCTCTTCTACTATAATATGAAAATATAAAACTACGAATAAAACCAGTCATTAGAACCATAAATATTTATTTAAAATAACTTTGTAACAAATTGATTTCATTAAACTTTTCGTTTCACATGTAAAAATAGTATTTCAACAATAAAGACTTCGTGTGTTATCCTTATCACAGTAATATACATATACCCTACATTACATATTTACATAAATATCCGAAAACCATAGAGTAAAATAATTTTCCACTTATTTACATACACGTATAAAGTATATAGTTTCTACAGGCTGCTATCTATTTATTATTGACAACTTGATTTACCTCAATAAATGGTAAGTGAATCTTCTAACAGATTAGACAAATCCTCTTCTGTCTGTGGCAGCGGCGTCATACTCAATAGTCGTTTCTGAAACAAAAGAGGTTTATTGTCAATTAGATTTCAAAATTTAATGTATGCAGGAAAAAACATTAATGACAAAATAATGATTGAGGAAACTTGATAATAGGTATACCAAAGATAAACAATGATTGTCAAAGATGTGACCTTTGGAGAAACTAGCTGATCTCTAATAATTATACCTACATGATGGGGTTTATTACATAACGTTGCAATGAATAACATTTTTTTTTTACGTTTAAACGTGTCTTTATCTTTAAGCAACGTTTATAAATAAAACCTACAATGTGTTCTTGTTTCATTTCCATCCATATTTTAATTCTCAGAATATTAACTGCACCTTTAACTTGTCATTAAACAAAGAATGACGCTTCTTATCAGATGACAGATAATGCCAAGAAGATTCTTGATACAATTTATTTATCTATACATATACATATAATAATAATAAATACATATACATATAATAAATTTGTAGAAAAGTGGTGTCTGTACAATGGAAATATATAAAAAAAAAGTAGCAGGGGTTGTTATTATATCGATGCCGAACCCGAAATTGTAATTTTTTTTTTTTTTGTCTGTTTGTTTGTGCACGCTAATATCAGAAACGTCTTATTCGATTTAGATGCGGTTTTCACTAATATGTATATTGTAGTAGGCTTCACTTAACATTTAGTGTTTATTTCATGTCAATCGGTTCATAAATAAAAAAAGTTATGTCAATTTAAAGAATCACGGCGAACATTTGTTAAGGTATTCTATCAGAGTACGTACACGCCTCGGGCCTGCGCGTCCGATCTTCGGAACTACTGGACGGATTTGAATGATTTTTTTTATTGTATAGTTATTATATGATAAATGATAAATGATTTTTATTTCTGTAAGTAGGTTTGTACAAACACTTTTACACGTCAATGGCTGGACAACATTCAGGCTATAATTTATATTGGAAACTTGAACACCTGATGCAGAACCGAAACAGACCAGCTTAACTATAAGAGATACAAAAATGGTACCATAGCAAAAATTGTTCCACGTGATGAGGATTTTCTGCTGAGAGAATAAATTTGAAGATCTGGAACACCTATTGGGGAACTCCAAGAGCCCAGCTACACCATAACACATATAGGAATGACGTCTTAGTAAAAGTTATTCGGTCTGATGGGCATTTCCTGTTGACTTATAAAAATCGAAGATCAGAAACATCTGATGTGGAAATCAAAGCTATCACTAATTTCACCTCCACGCGGTGAAGGCGGTAACAGTTTAGGACTGATTTTCGATGACGATGGTATATCATTGAAAATTTGACTCTACTGACCAAAACTCCCATTTATTTTTTTTAACGTGAAGAAATGCTCATGCATTCTGCATTACCACGGGGAGATAGTGCAGTTATGTGGGACTCTAACCCACTAAAACTCCACTGTGTCCTCCTCTGCCGCTTACGGCGGGAACATGGGCACGCGTTAGCACTCATCCGTGAACCCGCCGCGGCTGTCCGTCACCGGACCCTCCGCTGGGGAGTACTCCCCATCACCGGCGCACCAGAACACATAGCACGCCATGACCACCCCAGGGACCAAACCAGCACATGGGCGCCAGACGATCCCGTGCCTGGGCACCCTTGGTAGGGGAGCAGTCACTTTGATTTTAATTGATCAGGTATCTTCATAATAAAACTATAACCATGCCTAGAAAGAGGTCAAATCTTTCCCAATGTTCCAAAGGAGCTAAAAGATTGAGGATCATAAGATCCCAAGAATCTACCGAAGAGCGTCAGGAGAGACTTGATGCTGTTTGAGAACATCAGGCTGCAACTCGCTCCGTGGAAACCTCTTCGGATCGCGAAGCACGCCTGCGTTCTCAGCGTATTTACGCATCTACATCCAGGTCTCTAGAGACCAGTGCAGAATATGATGCGCGACTGACCGCTGATACGGTGAGATTATCATACATTGTTCCGAACACGCACACAACAAAATATTCATAATCAGAAAGTGAGAAAGAAAGAATTGCTGGAGTACGGCATGAAGAGACAGATTAAGAAGAGCGCAACGAACGTTTGAATTCTGATCGACTTCGACATTCTCTGAACAGAATGTCGATATCATCTGAAGAATCGGATGTGTCTCAAGATATAGCCGTAGAGCATGGCGACCTTCCTTGGGTTGATAAGGAACGGAGTGCATTTACGTATACTCCTATGATTGACTACATCACATATTCCGCCATCGGAGGTATGGTTGAAAATTGTACTTTTTGTGAAGCTGTTAAATAGCAAAAAGAAACAAACGGTATGTGTTGCTCAGATGGGAAAGTACATATTGAAATATTACAAAATCCTCCAGAAATATTAAGATCACTGCTAATCGGTGACCATCACAGTCAAAACATTTCTTGGACAATATACGTTCGTACAATAATGCCTTTCAAATGACATCTTTTGTTGCGAAACAGATTTCAGAAGGCCCATTTATGCCAACATTCAAAGTGCAACCTAGGCCAAGTTTACCACCCTATTGGTTCATTATTGCCTGAAAATGACGTCTCGAATCGTCTCGCGCATCCCGTTGTTACCCAGTCCCCGGGTTCTTAGAATTCGACATCAGACGTTTCAGATCTTCGATTTTGACGACCCCGTTGTCGCTGGCATAAGCAACAGGATCCGCGTACGAAGTCGCGGGCAGAAGCTAGTTTATAATTAAGTTTAAACTTTATTGTACACCAGAAAATATATTTAAAAAAAAACTGGCCAAGTGAGAGTCGGACTTGCACACGAAGGGTTCCGTGATTTTTTGGTGTTTTTGCCTTGTTACCACAAGGTTTTTGCCTTGTTACTACAAGGCAAAAACGCCAAAAAATCACGTTTGTTGTATGGGAAATTAAACCCCCCTTAAATATTTATTTTATTTTTAGTATTTTTTGTTATAGCGGCAACAGAAATACATAATTTGTGAAAATTTCAACTATCTAGCTATCGCGGTTCTTGAGATACAGCCTGGTGACAGACAGACGGACGGATGGACAGACGGACGGACAGACAGCGAAGTCTTAGTAATAGAGTCCCGTTTTTACCCTTTGGGTACGGAACCCTAAAAATACGATTATTAATACAAAAAATGGGGTTGGCATTGACAATTCACTAGTCAACTACGTAAATTGGCCAATCAACCACAGCTTTTCTAACTACACGTACATATCGCATGCTTAATGGAACATTGACCAATTAGTATAAAGGTCAGAATTTTATTTATTTTTTGCTCAGATCTCGTCAATAGTTAATCATGCGTTCAAAATACAAGCATTCATGATTAATTAATAATCAAATCAAATCAGTTACAAATTTATGCGTCAACAAGTAGGATAAGCTATGAGGATAGCAAGATCTTCTTTTGCGATTTCCCAAACATCGTCTTTTTTGAGTTAAGTCAGTATTCCATTATGCATGCTAATTATACATAAACTCGCGTCTTTTTCCCACGGCGGCAAGCAGAAACTGCAAAACGCCACCTGCTACGACCTTAACATCATCATCATCTGCCTAGCCTTTTCCCAACTATGTTGGGGTCGGCTTCCAGTCTAACCGGATGCAGCTGAATACCAGTATTTTTCATGGAGCGACTGCCCATCTGACCTCCACAACCCAGTTACTGGGTAATACGATACCCCTTGGTAAGACTGGTTGTCAGACTTTCGGGCTTCTGACTACCCGTAACGACTGTCAAAGATCCACGAATGACAGCCGGGACCAACGGCTTAACGTGCTTTCCGAGGCACGGAGGGGTCACGGTATGTCAAGACGGTCACCCATCCACAGACCAACCGCGGCAAGCATAGCTTAACCTGATCGATCGACCTGTGCGGCTGTTATTATTTAGCCACGGGCCCCTCTACGGCTACGACCCTAACATACCAACTCCTTTTCTAACAACACATACAAAAATACAAATATCCCGTCAACGTAACAAATAACCCGTCTGTCTTCAAAGCAAGAGTGAACAGGCAGCTTCTGGGCACGTTCGTTCCATCATAGACCTCCATCACCTTCCATCAGGCATGATAGAGGTCAAAGCATTCCCATTCACAAATAAAAAAATAAAAAAAATACCTGAGGCAGTGCTCCCTTAACCAAATCAGGGATATCTTCACTGGTATATCCGAGGGTACTGAGTCCATTTTCAATCTTCATCTTGTCCATATACTTGAGGATGGTGTCCGCCAGTACTGGGCCAGCATCAGCTTCCTTGGCATTCGACACATCAGTACCGAGAATGTTGGCGGCTTCTAGATGTTTGGCTGGATCACTGGGCCCGGTGAAGCGGAACACTGCGGGCGCTGTCATCACGACGGATAAACCGTGTGGGATGATCGGATCTGAACTGGAGTAGGTATTATTTTAATCTTCAGTAAGTAACTAGGTACAAGGGATTTCTAAAGCGCTGAGTAGGCGATTGACAATTTGTCCGCGAAAATAGAATATATCGAAATACTCAATAACGCATAGTCCCTACAGTCACGAGCTAATATAAAATTTCATTCAATTTTTTCAATCGCCTTTATTCAAAGGCGAAAATCGCCTTTGAATAAAGCGAAGTGTATACATACTTTTGCTCGTGACTGTACACATGTGCGTTATTGCATAGATCTCCATACATTCTATCGTCAATGACGACCGTAACTATCGTCTGCTCACCGCCTAATTGATAAAGGATCAGCGAATCAATGGCGTAACACACTCACAATCCCAATTCCATTCATTTTGGCAACGATACTCGTTGCCTTATTTTGAGCAGACGAATTTATACGGCTTATGATTTTTCTTAAAAATCCTTCGGATTGTGATTGTAAGTTTGTACACAATTGGGGTGCAGGCGGATCGTCTTATAGAAAGTGGTTAGGTGGTTACCACGGTCTGTAGGAAGACCCTGCAACATCAATGGGTCAAAGTTGAAATGTCTCAGGTATCTGAAATTTCACCGACATGTGTAAGCTTTCGAACCGGAATACATCCATGCTACTAGGCGGCAGAAATAGATAGTAATCTATTGAAACTGTGCAATTAACACTTATACTAATATATTGTGGGTACATCATTCTGGACTACGGCAGTAATTATAGTGTAGTTTTTGCTAAGCTATGAGCAAAAGCTACACTATAATTACTGCCGTGCATTCGGGAAACTATCTACTTCATGTAGAGGAGTTTCTTGCCCGTTCTTCTCCATAGGTACCTACCACGCTTTAGAATGAGCAACTTGCTTTATGTTTCCGACTAACCGACCTCTTGATAATTAAAAAGTGCCTGTAAGTAATTGATTTACTTATTTGAAATAAACGCTTTTTATTTATTTTTTCAAAAAACGTTGACCCACACTAGGAATTTCTCCTGTATTGTGGGTACTTTAGAGTGTACGACCCTCAAACTCAGCTGTCCCTGTTAAAGTCTAGTCTACGAATTATTTTAAAGAAATACAGGCGGCTTAAAGTCAATACCTTAACGTCGGTTCATTCAATGTTGGTTTAATAGTTCGGAAACAGGTCGACGGGCTATTGTCTCGACACCGTAACAACACATTTCTTTTCGCTCACAATTGACGTAAACGGTAAACATCTGATAACATCCTTTTTTTTTTAAGAATTGGCACGTACTTGTACTCTGAATAGGTCATAGTGGCCGTAAAATGAATTTGCTCGTTTAGATACTGCTGTATTAAAATTGGAACAATAACAGAGTGATCTAGGATCTAGGTCAGTAGCGTGCTATTGAAGAGGTCTTTGTGCAGCTGTGAACTACATCAGATGTAGTTCACAGCTGCACAAAGACCAATTCAATTCACAAAATAGAATAGAATATATTAGATTCTATTCTATTCTTCATCGAATATACATTGTAACTTCGATGTAAGGCGGTTCAAACGGTAATCTGAGATGTGAATAGTGGTTTCAATAGTTTACAGTAGGTATAAGGTACAAAATTGAATAATTGTCTACTTAATAACATTTTTTTTTCTCTACTTTTCTATTAGTCGACATATCGGAAGTAACCAGTCACTAGTTCAGCCATATCATTATTCACAAAGTCCATCCATCGTATCTTCGGTCTTCCCCTACTCTTATAGCGATCTACATTCATACTCAAAACTTTCATCAGAACATTTACCAAATTAATCACATAGTTACCTACCCATAATCTTTAGGCACAAATGACTTGACGTTCCCAGCAATAGGGTACGCGAGTCCGTGGCACAGATGCACCCCAGCGTTGCCGATTCCGACGCCAGCCATTGTCGCCGCCAGGTGCATGCAAGAACGCGCCTCAATATCATCAGGGTTGTACACCGAACGGGCGAAATACTTTTGAAGTGTCTGTGGAATAAGCACTTGTTTTATACCAGGGTATACAAAAGACTTCAAGGTTTCATCTCCTTTGAAATTTTGTATTGTACGCCTGGGAGACGGTACGAAGACTGCAGAGCAAAATCATCGAGACCCAGATGTGTGTTGTGTGCTACTATTGATCCCGTTGAGTTATTTTACAAATGGTCACTCGACAAAAATCAACTTATGTAGAATACATTTCGCTGTAGAATGTAAATTATCTGAGGTTATGAACACTGCTATAGAAGACTGCATTTCGCCACCAACAGGGCGGGACTTTCGAGACACCGATGTCTCTGTTTGATCTCGCAAGCCATAATCAGGAATGCCAAAAGCAATAAATATGCAGATCTTGTGCTCATAAAATTTACTACCTACATGCCAATGCCACTTGACACGTGCCCCAGAAAATTTAAGGTGGTAAACTATTCAAATAAGCACTGGCATTGAACCAAGCTATACATAATTTTATATACTGTCAGACACCACAAATTAGTAATGAATTACATCCTCCGTTTGGTGGCATTAGTAGCAGATCTATATAAGATTATGTTACGTCAATTGAGTAGGTTATTCCTTTTAAACCGGTCTCACTAATTACATCGCCGACCAAAATATTTTTGTCGTGATTCATTTTTTCTCGATGATAAATCATTCGGCCACTTTACTGACATAGCGTATATGCGTCATGCATTATTGATAATGCATTTGACTTGAGGAAGGAAAACTTTGTATAGGTAATGTAGATACCTCTGTCTATTGGAAACAGCGAGAAAACAAAATTCCACTTACAGTATGTACAATGTTATATGAATGAACTATTTATACACGACACGATTTTTGCATGGTCAGGGTCTGTTCCACTAAGGTTGGAAATAGTAGGTACCTACTAAACTGTTGTCGATGTGACACACTTAGCAATATTGACGTAGGGGGCAACATGTCCTGAGGTGCTTGAGGAGTGGAGACGTATTCCACGACTTTCAGAACAATCCCAGAGTCCGGAAGATGGTCATGATCCCTTCGAGCACTTACTGGAATACTTCCTTCCCTCGAGCACGTTTTTTCTTGCGAATCTCCACTCAAGGCAGCCAATAATGGCAGGAAAGAGGTGGGCGCTCTGTTCCTCGTCAGTATTCACTCCAGCCGGCCAATTAAGACAAGCCAGAGGTGAGGAACAAGACTACTCCCGGGAGATAGGGTCCGTGGGGTCGCTACTACCCAACAGCTCGCCACATGCTGCCCTGCGGGTTTCTGTATCTCTCTTGATATGGCTCCTCACCCTAGCCCTGTTTCGGCAAGGTAAACTCTACTGCCACAGGCCTAGAGTTCGAAACGCGTAAGCGCCACCACGACGACATCAACGTAGAGATACGGCGGTGGGGTTGTTATTATTATTTGGTTAGACACACTAGCAGCTGATTACCTGATGCGTGTGTATCGTATAGCTTGGAGATATTTAATCTATAATGAAATTGCTTGCATTTTCGTTGCATCATTATTAGTCTGGGTTACGGTAAAAAATAATTTGCAACATAATTTGCAATATTATGCAATTATTTAGCACTCACTTGACTCTTCTAAATCTCTATAGAAGAAAATATCCGATTTTTAAATATTATATAGGTACAGGGTTATTTTAAATTGGCTAGCTAAACTCCGCAAACGAGATGGGTATCGATAGTTAAACGCGATACAATAAGTAATAAAAGATTTCTTGTTGTTTTAGTTCGGACCCTTAAAAAATTAAATAAAACAAACAAGGTAAGTACCTTTAATGTTGATTTACCTGTAAGCAGAATCTGGCCCAGACGTCGGATATAGGATTGCTGCCCTGATACGTCGGTCTCAGCGCCGGGTTGGATGGCGCCGGCCCTCTCTCACTGTACGGCACCGCGGTGAAGCTCTCCAGCGCATGGCAGAATATGTCGAAGCCAGAGTAGTTGGATACCTACAGGATATTGAACCATTTAGATGGCAGAGTTCACGACTAAGTGGTCATCTACTGTTCTATCGTTATCAGTGGCAGCTTTAAATGTTCCAATCCAACTTTTCAATACAATTATTAAACGATTAGGATTATAATAAGGTGCACGAACAGAAATGTTTACCTACATTATCATTCTTAACAATGTCTTGCACTAGTAGTATGTTCCGTGAAGGCGTTTGCGCAACGTCTACACCGGGTGCATGATCGACAAACGCCTCTATTGCACCAAAGCCAGATGCAAAAGTAGGTATCGTAAGTTTTGGTTGTCCACCAGAACACGACTCATATTAAATGAAGATGCGCTTGCTTCACACCCGAGCACTTCTCTTTATTGAACTGTATCAGTTGGACAGATAACGTATAAAAAGGGCTGATTTATCTGTAGAATAAATATGACAGTTTGACATATTTTCTATTCAAAAGCTATCAAACCGCAATATTTATTCCTCAGATCAAAAATATCTGACTATTGAAATATCAGGCCTTAGGGTACTTTACTATTTACCTTCTCGGGCATCGTAAGAGTGTGTAGAGGATCGATCATAGCGAGTATCGGTCGTAGAGCGCCGTGCGATATACCAGTCTTAGCGTGTATTGACTCATAGTCGAAGATGCTGACCCCAGTCGTCTCGCTGCCCGTACCGCTTGTTGTTGGTACTGAGAAAGAAATCATTTTGATCAACGGAATGGCTATTTTATATGATGTAAGTAGGTATTTGAATGAATATTGTAGCTGTTACGGATTGTATACTAAGGAAAATAAGGACATAATTATTATGACCAATTTTTATTATAATGTTGCGGTTTTTTGATTAATAAACCGCAAAACAGTCAATTTGGTGCACAACTATTATGAGGATGTTTACAATGGATTGGTTTTATTAGCTACTTACCAATAGATAGCGCCTGTTATAAATCCAACAAAACAAACTTACACAATGAAGCTAAAATAATATAAAATTATGTGAGTTTGGACAATTTTTTAAATGATATTCAGGGTGAATAAAAGTTATTCTGTGCAATACTGTTACATGTCCTAATAGTGAATATATGTATAAATATCTGACGGATTGATTAAAAAAACAAAATAAAAAACAAAACAAACAAAATATTTACTTACTCGCAATCATAGGTTTTAGCTGCACATTGACAGGTTTCCCTTTACCCACTGGTGCGTTGACATAGTCCAGCAGGTCAGCATCGGGGTCGGAAGCGTACAAGTTAGCCGCTTTACAAGTGTCCATCACGGAACCTCCACCAACCGCCACGTAACTGTCGAAGTCATGCTTCTTCGCGAATGCTATCGCTTCTTTGAAACTGTTGGAAAATGTTGCATAGAAATGAGTTTGTAGAGAAGGCAGGAGTGCATAGCTAGGTATGTCACTAATTAAAGGAATTTTTTACAAGCCCATTTTTATAATATTTTCTGGGATAAGGTATGCAAGTCTAGTCTAGTAGTCTGGGGTATCGTATTACCCAGTAACTGGGTTGTGGAGGTAAGACAGGCAGTTGCTCCTTAAAAAATCCTGGTATTCAGCTGCATCCGGTTATACTGGAAGCCGACCCCAACATAGTTGGGAAGAGAGGCTAGGCAGATGATGATGAAGGTATGCAAGTCTAGATTGGCAAGGTTTACTTGTCCATTGACATGATATCCTAGGACCAACTAACAAGGCTCTTTGTAATTGTATCATGACAAAGTTCAAAGTCCATTCCAACCATTTATTTCAAACATTTCTATCACAAAAAATCAACAAAGACTACAATACCTAATTCTAAAGTTGATAATTGAGTAAATTATCAACTTTAGATTTAGGTATTGTAGTCTTTGTTGATTTTTTGTGATAGTGTTAACCTTTTAACCGGCCGACTTCATATCAGTTGTCGTGCCCCAAGCGCCCGGTACAGTGAATCGAAAAATAAATACCTGATAGAATACAGCCTAATTAGGCGATTATCACACTGCCACGCATCACGCAGCGGTGTGCGGGAAAAGGTGCCAAATTCCACGCGCGTGAGTGCGTTTTTATTGAATTTGTATGTAAAAAATCACGCGCGTGAGTGCGTTATCTGCGACCCGCTGCGTGATGCGGTGCAGTGTGCCAATCGCCTTAAATAAAAATGCAGATCATACGAGCTGTGGCATTTGGTCATAAATATACGACCTTGGCGAAATGGACACGAAAAAATATTTGTCGGATTAATCCGGCGTAAGCGGTTAAAAGGTTAACCAACTCAATGTCTTACATGATAAAGTTTAGAATCCATTCCAACCAAAATTTATTTTAAACATTTCTATAACTAAAAATCAACAGAGACTACATACCTGAATACCTGATGCTAAAGTTGATAATTGAGTAAGTGTTAACCAACTCAATGTAATTCATGATAAAATTCCATTCCAAACAATTTTTTCTTTACATTTTATCACTAAAAATCAACAGAGACTACATAATGCTAAAGTTGATAATTGATTAAGTGACAAAGAATCTAATTTATGTAAGATTCGGAAGTCAAGTATAAGCCCCAACAAATATAACTTTCCAGGTAATCCAACAAAATGCAGCCGCATCAGAGTTTTTATATGTTGTAAAGGATTACTGCTTTTCCAAATTGATTGCTAGCAAACACTTCACAGATTAATACTAAATAGAAATAGCTGAAAATAAGTAACTTCTCAGACTAACCTTGTATCAGTAGGCTCTACCCGGACTTTATCAAACACTTTATAATTGACCCCATTTTTTGTGAGTGAGTCAAGCGTTGCCTTCACAGGGTTCAAGGCAACAACGTTGGGATCGGTCATCACACATACATTCTTTGAGTTCAAGTTGACCAAGTCCTGGCCAACTTCCCGTGTCACTCCCAATCCATATCGCACTGTAGAGCATTTTATCTACAAATGCATAAAAGTCCGAAAATATTATAATTTAGCTTTTTCTCAATTGGTGATGTAAAAATTTACTATTTTTCAGACTGAATACAAATGAAAAAATATAAGCTAGAGCTTGAAAATCACATTTAAATTAGTAGAAGGCAGTAGATGTTGTCATAATAATTTAGCCACAGTTTAATAACAAGTACCTTTAGAATAAAAGTCTATGTTGACAACATATCATGCAGTGAGATAACAACTGATTAATGTATCATAACAAATCCATATAAAATATACTGATAAGACAGATGTGGTTTTAGTTATTTGGTAGCATAAAACATTCCTTAAAAAAGAAATGCAAATATTTCAAAGAATACCTACTTCAAAAGCATAGTCTTTCTGTGGAGTCGCATTTGAGACTTGAAAGTTTCCTCTGTTGCCATGAGCTGGACACTGACACCTAGAAGAAAACAACAAATATTTACAGCAAAACAAATCTACAACAAACAATTAACTCATAAACAAAATAATAATTAACTCTTCTAAAAGCACTTACGACGCAACGTTGATTGTTCTTAGCAAATCAAAAACTCTTTTACGGTTGCCCATCTTCTCTTGCCCTTCACGTGTGGATCAAGTCACTAGAAAATAATTTATTATGGACTTTTATCTCGAAGCTTATCACATGAAAACATGGTTCGCTTGTCAAGAAAGCCGTATCTATGTATTTTTTATTAAACGAATCTGAGTGATGACTGAATAATTATAGTTATGGGTTCTTGTTTTTACTACTTTGGGAGTGGGGTTATTGATTAACATGACCTAAATTTACTTTTTCTTAAATTTACATTATTTTACGTAATCTATAGATTTTATAAAAATTTGTAAACAAGAATATTATTCCCGCACATTGACGTCTATCATTGTCAAAAATATGTAATTCGTTCAGAAATAGTGTTTATATTTTTTTTATTAATAATTATACGTTCAGAAAATATATAGACTGCCATTGCTGCATAGGAATAAGTGAAAGCTCGTGCTGGTGGCAGCCCTGCTGTAAGTCCCTGTTTTCGTTCTTTTAACATCTCTGGGAAACACATTGGCAACTGTATTTTTTTAGTCAACAGCTGCGCAATGGGACATATTAATTAATTATACTTAGAAGAAGCCGTTGTTTACAAAAACCGGCTGTGAAAGCCGGCGTGTCGCACCACGAACAATAAAGGGCGATTTTCGGACTTCTTTCTTTTCTTGTTCTGTGAGACCTTGCTTCTTGCAAAATTTTATGACTCTAGGTCAACGGGAAGTAGGTACCCGAACGGGTTTTGAATTATTTGCAAGTTCTAAATAATGATGTCGCATAAAATACTGTATTTTTTATTGCGTTGACTTCATTTTTTTAAAGCTCCAAGGGACTTTTTAGACCTACACGTCCTGAGAAAAGGGTCTTGACTTGAAAACAGTGATCCTTTAAGGGCTCCATATTTTTCCTTGTGAGGTACGACCCCTAAATATTTATGGATAGTGACAACTAGCTGTCAAATTCTTGTTCTTGTAATAGTTGTAGCGACGTCTGAAGATATCAAATGGCAGTTTTATCATTAAAGTCTATGGTTTTATCCCCGTTGGGGGCAGCGCAAGGGGTCTATAGTGTATAATAGTAGTCTATGGCAAGGGGTAGCCCATGGAATTCAAATGTTCTTACGTTTTTTTGCAATTTGCAGATCAGTGCTAAGTTGTATGTTGAACAAAATATATTAGCGACCGTAACGATTATGAATTCACAGAATTACAATAATTAAAATCAACAACCTTCTAAATTCATATAATCCCATTGTATGACTATTTCATGAAATATCAATCAATAGGATATAAATAATATTCAATATGATCTATTATCACATTATTATCATACTTGAGTTTTGTTCCTATTTGTCGCATAAAAATCCTTTCCTTTCCTTGCTATTTACTTAGGGCGCAGACCTTCAAGCCGGTAAGTAAAAAGCAAGGGATTTTATTTGCTAAGCAGCAGAACAACAATCATCAATGACTTAACTATCATTACTGAAAGTCTCACTAGCAGCGGTTCAGGGGGTCTACTCCGAAGCGGTTAACCACTGTATCGGCCGAATGTTCGGTCATTTTCTACTACCGTTAATTTCCTATATTGACTATTGGTCCCGACCAAACTGTGCCAATCCGAACCTTTTTTTTTTAAATTCGTAATAGGACAACAATATTCGAATCAGAAAATGACCGAACATTCGGCCGATACAGTGGTTAACCGCTTCGGAGTAGACCCCCAGTCCACTGCCACTGTAGGTAATGCTACACGTCTGCCGCATAGAGCCATACTGATTATTTTAATATTATTAATAGGGTGGCTGGTTTCAGGTATTTTCAATGATTGAATTTCGATGGGAAATCAAATGTAAGTTTGGGGAACTGATTTCTACACAAATAAAATAAAATCCAAAGTAGACATCCAAGTGATGTATTAATAAATTCATACAGATTTCGTTCACATAATACACAATAGAAAAAAACTATTTCGACTACAACTCCGTAAAGAATAAAACATCTTACACGCTATTAGCATCATTTGGTTACATAACTTTCAATAAGTAACGTACTGACAGGCTAAAATGGCATTAAAATATTTCATCACAATTAGATTTCACAATATATTATTAAATAAATACAATTTATACATAAGACGAAAGAACTAACAGATTTCAGCATTTACTTAAATAATATCTCGAAATAATTATATAACTTATAATTGTTTTACATATTTACGAACTAATAGGTAAAATATCTATTTACACGACTGCAGTGTTGCTATAGCTACATGCGAAATTCATTCATGGCAACGATTTTAATCATCACAATTTACAAAGATTCCTTCATAGGAAAAAATCATGATACCTACTTCGTATCATGCGATTGTAATGTGGGACTGTGCACGCAGAGAAATGATCACAAATATGATTTACAATTCTAAAATTATTGCTAATAAATGGGTAATCAAATGTATGTGTAGTACGCTCACTTTAGTTAATACTAGTGTATGGCAACGCGCGCGGTATGTAGGTAACTATATCGTATATAGGTATGAGCAGTATCACTATTACTACCTATGAATATAAGTGATCGTTTGAGAACTTAATATACAGCAAAACTACGATTATAAATATGGGAATGTGAAGTTGTGAGTACATGGTATCTGCTCGAACGCAACGAAGAGGAAATAATGAGAATATAATTAATTACATTTGTTTTCCTAAATTATCTTCCGTCGTCTTACAAACGCGAATACCTATTGCTATTATTACGATACTTTCGTCTATTAAAATGTGGAAATTGTTAAAATTTAACATGTAACAACAATTTTCAGTGTTCATCGTCACTTGGGAGACCATAGGCGAACATTATCCTCGTATAGCAACTATAAAGAATTTCTTTGGTCCATATTGAATAACTGGCAGCAGATGAATTAGCTTAAAAATACCGAATGGATCGTTTGATATTCAAACGACTATACACATATAGTATAAATAAAATTTCCAGCCTATAGTCTCGCAGTAAGAACACGATATCTATAGACAGCATGCACCAACAGACTAAGACACCTCAGTATCATCTACTACAACAAACTAGACAACAAACAGTCACTGGTCCGATAGTTTGTCGCTGATATATACCTATCTCTTTCACTACTCATCACAATTACATATTTGGCAAATCTAACTGAGCTGTAAACACATATCTATTGCTTCGTTTACGCGAGGCGAAATACTGGTAACATAATTATTGTTAATTTATACACCAGCTTCGTATCAACAAAGTTTTGGTTATTCAATAATCAATTAACATCGAAAACAGTAGTTCAACAAACCAGCTGTTACTGTTGCAGATAATCTTCGAAAAACTATTTTTTTACGTGACACCAATGCTATGACGCGATTAAAACTTTATAAGCTAGAATATTATTACAAAAAACTAAACGACCCCACGGTACGTCGAAACTAATTTGGTAATTCCAAACTGCGCACGCGCAGTCTTTTGAGTTTCATAATAGTATAATTTAAAAACTAGCTTATTATGCTACAATTCTATACGAACAAGTAGAATTACTCAATATACAACACCAATTTTCAATTTTACTACGAAATATTTCAGAATTATTATAAAAGAGTGAGCACTTGAGCTACGACTCTTCACAAACATTGCATATCAATGTTTAAGAAACTACCAAATTAGAGAAGTCAATACAAATTACTGAAGTTTTATGAATTTTAATAAAAATTTAAGTAAAAAAATCCGCGTCGGGACGGACGGTCTACTGGCAATACTTACAATATTGGTGTTATAAATTCGTAGCGACGCTAAAGCAGTAACTAACACGAAGTGAAATTATCGTAACATCTCAATATAATGTGTAGATAGACGACTGTCCAAATGTGGAATGGTTAAAATGTTTGAGTATGAAAACCGTGTATAATAACAATGACATACATGCTGTAAACAGAGGTATAATACTGAACAATCTATCGTCGTAAAATTACGTAACGTTAATCGTTTAGCTGCTCCAACATAACTATTTTACAACATTAACGAGTGTTTATGCCGTGTATTGAACTGTGATTGTATAAAATACTAGAATAAATAAGCTCGTAGCCGTACAAACCAAATTCAAGCCTTAGGCCAGATATCCAAAGTAAAGTATCTATAGCTGAAATTCGAAACACTTCCACGATCGCTTTACACTGGTGTTATTTTAGTAATTTTGAACACATAATCCTTTCAGTCAGACTGATCGATACATCCCAGCCCTATATAACCAACATTTTTGGTTTCCATTATCATTAAAAGACGAATATACAATACAATAAGAATTTAATATTTGTCGTAGACACGGAGCTCAATAGACATTTGAATACAAACCCCAGACTGACTGGAACATTTGAACTTGTCAGTTTTATGGCCTTGGGTTCAGCTTGCTAAGCAGGAATACAATGTCAAGCTTGCATTGCTGCGGCTGCTGACGTAATACGTGGTTACTACCGATATAGACTAAACTCAGGTTTTCTACGAACATTGGTGTTGACCTACGTTCCATGGCTGCCAGATGTTCCATCCCTGTCTCCCTTAGTCAGGTAGCATGTGTACGAATGAGACTGGGAACATGCCCCGCCGGTTGGTGCCTTCCACCTGTCCTTCCATCCAGTTGTCATCTTCTGTGCGTTCGTTTATAACAACAATGACTTCTCCCTCGCGGAATGATAGCTCGTCCTCGTTGTCTGCTGAGCAGTCATACAGTGCGCGACACCGTCGCAGCCCTCCCATCTGGAATGATAATGTCATATTATAATAATCCTGCAGACCTAATTTCGGCCATGGCAGTCAACCTCAACGGAAACTAGCCATCTATGCGAGAGATATTATAGTGTGCAAGTGTGAGCGCAGACACAGGCGCACTCATTCATCCCTCACTCTCATAATAGTCCGATGGGATGGCAACCCGACACGACCGGAGATAGGCACAGGACCAACGGCCTAACGTGCTGTCTAAACGACCTTCTGAAGTCAGACTTTTTTTCCTCAATAACTTACCATAGTGATAGACGCCGAGGGCGATCGCGAGTGTACGCTCGACGTATCCGACACGTCGAGCGAGCGACTATCACTCCTTCGCGATCGTTCACGTGACCGCGAGCTGTCACACGACAACGCCGACTGCAGCCGACTGTCGTCCAAACACGAATCCGCCATGTCGCACAGTTCCAATGACGAGTCTTGACTAGAACATTCCTGGAAACATGTACATTGTGTTAGTTTAATGAATGTATTTTCGAGGTAAAAGACTAAGCTAAGCTTTGTAGAATGTCCTAAAGAATTTGAATGTTTGACTCTAAATTGCACTTAAAACAGGGAACAATAAGCTCCAAAAAAAAGTACTTAAAAATAAAATTTAAAAGCAATTCTGTTGATGTTCTAGTTTCTTAACTAGATTTTTTTAAATAATGAAATGCATTTAAAAATAAATAGATGATACAATGTCATTCATGCAGAACAAATTCAATAGTTAATGTTCCACACTTTTAATAGGAGTTGGTTAAATATTAATAGGAATAAAACAATAAACTTTACAAACATTATATTAGATGGGTTCCTAATAAATTAAACATCTACATAAAATACTTCTATGTATTCTATGAAGGAGAATCTAAAAGAAAGGGGCATGTTTAATAAAAATACAAGAAAGCTGAAAGCTGTTAGATAAATACGGCATGCAGTGAGGACGAAATCAAATACCCATAAAATACACATAATTGCAATAAAATGCATAGTTTATGGTGGGGGCATAGGAACCGATTGTCAAGAGTCGTGTTGCCAAATGTAATCCCTCAATTTGCCAACAGAGAGGAACCAAAGCCGTGAACTAAACATATAATTTGCACCGTATTACAAAAAAAATAGTGTAGGCTATTGTCAAGCAATTATGACAACATACCCGTTAGATATAAAAGTTAAAATAGCGTGCACAATTTTGCGGATTACTCCGGTACTGTGTGGGGGAAGTTATTTGTTGTTTTTAGTGCTGCACATTTTCGATTATGTCGGTGTTCTCTTGACAATAAAATATAATTAAAACAATTATTAATAAAAATGTAAGGGCGTAAATCAAACAAGGGTAAGCGAGTAAGTACACTAAGTTCTCTGTCTGTCGTTCGTTACCCTTTTCAGTTTCGCTTTCACAGCCTTTTCCAGGTGCAATCTATTTTTCTTCTGTAGCAAAAACAAATATCACCCTGTACTATTTTCAATATTAGGTTAGTCATCATTTCATTTGTATTAATATTTTTTTTTAACTTTACAATTATAAATTGTGTTAGGTTAGAAGCTATTGATTTATATACATTTTTTTTTACAAATTCCGAAACAGTTATTTGATAAATTGTTTTGTTGTTTGTGTTACTCCTTTGTAATCAAATTCGTAGAAAACACTAGATACCAAGTTTTTCGATAAAGTTGATTCAAAAGAGTCACAAAGTTAAACTTTCTGTCCCACTCCTCATCCTTCCCTTATTATTGTCTGTGGGAGCGAGACGGTCTACCGCACAGGGGCTCCTCTGCAAGTTTTGTAGGTAGTCAACATTTAGCATTCAAGGCTCCGGGCGGTCCAGATCAGTGTTATTAGAACATACTCCGAGATGTAGTGACGGCCTGGACGCAATTTACGTACAAAATAGATGCAATTAATAGATTTTCATCTTCTAGACGAGACACTGAGTCGATTGTCCCGGAGCCCGGAAAGCCCGGGCCTGTTTAGCTTTAGACCGATAGATATCTTTCCCGCATTTCTAAGAAACGCGTAGTCTTTGGAACGAAAATTATCGACATGTCAAAATTGCACACAAGTGCACGATGATAGGCTATTGATAATTCAGTCAGTTGACGTGCACTTGTCAATGTATTATCTTTTTGTTTTTTCGTTCCAGAATCTGGACGTCAGTCAAGACTGTTTAAACCTGGAAATGTCGACCACCTACATAACTTACAGCCAAGCTACAGCCGGTATATTCTGTAAAAATCTCCCCATGTAAACTCGGGTTATGTGAGCTTGAATGGAGCTGTCACTCCACCTGATGCTACGGATTGACACTATTGACTTAAACTCAGTTTCCACGCTAAGATTTTGACAGAATAGATTGGGAGCCAACCTCCCATCTCCCTTACGCATGAATCATGAATGTAAACATAAAGTAAGGTTATAGCACGTACCTTCCTCGGCGGCGGCGTGGGCTCGTCCCGCAGCGCCCCGTTGTGCAGCGCGCCGGGCGGCGGCGTGGGCGGCGGCTGGGCCGGCCGGGGCTTGCTCTGTACGCCGCCCACTACTGCAGGGCAACCACATTATTCATGTTAGTATTCATATTTAAGTTGCTATGGTATAAGGGGTGCATGATAAAAGCAAGCACAGTCGGACCACAGAGTAAAAACAACTCAGATGTATGGCTAAATTATCTTTTTATCACATCTATTCAAAAAGAGCTAGTGTATTCTTCGTAAACAGAGACTAAAATAGCTCTTTAATCCCTAGGAACTAAAAGTGATTTGAATTTAAAATGTGGATAATTATTGTTAGTAAAAGTTCCAATCACCAAAGAGATTTATCACGAACGCTGTATGAATAAATAGCAGTAACAGGCTGTATGATAAAGAATTTTTTTTTATTTGGCGCTCGAGCCAATATAAAAAAAGTTAGTAAAAAATAACAAAACGCGCGAAAAGCATACTGCCTTCGTTCGTAATCGTTTACTCAAATTAGGATTTTACTTACTCATTATGAGTAAGGTATGTAAATAACTAAACATACTAAGTATAATTTTTTTTAGGTTGCACTTACTTATTTTTTCATAGAAGATGATAAAAAGTAGAGTGTCCACCTCGGGAGCAACTCTATTTTAAGCTCGAGTGACATACTTTGAATCCTTCGCTCCGCTCTGGATTCCAAGAAACACTCTTGCCTTCAAATTAGTTATTTGCATTAGCAAACAATCTATTATTACACAAATTAACATACTCTGTCGCGGTTTTAGAAATTCATCTAGAATTTTGAAAACGAAGCTGAACTGTCTGTAAAGTGATTTTATTTTAAAGCGAGCCCGGTTGCAACGATTACACAGGCGGACAAGTTTGAGTAAAAAAGTTACAATTGATGGGAATCAATTTAGTTTATACTTAAAAAACTTTCAGTTAGGACATGACGAAAGATTATTTGGAAATTCAAATAATATAAAATTAGTGAATTCATTTTTAATCCAACTTGTTCTTGAAAATAAATCGTTTTAGTATTGTCCATATCATATACATCAATATGCTATCATTTGGATAAGATAATTTCATTAATTTATGATAGAACATTATCCAAGGTATGGAAGTTCACGATCACATTTGATAACAACATAGATTATTAGTACTGTCACAAAATACATAATAATAAAACTAGTACTTAATGCACTCTTTTTTTTATTTTAGTTCATTCTTTGAACAAGACAATGCGTATGATACACATGTGTTATAAGTTACCTACAAATAGGATTGGTTACTGCAAAATTATATTTTATGACATACTTGAATAACAAAGTGATTGGGTGCGTTTAAAAAAAACTGCATACGATAGAATGTATTTTTTAATACAGTTGCTCAAAAAGTGGTGTATTGCAGGGACGTATAGCGTTCGGGATGTGGGCTATTACATAATAGTGTTTTTTTTTTACCTTTCCCGAACTCGTGCGTCTCTTTCCCAACTGTCAAAACCAACCATGAAGTTTTTACTAAAGAGTTTTTGTGATTCATACAAATACGTATATTTCTAAAAAGAAGATACTAATTTATTTCAATATCAGATTTAATTGAATGAGTTAGGTTAAGTTTCATTTCATTTCATCTCATTAAATTTCATTTCATATCAATAAAAAAAAATATACTGAAGTCTAAGCTGTATGGATAGTTCCCTTTGCCTACCAAAATGGGTGAAGAAAAAAAAACTCTGCGTATATTCTACGGTTGGCGCCATTTTCCAGAAAAAATGATTAGTTAGTTGAGTTTATTGTGTTTTTATTATTTTATTAAATTGCTTCATTTTTTCGCAACTGTATTAAAAATAGTCGTTCAGTACACCTGCGGAACCGTCATTGCAACTTGTTCCGACTGTCAACCCTCGCCTTCGGCTGCGCCTCGGCTCGGGTAGACATTTGTCGGAACTCTTTGCAATGACAGCTTTTCCGCACTTGTAATGAAATATACTATTACACGTATCGTGCCCAGTGTCCTTAAAAGAGCATATCTTTTTTCATTCGTTCCCTCTTTGCTGCATCTCTATTATCGTTTGAGGGGATTTCATATAGCACGTTACTCTGTTATGTAATAGGTGTAGTGTAGGTATCGTACCGTGCAGCGAGCGCGCGCTGTCGGCCGAGGGCGAGGGCGAGGCGCGCGCGGGCGGCGCCAGGCACGCGGCGGGCGGCAGCGGGGCCGCGCGCTTCTTCAGGCTGCCGATGTTGTCTGCAATGTATCATGTATTTATTCATACTTATCGATATGGTACACCAAAACATGTGTATGGTGGTTACATTAAACTAACGGGTATACCACGCAATATGCTGTGAAAACGAAGGCACGGACGCTACCGCAGCTGTATTTTACGTTACGTTTGGTACAGTGGTGGCGCGTCAAGGGGTTAGAAAAGGTTAACTGCAGATGTTACACTTTAGGCCGCTCTTATAGTTAAGTTGCATGTAATACTCACAGACGTTAGGTTTCCTAGGCAGCGTGGTGGGCGTGGGCGGCGCGTGGTGCAGCGAGTCGCACGTGGAGGAGCGCGAGCGCAGCACGGGCGAGTCGCCCGCGCAGCGCTCCGTGCTCAGTACCGCGCCGCCCGCGTACGAGGGCGGCCGGGAACGGGGACACTTCTTCTCAGGAGTTAAGCTGCCGTTTTGCTGTTATTATAAAAAAAAAAGTTATGTTAGATAAACAGTTAATAGAGTATAACGGGTGTAAAAAGACGCTTACGAAGCCGAGAGTCATTTGTACTAAAACATTGTGATATTTTTTTTTGTTCTGGACCATGCCTGGGAACCTGGATACGAAGAAATTATACGTTCCAATTTTTTTAAACATATATTCACGAAAACCAGTTATAAAATACCTCACAACTCCTGTACCATTGCAAGCACCCATAAGCACAATGTTTTACGTACGTAACATTGCGCGGTGCCGTAACCAGATTTGTTTTACACCAAAAACAAAAGTTGTCTCCCAGCAATAACTTTTGCTCAATGTTACCCAGTTTGATGTACAGAATGTGTAGATAATGGCTATATGATGGGTCTTTTTACTCCCCGTATTACAAGTCATAACGAGTTTTCATAAGGGTGAAAACTGTGTGCTCATAGAAAAGACATGCACGGGAAAGGCAGTTTTAAATAGGTACAGAGAAGGAAGGAGCGTTAATCATTTCTAACTTCGAGTTGTAGAACTTACTCTTTCGTCTATAACTGTGTCATCGTCAGAGAAATCTGTTGAGCCGTCATCGTGGGATAAATTCCAGTCTATGTTGATATTCTCGAATATACTCTTCTCTCGTTTATCTACGTTTTCCAACTGAAAAACAACACTTCCATTTAAGGCGAAAGCGCCAGGGTAGCACGCGAAATTCAATTTTTTTTAGGTTTTTTGCAATTTGCTGGTCAGTATTAAGTTGTACGTTGATTAAAATATGATTCGCGACCGTAACAAATATGTATTTACAGAATTATAATCATTAAAGTCATCAACACAACTCTCTAAGACCATGTAATCCCCAAGAATGACTATTTCATGAAATCTTGACATTTGGGGATTACATGGTCTTAGAGAGTTGTGTTGATGACTTTAATGATTATAATTCTGTAAATACATGTTTGATACGACCGCGAATCATATTTTAATCAACGTACAACTTAATACTGACCAGCAAATTGCAAAAAACGTAAGAAAATTTGAATTTCGCGGGCCACCTTAGAGCTTCCCCCTTAACCATACCGTTAATATACCAAAGCACACAAAGTTCACAGGGCTAGGCTATCATTTTTAAGAGCGTATAAAGCGGCCAACTAAGTTTCGGTATCCACATTTTATGAAATACTAGTGGTCGTGCTTCGCATGGTTTTTACGACTTCACAAAACATCGTTTCTTTCTTAAATATAAATTTGATAAATTATATGTTTATTATACCACAGATTATACACATAAACCTTCCGGAATAAATTCTCTAAATGATGCTGAAAACAGCAAAATTCGTTGCGTCGTTTAGATGAACAACGCGTTCAGACAGGCACGAGAAGCGTAATATACATACCAACTCTAAACATCCAAGGTGCCCATATTGCCTCGCGATCTGCAAGGCGGTCCTGCCACTCGCATCCTTGATAGTAGAGTCGGCACCCGCTTTGAGCAACAACTTCATAGGTTCAGTTCTGTCGGTGGCCGCGCACAAGTGTAGAGCAGTCATGCCCTGTGAGTTGGGCTTGTCTAACAGAGCTGAGCCACCGTTTTGGACTAGAAAATCGACTATATGTAGAGAGGAACCGTCGCCGAGTTCCCGAGATATCGCTAAATGGAGTGATGTTTCGCCGAGGTCCTGGAAATTATGATATTTTTATCATTTAAAGCTATTATGTTACGTAAATTCAGAATTTTAGATGCTGTTTTATTGATTTCATATTGCCATTTTTTAACTTTCTATGTGGATTCTTCTAATATTCGTTTTAAAGGACCTTTTGTTCAGCGCAGTTTGCACAGTACATGGAACACACACCCTGAACCAAGCTACATCGTGTTCACAGAATATTTTACTTATTCTTTTATTCTATGTTATACTAGCAGTTCATGTTATATTTAAATTGATTATTAGCCGTTTGGTGTCGAAACGCTCAAGTCAGCGCGATTCTGTAACCATCTCACCGTGAAAACTTAGGTGAAGTGAGCCTGGAGTGAGCTGTCAATAGTGTCAATTCCTAGCAAAAACAAACTCACATCACCTAAGTTTTCACGGTGAGATGGTTACAGAATCGACCGGCTGTACTTACAGATCCAGGCAGTTCAGCAGCCAGGTCAGCTCCCTCAGCATACGCTTGCAGCAAGTTTTGCAGATGTCCGTTATTGACAGCATGTTCCACTTCCGACAGTCGCTCGGCCGCGTCGCAACACGTCTGCGCTGCAAACGCACGGTATACGTACTTCTCGCGGATAAACCGGAGGCGATCCTCCCTGGAAATTGATTTACTTGTCAGTATTATATATTACTAGCTGTGCCCCGCGGTTTCACCCGCATAAGTATCGATCCCGTGGGAATATCGGGATAAAAAGTAGCCTATATGTTAATCCAGGGTGTCGGCTACCTCCATACAAAATTTTGAAAAAAAAAAAAAAAAAATGAAAATTGCTCCAGCCATTTGAGCGTGAAGAAGTTACAAACATATAAACACATACACACACCCCAACTTTATTTATTTATTTAAACTTTTCGCACAAAAAGGTACAAAGGCGGACTGACCAGTCAACCAAGAGTGGTGAAGAGATTGGATGGCAGGACTTTCACCTTTATAATATTGGTGTGATGTCATTAGTGGGGCTCGTGGCTACATAATAACAGCCGCACGGGGCTACGCTTATCGCGGTCGCATGGGTGACCATCCATTACATATCTAGGCGTCTTGGACGCCCTCCGTCCAAAACGACGACTTCTAGACGAGGATGCTAGTGAAATTTAAGATGATTTAAGAAGAATCTAATAATAAGGAAGTAATGTTTGTCAAAAAATATGTGGCTACCAGCACTATCGAGAATAGCAAATAAGCTTTACGTGCATTGATGGTAAGCAAAATCGTCATAGCATATTGAGTATGCTGGCTTAACTATCTCCTGAATTTTTTCATCATAATGTTCCATATTATTGTTGTCTCTTGTACTCTTACACACGTTGTTTACATCTCTTTATTTTTATCTACGGAAAGTAGATATCGCAGGTATGCTGGAAGAGATTTCTTTAGAAGCATCACTTTTGTACGTATTTTTTGTTCCTTTCTTCTAGTCTGTGTGGTACATAATTGGTTAAATAAAATAAATAATTCCTTCATCAAATCAGTAACTTACATGGAACTCTCAGGCGTGAGCTTATCTCTCTCATCAAGCGTGTTCTCCATAATTTCGTTGAACATCTGGTTTCCCATATGCCTTGCGAGCAACAGTTGCGACGTACTCAGCCGGTCCAGCGTCAGTGATTGTATGCGAGATATGTGCACGCCCAGCTCTCGGTGACTGCCCGAACACTCTATACAGACGATAACGCCGAAGTTTGTTGATAGCCAGGTGGGGTCTGGAAAAGGAAATTAAGAAATTAGTTCAGCACACCAAAGACAAAATTATCATATTTTCCACTTACTCATTTTCAACAGTTTTCTAACTATGGGATTGGTTTCCATTGAGTACACTTGTAAATCTGAGCGAATTCAAATTACAGAACAAAATAATTAGAACAAAGTTTCTAGTGTTCAAGCGTTTCTGTACTCGTGTTTATAGAGAATCACTCTGGGATGAATAAGCGGCCACACAAAATTGCTCATCATTTTGTAATATTGGTATGATTTGATTCAGCTGGGTAATTGCGTAACACATTATCAGTAGCAATGTCTTTCATTTTGCAATTCAACAACATTCATTGCGTTTTTTACGTTGTTGAGCAGACAACATTTTTCGAACATATGAAGCAATGGATTAGCAATATCCTTCAAAATGATTCAGATCGTGATTGATTGTGTGTTACGCAATTAGGGTGCTGGTTGGGTGAATATTCAATCATATATAATACACTAGCTTCTGCCCGCGACTTCGTACGCGGATCCTGTTGCTTATGCCAGCGACAACGGGGTCGTCAAAATCGAAGATCTGAAACGTCTGATGTCGAATTCTAAGAGCCCGGGGACGGGAAAACAGCGTGATGCGCGAGACGATTCGAGACGTTTCAGATCTTTCATTTTTGTAAGTCAACAGGAAATGCCCATCAGACTAAACAACTTTTGCTAAGACGTCATTCCTATATGTTATAGTGTCGCTGGGCTTTGGAGTTCCACAACAGGTGTTCCAGATCTTCAAATTTATTCTCACAGCAGAAATTGCTCTTCACGTGGAATATTTTTTGCTATGGCACCATTTTTATATCTCTTATACTTTAGCTGATCTGTTGCGGTTCTGCATCAGGTGTTCCATTTTCCAAAATAAATTAGTGATAGTTTGTTGACTTACAGAAACACTCAAAAGATGCGTCTCATACTGTACTATAGCTTAGATCCCTCAAAGACTATTTGGCTTAGTAAACTCAAAATTTGAAAGTTATGTAGTTAATTTACTGGTAAGAGACGTCAGGTTAATAAGGAAATTTAGGAGACGTCGAATAACAGAAGTGTTATTATTTACTGTAACACTTCTGTGTAAACAACGTTCGTTGTTTTTCCCTCGGTCTCTTTCAATATGTAAATACAGCGAGTCAGGACTGGTGACGCGGGAGCAAGCGACGTACAGTTGTCCGTGTGAGATGCAGCTCGTCCTGAGGTCGACACCCGTAGCCTTCAGTGTATGCCCCTGTGACTTATTTATTGTCATTGCGAAGCACACGCTCACAGGAAACTGCACGCGCTTGAATTGAAAGGGGTAATTGTGAACGGGTGTCACCATTGCCAGGATCGCCCAGAAGACACGATGGAGCACACGGTGGAGGTCTGCCCCACTTGGGCGGAGCACCGCCGTGTCCTCGTAGAGGCGATCGGCAGCGGCGGCGACCTCTCGCGTCCGGCCCTGGTGCAAGCCATAGTCCGGGGCGAGAGGGAGTGGGAGGCAGTCACCTCCTTCTGCGAAGCAGTCATGCTAGCGAAGGAGGTGGCGGGACGGATGAGGGAGAGACCTCCCGTCCCAGCCGCCGTGGGAGACGCTCCGGGCGTCGGGAGCCACGGGACGACTCCCGGCCACCGTAGGCGCGGGCCTGCGGGCGGAGAGTAATGGGTAGCTCACCATCCGATCAGGACCAGGCCTGTGCCGGACGGCGCGTACGTGTTCCACGCGCGCCTCAAAGAGATGTCAGCATCGAGGAGGGGCCCCATAGGGCCGAAGCCTGCCGGGTCAGCGGGATTGTCCGAAAGGGTTACCGCTGGCCCGGAACATAAAGGGCTAAGGAAGGAACACGGGTGGGGTTTAGTCAGTAAGAGTCTGACACTCCCTTGCGCTCCACCCAGAGCGGCAGGGGTCATTTGATGACTTCCCATCCGAAACAAAAGGGGTAATTGTGGGGAATCGGTGGTATACGTGGTATAAACACTGTCTCGCCGACACCACAACCCGTTAGAATTTCCGCCTCAATGATATTTCTCTGCAGCGAGACGACTTTGAGCCGGGTCCCATTGCACAGTTTCGGCGGAGTGAGATTCCGAAGAAGCATAATTGGGACACAGACCTTTAGCTTAATGGTGTGCGCTGGTAGTTCACTTGCACTGAGGAAATTGAGAAATTCTACGGGGTAATGTGTAGCGTCATCTTGGTCGACAACAGTGTTTATTGAAGTGTAGATCACTTCATTTCCCTCAATTTCCGCGAGAATGAATTCATTGATCGCTGAAGGTTGGTCGTTTCTGGGTGTTAAAATGGCTCGTTCACACACCCAAGAATTATCTTGGTGCGGTATCTTATTGATGTCCCCGTACACCAGGCGTATCAAATCTTCTAAGGTGGACACCACTCTCCCAAGTATCTCAGGTAGAACCACCTGGCCACCGTCTACTGGTAGCGTTCCCTCACCCAATTTTAAGAGAACATCAGAAAATTCTTGCGCATGTACATTCCCGCCAAGCTGTGCTCTCATATTCATCGTTAAGCGCAACCTATGAATATGTGGCCATAAGAAAGAGCATTTCAACAAAGCATTCACCTCATCAGCCCTAGTTCCTCGCGTCACCACAGGCAGCGTTTGTCGGAAATCGCCGCTTAACAGAATTGTAACGCCACCCATCATTTGCTGGTTCCTGCGGATGTCCTGCAAAGTCCTGTTTACCGCCTCTACTGCTTTTCTGTTCGCCATAGTGCATTCATCCCACCCACACGATTAAAGAGCAATCTTTAAGCACGCGCCCTTTGTCGCTGTTGCTGTTGCGTTTGGAGTGTCAACTCCACAAACAACAAATGTGCTTGGTAAGATATAACTTAGAACCAAAAGTTTGACTTGACTTTATTTATGATAGTGTAGCTTGTTGTACCACCAATCTGTTTAGTAACATTGGTGTGAAACTCCCCATACAATTAGATAGGACATGTATAGTTCTCAGATTTCATAACAGTATCGTTCCTAATGCACATAAAAAATGTAAAAACTAAAAAAAAAAGAATTTTGCGATAAAAAAAAAATACTAATACGGGATTTGAACTCGCACCATTTAGTGCGGTAAACGGTCGCCTGACCATACCGCTAAATTCTCTGTTGACATATTGTTGAAATAGCTGTTCCCTTGCAATTTATAATATTACTGCCCCGCTCCTTTATAAAAATAGCGTGATTGTTATGTTTCCAGGGTTAAATTTTTATTAACTAAATAAATAACATGTCATTTTGGGCATTCAATTATTTTGTGCATTCAATTACGAACCAAAACCTTTTAAAATCAATATTGCTTACCTCCCATAACATACGGCGTGATAATATGTAGCCTAAAGCCTTCCTTGGTTTACAAAGAACATTTTTGCTGAATTTCAATTCAATCTATCCAGTAGTTTTGGCGTGAAGCCGTACCATACACACAGACAAACAGACAAACAGACAAAAATTCTAAAAAGTCACTTTTTGTCATCAGTTACGTTTTTCTAACAAAAGCCACTTATTTTTTCTCGAAAATTCTCAATGTACAGTTTTTCTTTCGTTACTGTTTTATTATATGTATAGATAATAAAGGAATTAGATACAATAAAAGACCTTGGTGTCATATTTGATCAGAAATTAACTTTTGTCCCTCACATAGATAATATAGTGAAAAAGTCTTCCAAAATGCTGGGTTTTGTTATCAGAAACGCAAAACAATTTAAAAACTGTAGAACAAAAATTATTCTTTATAACTGTTTGAGCCGAAGCATATTAGAGTATTGTAGCGTGGTCTGGCGGCCACACTTTGCTACTCACTCATTGCGTCTTGAGCGTGTACAAAAACGTTTTCTGGGGCACTTGGCCTATGCTAGCGGTTTGTCTAAAAAAATACGCTCGTATAGTGATAGGCTCAAACATTTTAATATGGTTTCTCTTGACAAACGTCGACGACTGAATGACGCGATGTTTGTGTGTAAAGTTATGGCCCATAAAATTTACTGTCCGCAAATTTTAAATAATTTTAGCTTTCGTGCCCCCTCCAGGATTCCTCGCAGTCCTATAACACCACTCTGCCCTCCGCAGAGAAGAACTGTTCTGGGTGCTAACTCTCCCTACGCGAGGTTTTGCAGGGTTGTGAATGATTGCAGCGATCGGATCGGCCCGCTCCCTCTCACCGAGGAGGAGGCCTGTGTCCCAGTAATGGGAACATAATAGGCTGATTACGCTATTACGGTTATGCTAAAATTATACTTTTAGCACTTAAATTCTTTGCATGCGTTTTATAGCTAAACAAATAACTATCTCGTCATCTGGCGTTCCTACATTACAAGTCACAAGTATGTGGCATGTTTTACATTATGTAGGTACAGTGGTTATAAACAATCTTTAAAATCTATATAGTCATCTTGAATATCTTGCCTATTTAATAAAGGCTTTTTTTTTACAGTTTTAATACTTTTAATTACTGGCTAGTCACATCGAGTTGAGTGGAACAAGGTAAGGGACGCCTTTGCCCTGCATTGGGACAACACAGGCCGATTATTAGTATTTTTTCATCTCAGACATATCTCGGAACCTGGGATCACGGACCTTTGGATGGCGTACGAGGGGCCGAAGTCAACTCGTAGAGGTCCTTTAGACGCTTTTAATGAAATCAGTTACCAAGCGACGATTATCCATGTGCACTTCTTATTATTATTATTCATAATCATAACAGAATAAAACCTACCATTAGTAGATCCACAGTCAGCACAGACTTGGTTGCCGGGCATGGCCCTGACAGCCCGTATGATGGACCGCTGCAGGTCTAACAACGAGTGGCCGGAGTCATTGCTCTCGCCCGCCTGTTGGTGGAAGGCCCTCATTAGAGCGCCCTCCTTGCAGTTGACCAGGACTGATGTCCACGCTCGCTGCTCGTTCTCGTCTTCAGCTTGGAAATGGTATGTTCGGTTGTCTGTGAACGAGTGAATGATAATATATGTCTAGAGGGCTCGTAAATCATGCTGAGGTTGCTTAACGAAAGTTGCAAAGAGATGCCAGTAATTACTACTGCCCATAATTGGATACGATGTTGCATCATAAATATTAAATGAAAGTTGTTTAACTCGTTAAAGTTTTCCCCGCGTGGAATCGAAGCCTCAACTTTTAGTAACTGCTCAAGTTTCTAAGTAGCTCGACCTAATAGAACGTTAATCTTAGTAGCAAAACTTCCGAAGTATGAGAAATTATTAATACTCACATGAGACTAGGTCAAATGCCCGTTTATCTTCAGCGGCAACTTTAATTTGGCATGTAAGGAGGTTGACCCTCGCCGGAGTCTTGTTCTCGTCTGCGTGGAAGATGTCGAGGAAACCTTCCGCAGTGACCCGGCACCGGCGCTTCTGCCACACGCGCCGCACCTTGCCCTCAGACTTCTTAAGCAAGTAGCCACTCCGGCTCACACCGTGCTGCTTGTCGCCTTGCATCTGGTGCAGAGAGTAGCCACCCACCGATGACACCACCTGGAATACGGGTATATGCAAGTGAGAAAAACACGATAAATGTAGAAAATAAACAAATCTAGCTGTTTTGAAAGCAACAGTACGACTAATGCGCCGCGACTACAAATATCTGGCAACTCATCGTGATTCTCACAAGTCGCGCGTGTGCAAAATAATAAATTGCAAAATTCATTACCTCTCTATCGTGAGGCGCAGCTGCTCGAAGCATGTTTCTGAGCTCTAATAACCTCCGTCTTTCGTCGTCTTGCTGCTGCCTGATCTTCTGCAGCTGTACACTCAAGTCTGCGACGTATACACCAAAGTGTTCAATCGTTTTGAGACCGTCTTGAAAGTAATTCGTCTGTGCGTGATAGTACTCCACCAAATGTTGGAGCAGCTCGATCCCCTTCTTCGTCTTTATCTCGTTGAACTTTATCAGGTACTGGAACAATAACATTTAGTTAACACAGGAGCTTACACTTCAAGAGGGCTTCAGTCACAACAACGTTCAAAAATGGAATGGAGCCAGTTCATTGGGCAGACAGAACGACGCCGAAAACATCGCGTGGGCACGAGCATGCCTTATTACTTCATCAGAGACCGTGTCTAATGGGACGCGAGACAGACACGAGCAGCACCCGCGACTGTGGAAACGCACCGATATTACTACGTGCCCTTCCGCGAGTTAAAATTATACTTGATGACGCACGCGCACGCGCATTTGCGATATAGTGGATCCAGATTTGTCTTGCAGTTGTATAATAATAATAAAGCTCAGCGCGCGACCTTGCACAACTTTCTTGGCGTGTCGCCGGCTTAACTTTTATCTTTTAGTTTGTTGTAGTAACAAGTTTATTACATTCCTAGAATGTATACCAAAGCTGCCCGCTGCCGCTGCACGCCGTTATTGTATTTATTACAGCTTAAGCGTTAACAACAGAGGTAAATGCGTGGGCTGTGGGTATGTTGTGGCCGAGGAGGCATTTGCACCGAGTGAGTCGTGGAACAAAGCGAGGGTCAGCGCGTCGTCGGCCCTGCGCGGCGCAAGGCCGGTCGACGACCTCACGCGCGCCTCCGCGGTACCGCACCGACCCTACCACCACAGGGCTTCTAGGTTTCTTTTTTTAGCACTTAACAAAGAGACAGGTTATTGATAACTTTGATTGCGAAAGTTCGTTATCTAACTTTCTTGAAGCTCGTCCTTCCATTCAATCTGTCATATTAAGTAAGTACATATGTTTAAAACAATTATAACTTTATGTTAAAAACTCATTAAAGTTGTGAAACACAGCCCTTACCAACTTTCGCATTTGTCAGACAGTCAGACTTTGAACAAACATCCTAACTAAACCAATGAAGTTGGGTCGAGAACTCAGGAGCGGAAGTTCGTACGGCAGAACATAAGGATTGCTGTGAACCAACCACAAACAAATAAGCGTACTATTAAAATAAATTAAATATGCGAATAACGGGCAATGAATCCACCATTGGAATAAAAAAGTGCATGCATTTTTAATATCATTTACCACAGCAATAACATTTTTTTCTCTTTTTCAATTGTTTTCATTTCATGAGCTGTCACTTGATTAATTATTTAATTAATTTTTAACTGTAGCTGTATTACAGGTTAATGTATATTATACAAGTTCTATAATGGTAAAAGATAATTAAAATGTATCTCGTTGGTAATTAATTTATACTTGGAGTTTATATTCGAGTTTTTGCAATTGCAATGGAAGCTGTGATTTCTCAAGCTTAATCCAGGATTTTTTTTTCCTTTATAAAGTAGCAGAGTTGGTGATACTTTATTTACATTACAATCTAGCCTATTAGCTAGTAAGTAATTTAAATATAACTTAAACTGCTAAGTAACAGGAAAAAAAACCTTGCAATACATTCTTGATAAGTATTGAGTAGGTAGGTAGTGGGTTTTTCGAACGATTCCAACGATTGTAGGAAAATGTTATAATAAAGTTATAAAATGAGTATAAAAATAACCCCAGATTTATTTTTCTCCAGTTTATGTGCTCTGTGCTCATACATCACAAATAGGACATGATAAACTACACACAGGTCATTATTCTTGCAGCGTCACAAACCAATGTTATCGAAACGCAAAATTACTCAATGGTATGGAAAATAAACCGAAAAGAACAAATATGTTATGTCTTGGTTACGTTGTAATAAATCTATATATATATAAAATGGTAAACTGACTGACTGACTGATTGTTGATATATCAACACACAGCCCAAACCGCTGGTCCTAGAGACATGAAACTTGGAGGGTGTGTTCTTTGTGAAGAGTAAGTATCCACTAAGAAAGGATTTTTGGGAATTCTACCCCTAAAGGGGTGAAATAGGGATGGAAGTTTATATGAAAGTCCGTCAGTTTTGAGGGTGAATGATGGGAGGGTGAAATTTCACGCGGACGAAGTCGCGAGCAGAAGCTAGTAAAAATATAAATTTATTGGAGTTTAGCTCATCGGAAAGCTCGGAATAATTCAGATTAAAGTTGTGTAAAGTTTGTGATCAAGTTTCCCCGGGGTGCTGAAAGTATTAATGGGCAAATGGAGAGCTTTCAAACTCAGATGCTGTACCTACATAAACATTGTATCGTGATAATATCGTTAGGTCTCACTAAATGAGAGCTACTGCTGCTATCATAAACATTGTATCGTGATAATATCGTTAGGTCTCACTAAATGCGAGCTACTGCTGCTATCATAAACATTGTATCGTGATAATATCGTTAGGTCTCACTAAATGCGAGCTACTGCTGCTATCATAATCATTGTATCGTGATAATATCGTTAGGTCTCACTAAATGCGAGCTACTGCTGCTATCATAAACATTGTATCGTGATAATATCGTTAGGTCTCACTAAATGCGAGCTACTGCTGCTATCATAAACATTGTATCGTGATAATATCGTTAGGTCTCACTAAATGCGAGCTACTGCTGCTATCATAAAGGGGTGCGCAACCTGCACCCTAATTGCGTTACACACTATTAATCACAATCTGAATCATTGTGAAGGCTATAATCACAATCTGAATCATTGTGAAGGCTATTGCTAATCCATTGCTCCATATGTTCGAAAAATTTGTCCGCTCAACAACGTAAATAAAGCAATGAATGTTGTTGAACTGCCAAAATGAAAGCCTACCCTTAGTGTGTTATACAATTACCAGATTCAGTAGGGAAACTGGCACTTGATTCTAATCCCCACTGGGTTGAAAAATTTCGTCTGTTATTAAAAAAAAAAGATGTTCCATACATTTTGACTGCAACTTTCCATGAAACAGCTGTTTTTTTTTTATCTGACGAAACATTTCTACGCTAGAATCATGTGCTGAATTTATGGAAGTTACAGAATACGCGTCGATGTCCCCGACAACCTGTGTAACGTTATGTATGTCGATTATCAATTCCTAACAAAGTGCCGTTCCCATCGTGTTACTTACTGAAGTGGGCTATAAGTAATAAGGTTATTAAAGGCTATTACTGTGCTGATACATACCTACATGGATGCTAAGTACTGCTACACAAAACTGTAGTCCTTTTACGAGTTTCGAAAGGGTAAAATCAAGGTAGAAAACCTAAGTCATCAAATGTATGAAATTCAGATGCGCGATACGCTTTCAAAGTTTCAATCCTTTTATTTATAAGCTATGCCCATTCTTTAGTCCAAAATGTAAGTTTCTAAAATTCCAAGATCGAATTTCACCACAGTAACAAAATGCACAGACATAATAGAAATTTTATTGTTATCGGTACACATGGTGTTCACTCGACGTGCGAAGAGTAGTCGTGATTTAGCAATTCGCCCGTGAACCCCGTCTGGTGCCATTTGGCAAGTTTGTCATAGCTAAAGATATTTACCGAGACATTTGGCATTGCATTCAGCACCGCAGATAGACGCGTATGTTATGCAATATACGATTGGCACTCACGAACAGTTGTTATGTCTTAAAAGGGACTAAAGTTTGGCTATAAGAAATGTCCCTATTGTGAAAAATGTCGCAGTACAAACTGATACATTATATCTGCCTAACCTTTCCCCAACTATGTTGTGGTCGGCTTCCAGTCTACCCGGATGCAGCTGAATACACCGCGGTATTTTACATGGAGCGCCTATCTGACCTTCACAACCCATGCAGTTATTGAGTAAGACTGGTTGTCAGATTTTCGGGCTTCTGACGACCCGTAACGTCTTGTGAAGAACCACGAATGACAGCCGGGACCGTGCTTTCCGATCGACGGGCCAACAGCGGTAAGCGTAGCTTAACCTGATCGATCAATCCGTGCGGCTGTTATTACTTAGCCACGAGCCCTCTACAAACTGATACAGTAGTTACAACAAAAACTTGTATACCTTATTGAATCAATGAGTAATACATTGTCTGCATTGGTTCATTGGTACAAAATGCTTACAATTTTGTCTAATAATTTCATGGTCGTAGATACCTTTAGTCATCCTACATAATATGATTCACATGAATAATTAAGTTTCCTTAACATCTCATTATATAGTATTAAGTACCCTCTGCGCTGCCACCGACAACGCCGTGGAAGTGGCAAAGTTTTGGGAAAACAAGATTTAAAATACAGTCGTGCCAGCGACACGAAGAAGAAGAAGAAGTACCCTGTTTGATTAATAAAATCAGAACGCTTATATCACACTAATATAAAGGCGAAAGTTTGTGAGTGTTTATATTAGGTTTGTTACTTCTTCACGCTCAAACGGCTGGACCAATTTTGATACAATTTTGTATGGAGGCAGCTGACACCCTGGATTAACATTTATAGGCTTTTTATCTCGATATTCCCACGGGATCGAGACTTATGCGGGTGAAACCGCGGGGCGCAGCTAGTAAATTATAATTTACGAACATCGATAACGATTATATATTGTATATGGAAGCGTGTAGCGTGCCAATATTTGCTAACACCAGCATAATATTACTATTTACTATCTTATCAAAAACATATCGTAAAGCTGGAAACATTAGGCGTTGCTCACTTGCTAATAAAATTTGATATCGGTTACTGATCAGAGCTGATCTGAATTATACGGAAAAGAACCGGAGTTACCGACATAGCTTGCAGAGTAAGCAAACTAAAGTGGCAGTGGGCTGGCCATGTCTGTCGAAGGACCGATGGCCGGTGGAGCAGACGAGTCCTGGAGTGGAGACCGCGTATCGGCAAGCGTAGTGTGGGACGCCCCCCAGCTAGATGGACGGACGACCTAAAGAAGGTGGCTGGGGTAGACTGGATGCGGAAGGCGGAGGACAGGGTGCTGTGGCGCAGTCTGGGAGAGGCCTATGTCCAGCAGTGGACTGCGACAGGCTGAGTTGATGTTGATGACTGATCAGAGCTAAGAAAGTGTAAAGTCTACCTCGCAACTACAATAAAATGATTTTATCCAACCAACCCAAATATATAATAGCAGTACCCACGCCGAAACTTCACAATTAACCCCTTTATTTATAAACGTAGTGATTAGCGACTTTTTAACCATACATTTTTTTATGTTTAAACGCCACTTAATTTTAATCATCGTTTATAGATAAACCCCTAAATTACCACCTTTAATACATGCACCCACAAATAATCATGGTGTTGTCCGATAAAAATGTAGGGTAGATACTAAATAAACCAAGACTGAAGAGCGTATACGACGTACGGCATTTCATACAAACTTTCAAGCCAAAGAGAGTGGTTACATCGTTGTTGTTTCAAGCCCTTGTTTTTCGAAATTAATGAACAGATTTTAATGAAACTTCATACGATTAAGCAGGCTACAAAGGTCTAAAAAGTTACTTAAGAACATTTTCAAAATATTCTATTTAAAAAAAGATAACTGGACATCTCTGTTTCTATGGAAAATTTTAAATCAGTCTAATTTGGCTGTAACTCTATTTTTTGAAAATGCTGTTAAGTAACTTTTTAGACCTTTGTATCCTGCTTATGCGTATGAAGTTTCATCAAAATCAGTTCAATCATTTCGCAAATCAAGGTCTTGAAAGTTTGTACGAAATGCCGTACGTCGTTAACGCTCTGCAATGTATCAAAAATTCAAAATTGGCACAAAACCGCCCATCATATCATAATGTTCAAATGTACAATAGAGTCGGAATTTTGGCAACGTACCTACGTTTAATGTAACTGTAAACCAGTGTCATTGCCAATGGACATACGACCTTTTGCAGCCACAGGTTATGCGCATAACGGCACTACTGGTGTCCACAATGACAGCTATTGCCACAGCTATTGTATAGAGACTACCGCTGCTACGTTGCGTAGGTAAATGGCTGTCACGGACACACATATTGTTGGTATTGTTACACACGCATTGTTAATTGCATTCTGGGGCACAAGCCTTGCATAGATGTGCGTCTGTGACAGTTGTTCTTTCGGTCATTACTCCTGCTGCTAGTCGAGAACCAAGGCTGCCTGGCTTTTTTTTTTTTGCGGATGGGAAATCATCAAATGATGAAGGAGTGTCAGACTCTTACTGACTAAAACCCACCCGTGTTCCTTCCTTAGCCCTTTATGTTCCGGGCCAGCGGTAACCCTTTCGGACAATCCCGCTGACCCGGCAGGCTTCGGCCCTATGGGGCCTTCCTCGATGCTGACATCTCTTTGAGGCGCGCGTGGAACACGTACGCGCCGTCCGGCACGGGCCTGGTCCTGATCGGACGGTGAGCTACCCATCACTCTCCGCCCGCAGGCCCGCGCCTACGGTGGCCGGGAGTCGTCACGCGGCTCCCGACGCCCGGAGCGTCTCCCGCGGCGGCTGGGACGGGAGGCTCTCTCCCTGAGCCGTCCCGCCACCTCCTTCGCTAGCATGACTGCTTCGCAGAAGGAGGTGACTGCCTCCCACTCCCTCTCGCCCCGGACCATAGCTTGCACCAGGGCCGGGCGCGAGAGGTCGCCGCCGCTGCCGATCGCCTCTACGAGGACACGGCGGTGCTCCGCCCAAGCGGGCAGACCTCCACCGTGTGCTCCACCGTGTCCTCTGGGCGATCCTGGCAATGGTGACACCCGGGCGTTTCCTCCCGCCTGATGATGTGCAGGAACCTCCCGAAACTTCCGTGTCCGGTGAGGACCTGCGTCAGGCGGTAGGTGAGGGCGCCGTGGCGCCTCTCTAGCCACTCCTCAAAGAGGGGTCTTATCGCTGCTATCGCGGCGTGCCCTGCGCTGGGTTGCGACAGTCGTTTCTTCCATGTCGCCATGAGATCGCGCCGGAACTCAGTCCGCTCCGCAGCGATTTGCCGCGGAAGCGGAACTTCTCCCCGGCGTAGTGCCTCCGCGCGCCACTCAAATACGCGCGCGAGGACTATCGCCTCCAGATCCCATGGCGGCAGTCCGGCAATGAGGCTTGCCGCCTCGCCAGAGATCGTGCGGTAGCCCCGGATAAGCCTTATGGCTACCACCTTCTGGGGCGCGTTCAGGTAGTGGGCGGCTCGCCGCCGCAGTGAACGCGCCCACACCGGGGCCCCGTATAGGGCCATGGACCGCACGACCCCCGCGTAAAGCCTCCGGTAGGAGGCGTTTGGCCCCCTCAGGTTGGGCAAGAGCGGGGCCAAACGTCGGAAATGCTCGACGAAGTTCCACCGGTTGTCGAGGACGAGACCCAGGTACCTCATCGTTGTCTCGACGTTGATGTGAACCCCTCCTACCGTTAGTTGGGAACCCGATGGTGGCGCGTTCCGGGACCCATGGAACGACATGGCCTCGGACTTGTGCAATGCCACCTCGAGACCCAACTGCCGGATCCTCTCCACGACTATCGCAACCCCGCGTGTCATCGCGTCGGCCGCCGCCTGATGCGACATCCCCTGCGCCAGGACCAGCGTGTCGTCAGCGTAGCAAACCACGCTGACGCCATCAGGGAGGTCGGCCCGCAGCACCCAGTCGTAGCCGATGTCCCACAGGAACGGCCCCACGACCGATCCCTGCGGCACACCGCACGACATCTCTCGCCGGTTCCACTCCCCGTCGCGACCGGGGTAGCTGACGGCTCTGTCCGTCAGATACGCCTCGACTATTCGACGGAGGCTACCTGTCTTGAATCTCGTTGACTGAAGCAGTTGAGCTTATCTCGCCAGTGATGCGGTTTAGCTCATAAAGCCAGTATATATACTGAATTTGCTGGCTGTTACCTATGTTCCTTAGTGCAAACTACTTATTTAATCTTCGAGTCAAGAATGTTTATCAGATAATATATATGCAGCAACGGTCTTTTGATTAATTCTGGAAAAAGCTTTCGATAAAACTGGCAATATCAATGTGTTGTTGAAATATTTTCATTAAGTTAAAACATCAAAGGCTGGCAGTACCTACAATATATCAGCAATAAGTGCACGTGTGAGTGGCACGCTCATTAACAGCTGTCACGCGATCCGTTTAATTAATTAACGTTGTATTTGTAACTGCGGAGTGGACAAAAGAGAGTAATGGGTAAAAAATGGTGGACAATACGGACATGGGCTGTGTCGGTCATTCACACAGTTAACGAATATCAGTGCCAACAGCAGCTTCCTTTCAATCTCAGTAACGATGGGATCCTATTGGATAATTTATAAGAAGACAACAGGGTTTCCAACATTGATTACCAGCTTCGAAAGAAACTCATTGAACCGAGATGAAACAAACCGTCCGGTACCTACATAATGTAGAATACATACGTATACTTTAGTATTTTCCTAAAATTTATCTAACAAAGTACCACCATTTGTTACGAGCTGTTGGCCCCAGAGCGATCATTTACGAAGCGTAATGAGAAGGCGTTGTTATACAGCGCAGTACACGTATATATGGTGTATAAAACGACTTATTAAAGTGGTAAGCGACCAACAGGTCCTGCCCACAGGGCGTGTGAAATGAAGCCACAAATTGCTCAGCACCAATTATTAATTATCCACCTTTTGGCTTAGCTCGGCTACCGGCCAAATGTCAGTCGGTGTCAGACAGTTCGTGGAACGGTATTTAAAAGGGATAATGTTCTTCAAAAATAAAAGTATGAACAACTTGATGTTTGAACCCCAATTTGTATGAAGAATTGTTTGTTCCAAGTATCGTGTAACCAACTCATTCATAATCCTTATACGTTCATGATAATCATCATAAAGTCCAAAATGGATTAGCATCGGAATGTCTTACAACTGTGCTAAGACGGACGTATTTGCAAAAGATAGTGGTCGTATTTTACAGCTATAAAAGCAAAACTAGGAGAACGGTATGATAAAAGGCATGGTTTATTTCTGCTAATGAATAGTTAACGCATTGGCTTTGCATGGCCAAGTATTTTTTCAGACTTAATGGGAGACAAGACACTTTTATGTTAGATGGTATCTTTTGTTGGAAAATAACGGAAGATATATAAATTGGAGTCGATACTACATTTTCTTGCGGCACATCCGTAAAAGCACCAAGACGTAATAAAGCTGCCACATAAAACAAATAAGGAGCAAAAAGTTATGTAAACAAACGGTGAGTTTTATTTATATTTGAAGCCCCTGAAGACTAAATATTTCGAGTTGTTTGCGTCGTTTTTAAACACTTTCAAGTTAACAGTAGGAGTTTTTATGGTACTTTTAAGAACGTTTTCGATGCATGCGACTCACCTCACACATTTGCAACTGAAACAGCCTCCTCTCCTTCTCCATCTCATCTGCTATCTCAGCCGGTGTCACCTCACTGCGGATGAGGCCGGCTTCCTTCGCCTGTGATTTCTTCTCCTTCTCAATTTTCAGGTACTTGGACTCGTAGTCTTTGGAGGCTTTGTCGAATGGCCTTTTTAGATCCCCCTTAACTCCCCGCAGGTCACCTTTTAGAAGACTATCGACCGGAAACATGACGATGTTGTTTATATTTTGCATCTAGAACAAAAAATTTGACAGTTAATATTTGTTCACAAAAGTAAGGTTAAAGACACCCAATAGTTAATCAATATCGTTCGAGGTTACATGAATTAAATTTTGATTCGTCTGTGACAACCATCAAAGCGAGCTCTCGTCTTAAGTTGTGCATAGCAATTACGTTGCACAACTTGCATTCCTAGAGTCATTTACCCGCGATGTGTTGCTTCACTGGCGCAGTTTTGACGGACAAAACACTCCACGAGGTTGCAAATGCACCGCCCGAATAGGCGCCAAACGTCGCGTCGTGAACTGAATAATGATGCCAGGTTGAGAAACCCTAATAAGCATTTGGATATGAATAAGCATCATTGGCAGAAGAATATTGAACGTTACCCTTGACCTCAAAACGAAATATAATTGCTAGCATTCGTAGTTAAAACTATCAAAGTGTTATAAGTATTGTAAGTACGCAGTTACATCATAACAACCATTTAGTACCTATTGTTATCCGAGCACAGAATATAACGAGGCATGCTACATCATTAAGAACGTCAGTCACAATAATGAGTGGAGCAGATAAAGTAAGTAATTAAACAGATGAGAACAAAAAGTCAACACGCTATAATATGGAAACCCCGTTCATGGAGGGTCGATTATGGAATCAATGAAGCGAATGCTCTGACAGACGAGACACGGGAGGCAATGAGGGACAAAGGGTTGATGTACACAATGAAACCCTTCCTGAACACTGTTGCTGGTCATTGAATGTTCCGCTAATTATAACGTCACAGGAAAGTTGTAGACATGTGTACGTTTAATTTATTGCGAGAAGCAAAACATCGTAAATCGTACTATGTAAACGGGTTAACGTTTTCCAAGCTCCAAAACGTCAACAAATAAATAACGTAAGACGTGTCACTAAATAATGTAACTCTGTATAGGTAACAGCGAAGAAAATATGTAGAGGGCAGTGACTGCTTGTCTTTAAGTCCAACAGGTTACTGATGTATGAGGTTGAAAGCAGTTTTGTTGTAGGAATACTACTCACCGATTAATGGAGAAAACCGTAACGACGACCGGACATTAATTGCATCCTAAATAACCTATCGTAGTATTCTACGATAGGTTAATTATGATGCAATTAATGTAACACATACACTTGACCAAACTAATAAAGAAGAAGTAGGTATTTACTCGTAGATACAAACAACCTATTTTTTTTAATTCACTATGCAAATGATGTTGATGCTCAAAGGACAATTAATATTAAATTACGAAAGGTTCATATTACATCACACATGTCAACAAGGCAACCAACAAACAATCCAACTACTCCAAGCACTTATTCGAGTTTCAACCACCAATCGCTTTAGGATATATTGAATTGCGGGAACGGACAGCGCTGGATAACACACAAAATCGATTACCGCGATAAATTCACTTTCGACAAGGTTAATCAATTCAGCGAATGTGTCGCACATAGCTGCGGGCTGGAAGTGCAATCTGGCGCAATCTCGATAACAGCTCGATACTCGGACACAATGTTATCCGCACGCGATACACCCATCGCGGCACAAACACGCTCGATTAATCGCGAAACGCTTATCTGAACTGAGAATTGAATTACCAACCAGGTTTCGCTTTCCGCGTTCTGTGAAGTTGCACAAGTGTCACGGGATCAAATTCTTAGGGCAGCAGCGTGAGAAATGTCAATGAAACTCACCGCTAAAACAAAATTGAAGCCGATAGGGCAGTCCTAATCCTAACATTAGAATATGAAACATACATTAATTAAGTAATTCAATTCTCTTTTGACATAATAAATTGATAAAGCGTGACGGTTGAATGATTTCATTGATACACTGAACATTATCTCACAGATAATTCTAAGTAAAGGTATCGATTCCGGTATGTCAACAGCATAAGTACATACCTATGAATATTATTTCATGTGATTGTTTTATGAATGTAAGTAAAACATCACTAGATTAATCCACTGATCTTGAAAAGTTGAAATCGGTAACTGAATTGAACTACAAGAATCAATACGTTCAAATCATAATACATATCTTGGATTACAATTGCAAATATAATTATATCGCAACGATATAATATTGTTTTCTATTAGATTAAATAGATATTTAAAAAATGTACTTAATTATCAAGCAGAGTTTTTAATCTAAAGTCTAAAGCATTTTCGAGATAATTTCTTTAAAATAAAGTGACGAAGACGTATAACCTAAAGGTGTTAACATAGGTTTACATCATTAATAAAATTAAGCTTCATAAAATCAGTAATAAAATTAAGCTTCATAAAATCATAACAAACGTCAAAATTAATTAAAGTACAAAACGAACGTTTTTGCTGTACTAGTTACGTGGCGTAACAATGATCATTGTTCGAATTGAGAGCAACGAGCGCACGTGCGATCCGTACGCTTTACTATATTGTATGATAATTCAAAGTCACACGCTAAAACACCGGTAATGTATGTTACTCATACTAGTAATGTTTGTAGTAGTTTTTTTCCCCATGGTGAGGTAATCCGGAGCTTACCGAGAACGATAAGAACTTTTACCGATCAGTCGAACCTGCTAAGAAGGAAATGTTCATTGGTAAAACTATCACCGTTTTCAACCAGAAACATGTAATCCAATTGTGCAGTTGTATCCCCTGTATTTATAGTTTTGTTACTATCTTAAGTCCTTAATAACTTTCGAATAACTAACAATTTAAGAGTACAAATGAAGGAAGCACTCCCTATGTTATAAAAATACCCATTCCGTTCGTTGGTCATTACTGCTAACTTTTGAATAGTACCCGATATAAGGAAAAGTCACTTTGGTATAGTGATTTCACAACTTTTCCTTAACCGTCACTCTCATTTGTTTTTCTTTTATTTCGAAATAATTTGATATCATTAGATATTCAAAAGTTACCAGAAATGACCAACCAAGTGATTTTTTTATTACAAACCTTTTCATCGAATTATTTAGCATACGAATGAGCCTAATAAAATTAACTTGGAAGTTTTTAAGCAAAGCTTAAACATTTGGTTATGTTATGTTACATACAAGTAATAAACACGATACTAAACTGTAGGAAGTACGTGTGGCCACAATAAAATAAAATGTACAACATTGCTTGTACCAATAAAGACGAACAAAGAGCAGAAAAACAAATAAAAACGTTACCGCAAGAGAGAGGAGTTCCAAAAAGAATTAATTTCAACTGTGGCTCCCCACTGGAGTAGCTTCCCAGTAGGTTCAACTTTCGTTGATTGCTTCTACGGCTTTGAAATTAAACGAAAATTAAATTAACTACTTGTACCTATATCCCACAGTTCTTTTATTAACTCCACTAATTGGTAGGAAAGTCGATGATATTATTTACAATACTTCAATATTAACACTGGAAAGCATAAACTTGCATTATGTAGAGTGCATCGGCATTGATGCTTGTGTAAAATAGATAGAAATGTGTACTCTAGACAAGACCGTTTTAGTACATAAGTAATGAAGTTAGGAACAAGAGTACAGCCCTAAAGCGGCGGTAACTTATTCCGCTCGCGAATGCATAAAAAGGCGCTAGCGAGTGTCGTGCTCTCCATATTTGATCAAACACTTTTGTCGAAAATAATTAATTGCCTAATTCCCAAAGGTATAATGAGGTGTTAGGACTTAAAAACCGTTGTTGATAAGGCCTCGAAAATAAATTAAAAATTAATAGGACCCCGAGCGCGTTTACGTGATCAATTATTTATCACAAAGTTACAACAAACGAATAAATCAGTAGAAATGAATGATCCTGCGACCAAAATGGGCAACGTTTTTAATTAAACGTATCATCCGAATAACAAGCAACGCCTTTTGGGATTGATTTTATACATTTGCGAAATTGCGTTGATCAGGTTCCGTATTGAGGGCGAGCTACGCTATATCGGAAAATAATCTAAAAATGATGGGGGATGGGGGAATGATGTAAAATAATTGTAATCAACAACTCCGGAATGCCTGAATTGCAGAATCATGATGCACCACATCCATACATGTAGAGCGATAAATCATAATTAGGAATCCACATCAAATGATATTTGTGTTAATGTTTGATGAATGGATCATAATATGACACGAATACTGCGCAAAGCACGAAATTGTTGTTATAAAAGTTGATTGTTCAGACAAGTATGCGAATAGACCAGACGAATACCTAGCACAGCTAAGGTGCCTTTAGTCATACAGTATTATGATTATTGCAGTAATAAACACAATTCAGAGGGTAAACGGAGCGGAGAGCGGTAATCTCCTCATGCGAAACGCGTCAAATTGTCGAGTCATCGGTGAGTAATTCCGGACAAGTTTTACTTTGGAACGATGCAGTTTCATATAACCCATAAAAAGTATCACACACACAAAAACAAGACTATACTAGAAAAAAGTTACTGCTCAGGTGTACACTAAGAAAATCGACAAGGCTTCATATACGCATTAATATCGTTTGAAGCCGTATATAAATATCGTGCGTGTGCAGGCATAAATAGTGACAAGTTGATAAACTATTGTTGTCTTTGGATCGGACACACCTATTTTGCGCAGAATTTGTTTTTGTTCTAGGAATTTTTGCCATGCCTTGCTATGGTTTATACCTACGAAGTAGTACAAAGCATCAAAGAAACGCGTAACCCTCCATGCCGAAATCAAAGAATATCTCCGAGTAAAATCAATAAGTTACGGAGGCCTTTCCAATTCTAATCCTGTTTGCAAACCTTTGAGAAAAGCTTCCCTTAATAATTCAGAATGAGATGCCAATATTTCTGGGGCATTTCTTTCAGATATTTCTCGGACACCACTATCATCTAAGATAGTAACATCAATGGAAGGAAGGAATCCAATTACTTGAAACGAAGATTGCTTACTGAGTTTCATAAATGTTCACAGTAAAATATAACTTTCCACATGATCCAGCTATGAGGAAGGACAAAGGAGCAACATGTCAAGGACAGGTCGAGGATTCTGCGCAATAGAGTTGGGGGTTCGGCACGTATTACAAGAACTGCAGAAATGGAGCGAGGTTGGACCCTTGTTGAAAATTGTGGTTAACTCTGAAACTATTAAGGTAGTATGGAAAATTCTAACACTTTATACTTATTCCTTTGAAGAAATAATGAGCTTTTTTTAAATATAAACAGTTTTTGATACTTTAGATTTTCCGGATACATCTAGAGTACAAAGGATTTTTCTTTTGTTTGTTGATTGGAAAATTGCAAAAAGTAAGTGTGTCTTCAAAATTAGCAAGGATGATGGAGGTAAATCTCAAAAAACATTGGACTACTAAGGAACATGCACATTACAGCATGTTTTTTTATTGAAATTAGAATCCGTTGCTAACAATTTCCGAGCTTTATTTAGGTTATTACTAGCTAAAACGAATGTAAATATGCTTATTAGTAAAGTAATTACAACCACGAAGTAAACCGTAAACGTTTCGCAAAACAGGATTTGGTTTACGAATTTTACGATGCAACATCGACTGTATTTACTGGCTAGCAACATTAGCCTGGTCGTGTCATCACCCTGACCCATTTACAAGCAAATCTGCTGTGCGCCTACGCACTCGGTATCTGCGTCAACCGTCAGTTATCGCACGTTTCAAACTCAGCATTTAATAGCCTCGCCTTCCAAGAAGGACGATTCGTTAAAATGCTGACTTGAAGATCTAATTACAATATTTTATAGTATGAGGTAATACTGTGGCATGTTTTGAAGCACATCCATAAAATATAGCTTATCGCATGCGACTGGCATTCAAACTTGTTAACCAGGGTTGATTTTGACTTACGGCAAGATGAACAGCCCCCTATTAGCAGTTAGCACACAAACAGTCTATCGAGAATTATAGTGATCTCATGTCGATAAGGTTGCCTCACCTGGCGAAGTATATTTATGTACGCCACTAAACAGACGGGTTATCCAATAAACGAGTATTGAAGGACACAACATCAATTATTACGGGAGAGGATTGATTAATAATAAGAAGATATTTATTTCAGACATAGTCCATATACTGTTAGTAACACAAAAAACAAAAATGTCAGCCTGATAATAGATTGAATACAATGCTCTATTATTGAAACGATAACGATGTACAATTAATTTCATACGTGCAGTAAATTGCAAGGAAGAAACTGACGCGACGGCACAAGTTATGAGACTTGTAATTAAAAACTTATCTTTCAAACTGAATCATTTGCTTGTAAAAAAAAACCTTAAAGCAGTAGAAGAAATATAAAGCAAGGAGAAATTGCTTTAGCGAAAGCGTCATCGAGAAGCAATAAATCAGTAATGAAATTGTCGCCGTTTTTCAATTAATTTCGAGATATGACGTGACGAGCCTATTCCGTCTGCAGACTTATACTCGGGCCGGGTCGCTCCGTCTACACAACGAGATGTTCGCGAGACATCCGCCGCAGGCTCCCTCAATAGTATAATTTCCGCTTGCTGTTGCGACGGATTCTGATTACTTTGGAATCGAGGGTTGTTTGTTGTTATTGTTGATAAGCGACTTTATACAAGAGTATTGCACTCTTGTATAAATTTGCATTTTGTCAAGTTCAGACATTTTCTCGATAAGGTATAAGATTCAAACACTACCACAAAACGGTACGAAACAAAGCAACCACTTTGCTATATAGTTAGTCATAATAAGAGGAAATTGCAATTAAAATAATCGTACTCTCCGATACTTTGGTTGGTTACATAATTTCTTTTCAACCATTACCACAAGAGGGTAATAATGGGTTTTATTTTTAACAGAAAATACTCTGCATTTTCTTTACCAACAAGAAAGCCATGGAACTTTATGAAACGTGCGACATTTTAACTTTCTACAGGCAACCGCAAGTTCAATGTTCCAAATCACGTAAGTATGTATGTTCATAGGTTCCGATTTACACCAAGTTGTGGTTTGTTTTCTTATATCTTGATAACCTGTCTACGCAGCTACGAGAGATTAAAAGTGAAAGCTTATACCTAGCCATCACCACTTTCACTACCAAGGATATGTTTATCAATAATGATTACTTCGTATACAATGTTCAAAATTAATATGATTTTTGGTTATTCGCGTGGCATGTAAAACATTCTAGCTCGTAAATATGTATGATGTCGGTCGATGACCGTATTAGCTACCGTTTCGTGCAAACACAATATATAAACTGGGACACTAGCTGTTTGTGAACTGGAAATTGTTTTAACTTTAGAATCAAATCTGTTTAGTTGTTGCGTTCGATTATGGAAATTGATTTCAGCACCAGAATCTTCCATTTATTTTGATTAGTTCACGTACACTTCCAATTAGAGCTTGGCGTATGAAATTGCTGTCCACATTGCAGTGAACTTTTTATATTCAAATTGAATCCCCAAAATTATCTTCAGTTCATAACTATTGAGCCAACAACATATTGTAGGCGTGTTAAATACATTGAAGCAAGTAATGATTAGAAAACGAATTTCTATGCTTAACTACTGTAATATGCAGTATTTTATTTTCTCTTAGACTGGTTGTGCATTTCTAAAGGAAAGTTAATTTAAAAAATCTGCATACATTTTTTGACTTGGATTAGATTAGATTAGAGTTACCTAATAGGCCACAACAGTGACAAGCTTTAACCGGTTGAATGCCGTAATTACAGAAACAATTAAAAAGCCATTGTGTCTCGCGTGGATCTACGTTCCGGCATACTACGGGTTAAATGAACTAACACCAGGTTCCCCTCAAATTGTCGTAACCAATTCAAAGAAAGATACAAAGGGAGTTGATAGCAGTTCTGTCAGTGTGTCGTATTTGCAACATACCAGTGTCTTCATGAGTGCAGACAGTTCTTTGGTGACAACAGCGAACTTGAGGAATGCGGCGCCGATATCCGGCTCTGAGTCTTTGCTGAGGGCGTTCCCTCCCAGCCGCTCCAGCGCCCGGGAGAGGTACATCTCGTTGTCCACGTGAGCTACATACAAAAATTGGGGATTAGGACATGTAATGTAATACGCTACCAGAATAATTCAGTATTCCCAACCGATACTTTATAAACAAATTAAGCTAGCACGTGTACGATTTGAATATCACAATCATAATAAAAATCAATATAAGTAGATGTTATAAGTAATTGGATAAAAATCACAATGAGCCAAATGAGTCGGACTCAAACGAAGCAGAATGAACAAAGAAAATGAGGTTAAAGAATAAAATGTAGTCAATATAATTAATTAATCGCACAACGCCGGCACAATTTTCTTCCAATGAAAAATTATGTTTCACAAAGCTTCTAGGTTGTTCGACAAAGACTCGTTTTATCTTCCTTGAGCCGACGGACATTTAATTAGTTTTCCAGTCGGATTTACTCGGTGGCTATAAAGAGAAGCGCCAGTAAAGTTAGCTGCGCTTAACTGCAGCTTATTACTCGCCCACTGTCGTAAGTGCTTAGTATTTAATTGTAAGACTTATTTGATCAACAAAACTTAGAACAACGGTATTTAAAGGCGGTTCCGTCAAAGGCGAATATTTTCCCGAAGTTCGGGATAAGTGCTCCATAAAATAACATTTTTAAAGGGGATGTTTGCTAATGAGTTGGTATTTATGTATAGCCGTTGCTGACTTGTTGCTACGAAATTTTGATATGGATTCTTAGGGCCTGTGCACACCACGTTTTTAAACGCGCCGTTGAAACGCGCGTTTGTAGCGATACAGACGCGATACGCACGCGAGTCAGACGCAGCCTGAAGATCTTTTGTAGGATAAAAGCGCGCCGGGCGGCGACGCACGTTTCTAAAACGCGCGTCAACAGCGCGTTTAAAAAACGTGGCGTGCACAGGCCCTTAGGATCGGAATATAGCAACTAATCATGGGCCCAGTTACAAAATAAACATAAAATAAAGGTGGCGAACTGATGAGTCTCGGAGCTCCGTGTCGCGGCCCACATTTACCTAGCTCAATCCCACGGACGCTTTTTGAATATTAAAGCACAGACCTCACGCCATTCAATTTCTCCGTGGAGCTCTTCTTTAACCTTCCACTTAATCTGAGGTTTACATAGCCTCGGGCCGGGTTTTCGTCAAACTGGTCCCCCAAATTGCCAATAACAAGGGATTTTAACATCAAACGAAAGTGATGTCGTGGCTTGTAACAGTAAAATGTAATTGCAAGATTTGCAAGTAGGTGAATGTGAACTAATTGAAATTATAAAGGCTAATACCAGTGTTGAATAGACAAATAATGCAACAAAATTCCTATAAACAGTGTGGAAACTTGGAAAGTAAGCAACAAAATGCTGACCAAAACACTAACGCCTGTGTATAGTTGGATACGTTCCAAGAACGCGTCCTTCCATTAAGATTTTACAATAAGTAGGTGCCTACTTGGAACTGTGAACATTGTAGTAGGTATTAGGAAAAGATAAATGTACCTGCCTTTTTCGTTGTTCCAAGAAATAAAGTGAACATTGAGAACCATTGCATCATCATCATCTGCCCAGCCTTTTCCCAACTATGTTGGGGTCGGCTTCCAGTCTAAGCTGATGCAGCTGAATACCAGTATTTTATATGGAGCGACTGCCTATCTGACCTCCACAACCCAGTTGAGAACCATGTTTACCATAATTATAATGAGAGATGACTGATTCATCAACGCAGACTTAACTACGCATTCTACGTAGAATCGCAGAGCCTAAACCACTGAAGGTGGCGAACATGATATTTCGATGGTAGGTTGCTTTTTAGGGTTCCGTACCCAAAGGGTAAAAACTGGCCAAGTACGAGTCGGACTCGCACACGAAGGGTTCCGTACCACAAGGCAAAAACGCCGAAAAAAACACGTTTGTTGTATGGGAGCCCCCCTTAAATAATTATTTTATTTTGTTTTTAGTATTTGTTGTTATAGTGGCAACAGAAATACATAATTTGTGAAAATTTCAACTGTCTAGGTATCGCGGTTCTGGAGATATAGCCTGGTGACAGACAGACAGACGGACGGACAGACAGCGAAGTCTTAGTAATAGGGTTCCGTTTTTACCCTTTGGGTACGGAACCCTAAAAACGGGACCCTATTACTAAGACTCCACTGTCCGTCTGTCTGTCACCAGGCTGTATCTCATTAAACCGTGATAGGTAGACAGTTGAAATTTTCACAGATGATGTATTTCAGTTGCCGCTATAACAACAAATACTAAAAACAAAATAAAATAAATATTTAAGGGGGGCTCCAATACAACACACGTGTTTATTTCGGCGTTTTTTCCTTGTGGTACGGACGGAACCCTTTGAGTGTGCGAGTCCGACTCGCACTTGACCGGTTTTAATCTTATTTGAGGCTATGTAAAAGATTTATGGAAATTAGATTGTTAAATAGCGGATGAAAGTTTACATGACAATCCGTATTTAAAAAAAAAAGCAAAATTAAAAATGTTGAAAAAACTCACGATGGTTAAAAGGATAAAATAATTTAAAAACCCCCGACTTAAAGAATTTATGTTACGAGACTAAAACACATAAATTCATATGGGAGTCGGGGGACATCTTAGAATAGAAGGTGTTCCACAGAACGGTCCCCCGACTTCCATAATAATATGAATTTATCTGTTTTAGTCTCGTAACATAAATTCTTTAAAAAACCCACGACGGTTTTTTAAAAAAAAATTTGCTTTTTATTTCAAACTTTTTAAAGAGCATAGGTTCATTGTACATAATATAATATGTAGTAGCTAAAATAAAATATAATAATGCAGCGCCTTCTAGTGATTTTCCACCGTAACACCTATTTAAGAATTCTCACTAATCAACCACAAACCCATTAATGATGATGAAAACTGCATCCAAATCGGAGTAGTAGTTTTGGTTTTGAACAAAAAAATGTTTACTGCATCGCCCCCTAGTGAGTTGTCACCGTAACACCTATCTAAGAACATGCACCAATCAAATCCAAACCCATCACTGAAAACCGTACCAAAATCGGACTAGCAGTTTTGGAGATAAATGGCAACATTGATTTGCACACATATCCTCTCACCCCAAACGCATATATACCGTATCCGTACCGACGCGCGTCGCGGGTAAAAAAAAATCAAAGAATATTGGTAGGTATTTGGCCTTTTTTACCCGACTGCGGCGAAGCCCAAATGGAGGGTTATTTTTAAACTATGAAACACGTGATTTAGGTTTTTTTTGGAAATTCTACCCCTAAGTAAAATAGAGGATAAAAGTTTGCACGGGAAAGTCGGCAATATACGGGGAGCAAGTCTCTATAGCAAAGTGCTAGTGTTCCCTAAACCTAAACACTGCATCATTGTGTAGGAATGTTGGTGTTTTTGATTGGTTGTTTTTGCGAGCGCGTGCTCGCGGAGCGCACGACCTTGCCAGCTGCGCCAGAGCACAATCCGAACCCGCACGACCAGTTCCGAGCGTTTGGCTTGACGCGGCCTGCCTACGGCACAGGCGCTAAACGCTACCACAATAAACAAACCCTAGCACGCGATGGAATTGCACTCAATAAACCTGTACTTACAACTTAGAAAAAAACTAAAACGTACTACCTATTTATAAAACACGGCAGCGGCTTTGTGTAAAGAATAGAGCAGTCGAGCACTTGAGTGTATTTAATCTCATTCAGGTTATTTAAACAGAGCTGCGTCGAGGAACTGCAAAACATTGTAGTTTATCATTTTAAAATTAGACATCCTAGCGTCACTTATGTGTGAATACCTAAAGAAGATTTATCTTATCATATAGAGTGCAGTAAATAAATACAGCTTTAAACTGAGGAAATACTGCATCGTGTGGTGGAATGAAAATGTTGCAGACGCGAAATAGCTAGCGCGTGCGCTAACTCCTATATAAATCACGATTTTCACAACACTCGTTTTATAACTAGAAGTTAGAGCAGGTGCGGGGTGTGTTCCCCATGGTATATCTCCAGTTCGAAACAATAATCTAATAGTATGTCCGGTTACACCGTAGCCAGCGAAACCAGACGTTCGACCTACTTTCCTTGACAAGTCGCACATGAAGGGAAATTCATTCGTGACCGGCCACCGCGACTCGAATCGGTTTATATTTCAATTTGTTCAAATGCAGAAACCGTACTTGGAGACATAAAAGGAGAATTAAAATGATTTACATTTTAACGCCATACAACTCGGTCTTTCCATTGAATGGAAAGACTGGTTCTGCTCTTTCATAAATTCTGTGGTTATTAAAATCTGCTTACCACTTTGCACTCAGTTCTGTTGCACAATTTTGCAGACATTTCAATATTTTTAAGCGACGCGCGCGTGACGCCCTCTAATGATTTGGTCGCTTGGCTGTAATTTATAACGGAAATAAAATAAATTCGTCGTAACAGGAAGGAAACACTTGCGAACATTATAAATCAATTCGAAATTATATAACAAGTGAATGGAAGTGTTTACAAATAATGCATTAATGTCTGTCTGCAAACACTATTTGTTGCGATATTTAGGTCATTCTAGTTCAGCGAGTTGAACGGCCTTTCGTCCTAGCAAGCCGGTTCTGTGCTCGGCCTAAGCTATGCATTAGTAGTTTCTATAGTTTTGAATATTGAGTACCTAGCCCTATGCGCTGTTATGCCTCAACATGACAGGTAGATACTTCGTTAAATGCGTAGTACAGAATCGCAAAATAAAGTCGCATCCAAACATACCTGAAAACAGCGATGCTGTTCGGTAAAACAAAATCAATATGTGTGTTCCACTGAAAGACTCTTTACAAATGATTGTGAATAATTGTTATTATTCACAATTATTTGTTCTGTGGACGGGTACGAGTAGGTACATCCATTTCATCACCTCAGGCATCGAAGATACCTTATTGATTTGGTGTTCTCCGACACTCATTCCTTGCGGCGAGTTAAATTTTCAAGTATCGAAATGGAATTTATTTTTAAAGTTACCAAACATGCATCGGATATCTCCGCTATTCCAGTCTGCTATTCATACCGTATACTTCCTCTATTTCTATTTTTACTCGAGTCTCGTTCTCGTGTCGCCTGTAAAACGCGCCACTAGACGGGAATACAAATAAACCCGCCAGAAAGTATATTGTCCGGTTGCCGTCTGTTCCGCGCTAAAAGAGGACTAGAGGACATTATTGGCTTTTCTATTAGGCGTAGTAGGTATTTCTCTTTTCGCATGCCCGTTGAGATATTGGGGCTTTTAATATTCACATAACTTTTGCAAACCATTAGGTAAATAACTATTTAGTTGGGTCAAGTAAAATTGGAGCCTTATCGGAGCCATAGTGCGGTAGTGCAGAAAAACAATACACGTCTGAGTTTCCTTTTTCTTTTGGCAGAGACTTTAGGCCAAGTTTGTTTACTTAGGTGTAAAACGACGGTACTACTCACCATTTCCAGAGTTATGTATTGCCTTTATCGCCTTTTTCAACTTAGTTAGGCCATCTCGGTCGAAATCCAACGTCTGAAACAAGATAAAGAAAACATCAAACATGCTACGTGACGGCGAATTTCTCTAAGGGACTTACAGAACCTAAACACAAAAAACGCAAGTTTTAGAAACAATAAAAGTAGATCGACTACAGTAAACAAAATTAGAAAAATATATAGGTATTATTCTTCAGGATATTATGCTAGGTAGACAGTGTTTTTAAAACATAGGTAATACAATTTGATACGATATAAAAAAATCATGAAGATACCTCTAAAAACTTTATTTTTACAATAAAAACCATATTATTGTATACACAGGTACAATAATTATGATTTTTTGTTAGATTATTCTACAAGCAACATACTAAAACACTAGTGTTTTATTTTTTTAGTCCAAACAATAGATTTTTTGTAGATAGATACTTGCTTCATATTTTGCAATAAATTACCAAGCAGCGTTGTGTCATCGCGCTTCTCTTTCTTTTCTATGCAGTCCGACAAAGATCGAATAAGTCGGCAGAAGCGTCCGTTGCGATTGCGAGTACCTACGACATTGGATTCGCTCAAAACTTTTTAACGTGGACACGCTGTCACCGGCAAACAGACTCGTTTACAATAGGAGCCACGAGCCATTCAACTCGGTTTGGGAGCACAGCGAACATCTGTCGCCCCAGCCGGCGATTGATCAATAGCCCCCCTGAATTAGGCAATCGGCCCGTACAAAAATAAAACTCGCAACGATTCGGTGCACCTTGACTTCTGTTTGGCTCAAGTGTTCATTTGCAGTTGGCCTGAACGAACTCTTCGATTGATGTTGATACAGAGCGATAGGCAAACATTATCGAATGTTGTGTCAATGACCTTTAAATCTATATAAATAAAAAGAGAAGTCCTGACTCCTGACTGATTGACTGACTCGTCAACGTCCAGCCCAAACCCTTGGACCTAGAAAGCTGAAATTTTGCACAGAGGTTCCCTTTATAATGTAGACAAGGAATAAGGAAGGATTTTTCGAAATTCAACCCCTAAGAGGGTGAATAGGGGAGGGTGAAATTTCACGCGGACGAAGTCGCGGGCAGAAGCTAGTACTTAAATAAAACCAAAACCAATCCTGTTTTTTTTAAATGCATTTCTGCATTTAAAAAAAAAACAAAATAATGAGAATTAAGCGAGAAGGTATTATTATTTATGCCATTTGTAACAAAACAATATTTTTCAGTCCCGATTGGATACGGACACGTCACATACATAACACTTTTAATTGTTAATTATTTAAATTAGTTCATAACACCTGGCTATTGGGAAACCATAGTAGACAATAATTATTATGAAGATCGATTGCATAGTTAAATACAGATAGTAGTTATCAATTACAAGAAATTACATTATAAGAAAAAACATGCATAATGATAAGCGTAGGTACCTATTAGCCATAAAGGGCTAAACGAAATTAATTAGAATATTTTAATGAGGTGGTCACTTTTATAAGTTCTATAGTGTAACGGATCCTACAACCCTTGTAGTGAAGTTATTATAGCGCGAAACGTAGCGTGACGAAGTAAACTAACCCGCCCGCAAACATTATCCTGGAAATAGCGTTGTTAAAAAATAGTTAACTGAAATTACCAACTTTCACAACTTTGTGCTAAGCACCGGCATTGTGCAATGCGCTTTTATAATTTATTAGCTTTTGGCGGCGGGTTCGCCCGCGTGGATGTCTTAAAATATGTACTACGGGAACGTACTACCGAGACCCTATGTGTTAATCGAGATAAACAATGTATTAATTCCGTTATAAATTTTTTTCATACCTCTATTGGTTTACGCATTACGCACCGCACGCCAGTAAAGCCGCAGTCGCCAGGATTTTGTACATCTTCAACAACCATCGTCATATTTCAACCGATTTACATAAAACCTAATGAATTATACACCTAAACCTTCCTCATGAATCACTCAGTCTCAGTCCACTGGCGAAACCCGTATGAAAACCGTTCGGTAGTTTTTGAGTTTATCGCGTTCAGCCAAACAGACAGACTGACGTGGTGAGGGAGTTTGTTTTATTTTATAACAAGTATAGTGATTTCCCGTAATATTATTTGTTTAGGTATACAAGAGGTGAATGTTAATGCCACTTTTGTCATAAGAGCGGAGGTACAGAGCTATTGCAATATCGCCGTCGACGATGTCCACTTAATGTTTGAAACGTCCATAACATCACCCGACTTACATAATCCGCATTTGTCCAAACATAAAGATGGATAAGTCCGAGATAACAGAACACAATGAGAATATTCGCTCTCTTGCTCGTGACCACCGACGCATGAAAAGTTGCGTAAAACACGCCATAAGACGCACAAACGTAAGTCGTCGTAATCTCCATTACAATAATAACGAATAATAAAGCCTCCTCTAAACTGCATTGTCACAATTATTATCCACATAAAGCTATGTTCATATCGATTACGTCATGTATTGTATCTTTTTCGTTTCCTTGCAGTGAAGATAGTCTTGCATAGCAACGATGTGCGGCACCTGCATTATAATAACGGATAAGATAGCATCTAAAATGGCAGCAAGGCTTGTATACTTAACATATCACGACATAGTACAGCTATTTTTAAACTACATACATTTGTTCCCCGCCTACCACCTGCAACCATTGTAGTAACTTACTTCCTTCACTCAACCTGTACATTTTGAACAGTATGGCAGAAACAATTGTTTGGAGAAAGAAATTCTAATACCAGTAGTACCTGCGTCATTTAATAAAGCACAAATCATGTACCATGTAATCCAGTGACCCACGCTAAAAGCCCGCTATTGAAGGAAACTAAACGACCTTTGCGCAGGTATAATCGGCCCTAAACATTGCGTCGTCGGGCGCGGGCCTATTAAAAACGGGCCAAGAGAGTGAATCCTATTAACCATTTCACTAAAACGTTTAGCATACATGAACAATGTAGCCGCCGGGGGGCTAGAGACAGGCCACACTCACAATAGTTGTTGTTAAAGCCATAGACAAACGCCCTCTTTGTTCTGTCTTCTAACGGATCGAACTATCACCTCTAAGATCTGCACGCTTAACGCTCTGCATAGGATTTTAAAAAAATGGGTCACGTTTACAGCCGCTGCTGCTCTCTATTATACCCTATTTTTTTTATTACCAGCTATTATTTTTGAAATAAAAACCCAATTCTATAAATCACACTTCTATCGAAATTAGCTTACAAACATAAAATTGGATCCTCCCAGTTGTAAACACCCGCGTTTTAGTAACTGAAGGGTTAACAAGGTGTTACCTTTCCAAAATTTATTGAGCAATAAAATAAACAGCTGTTCAAAATAGGTCGAGTAATTAAAACGTCAGTCGCATCTGTAATCTGTGTAGAGTTGTGATAGTCATAGCTGAACAGTGATTGCTATAGCACAAAGTGTAGGTTTTCACAATGATGCTGATGGTGGAAGTGACTCATCTGTGTTGTTACCTTGTTACTTAATTGAATGTGCTTTGTAACTAGTAGCCAAAGTTATGCGTCATATTATATCTAATGGATGTTTCTTTAAGATATTTTTTTGCATCGGCAATAGTGATGTGATTCTACCCGGGTAAATTCCTAAAATGGGAATATTCCCGGGAACATTCCCATTGAATCCACCCAATGGGTATTTATTCGGGTATTTATATTTTTATGATCAATTTATACATATTTGATTTAGTAAAACTGCAACATCCGAACGTATCTAATCACACTTAAGGTGAATGGATAGTGGTAGACCGCGAAATTTAAATTTTCTTACGTTTTTTGCAATTTGCAGGTCAGTGTCAGATTGTATCTTGATCAAAATATGATTCGCGACAATAACAGCGGTGCTATTCTGGAAAAATCTCACCGTGAAAACTTAGGTGAAGTGAGCGTGGAGTGAGCTGTCAATAGTGTCAATTCCTAGCAAAAACAAACTCACTTCACCTAAGTTTTCACGGTGAGATTTTTACAGAATCGACCGGCTGATACATATTTATAGAATTATAATCATTAATATATCTTTCTAAGTTAAATTTCTACCACCAACCACCAATCTCTTATGGAAAAGTATTAGGGGTAGAAATCTAACTTAGAAAGATGTATTAATGATTCTAATTCTCTAAATATGTATCTGTTATTGACTTATTGTCGCGAATCATATTTTGGTCAAGATACAACCTGACCCTTTTTTTTTTTTTTTTTTTTACGTGGAGAAATGCTCATGCATTCTGCACTACCACGGGGAGATAGTGCAGTTATGTGGGACTCTAACCCACTAAAACTCCACGGTGTCCTCCTCTGCCGCTTATGGCGGGAACACGGGCACGCGTTAGCACTCATCCGTGAACCCGCCGCGGCTGTCCGTCACCGGACCCTCCTCCGGGGAGTACTCCCCATCACCGGCGCACCAGAACACATAGCACGCCGTGACCACCCCAGGGACCAAACCAGCACATGGGCGGCAGACGACCCCGTCTCTGCCACCCTTGGTCCCCCTGCGACGGGTCAGGTCATTGGCCCCGCCGCCTGTCCAATTTTCGGCCGCAGAAGATAGGGAGAGTGGCCAACGTCATACCAACACTCCTCTTCCCCTGCGGCCCCACCGCGTCCGCCATCGAACGGTGGCGACCCCGTCAAGGCCGCGGAAGGTAGGGAGAGCGGCGCACCGTAATACCGGCACTCCTCTCCCGCCGCGGCCTCCAACCCTCAGCCGCGATGCCTCCGGTACGACATCGCGGCCCGCCTCAGTTGCGATGTCGCCCAAGCGGCACCGCAACCTACATGTTGGCCGCTACGTCGTCGGCTTGTCGGCAAAAGCCCTGACGAGCGGCCCCTCCTCGGGTTCCTCTTCGCTTCACCGTGGGTGTCCAAGCCACGGCTACTGAGCCCCCCGCCTCGACAATGCGGGAACCCACCGGGGGGGTACAACCTGACCCTGACCTGCAAATCGCAAAAAACATAAGAAAATTTGAATTTCGCGGTATCAACTACCCATTCACCTTAATTGCGTGGCGCACACATTGAATTTACTTTGTCATGATATAATGAAAGAAGATGCTATACAAGCCTTCATTTCAGTTACCGTCGACGTAATCAAATCTCTTAGAAACAAATTAAACAAAAAAAAATTCTGAGCGCGTTATTCAAGCAGGTAATTGTAGAAAAAGGTTCTGGCGAGCAACTAAAATTGCCCAGTAAGACGCGTTGGGGCAGTTACCTTCATGCTGTGCGTAGTTTGCAAAATAGCAAGGCGGCTCTGCAATGTTTGGCGGTACATGAAGAATTGAAGATGCAATAATGATCCCAGTTGATATTAAAGCAAATTTACTAGACGAAGAATTTTGGAAAATGATTGACGAATCTACTGCAATTTTAGAGCCAATAACAGATTACCTATTTAAACTAGAAGGAAACGAAGCGTACATAAATGACGTGTACATGTCATTCAAAGATATAAAATCACGTCTGGTCTTTCTGCTTCCTGGTTTTTCTTCTTTGGTTGACAATAATGTCAGGGTGAGGATTTTAAATGCAGTTGATAAACGCAGAGGGAACTGCATAAAGCCTATTCATCTAGCAACCTATATGCTAGATCCAAAATCTCAAGGCAACGAACTCAACGAAGATGAAGAAATCATTGCAATGGATTTCATTCACGAGAAAGGAAGGCAGTTACACTTGGAAATAATGACTGATTTAGCTAATTATAGAGCAAGAGAAGGTTTGTGGGGAAAATCTTTTGTTTGGACCAGCCTCCAGAAAATGAATCCCTTAACTTGGTGGAAAGGAATTTGCAAAAACAAATCTCTGAGCAAAGTTGCAGCTTGTCTTTTAACTGCTCCCTGCACCTCGGCTGCAACCCTACCTTCAGCATTTTACCTACTTACTATTATAAGAGTTAAACTTGAAGTAATTTTTGTCACCATAACCTGATATTTAAACAATAATTTTCATATTTGAACCATCCTGTTGTTGATTAAGGGTCAGTTCACACCGAGACCCGACGCGACGCGCAGTTTTCAAGATAGAAATACAATTACAGACCTTATCTACTACACAAAAAGGTACACGATTCAGTGAGCTACGCCGCGCGGTGGCGGCGCCGCGCTGCGTAGCTCGACGTAGCTAGTGGACACTGAATTGTGTACCTTTTAGTGTAGTAGATAAGGTCTGTAATTGTATTTCTATCTTGAAAACTGCGCGTCGCGTCTCGGTGTGAACTGACCCTAAATGATTTTGGAGTTAGTGTTTTGGTTTTTATTCAGTACTTACTAAATCATTCGTCATAGAAACTAATTTACCCACGATTTGGGAACTTACCCGGGTAAATACCCGTTTTGGGAATATTCCCAGGAATATTCCGGGTGGAATGATGGAAACTTTCCGAGTCGCCCATCACTAATCGGCAAATACCGGTATTGAATTTGAGTGGACATGTTTTTTTTTTGCAAACAACACAACAGCAACAATTCTGCGGCCAGACGAACTGAGGGGGTATTTCGAGGAGAAAAAGACTCGTTAGAATCGTCAGCTGCAACGGGTCGCTCATGGTAAGTGGGTTCCTACAGCGAAAGCGGTTGACCTTGCGTATTTACCCTCCGGCTGACACCGAACGATCGAGAAGATTTGCCCAAATTGAAGCAATTTATGGCCGAATTCTGATAGTAGAATCTGTGGAAATCGTTGTGATTTAACGTACTATAATAATACGTGTGCGCTTAACCGCAAGTCCGCAACTGCATCAATCTCTGAAGGTACGATTGCCCTATAAATATTTATAATACATGGAACATAAACATATGTTACGTTTTCAAATGTATTTACATAACGTGATGTATTAAAACCCATTCGTCGGAACAATTTTACAAATTGTATTTGAGTAATTCAAAATCGAGAAACTCAATATCTATTTCGCGCTAGCACCAGTTGTACCAAAGCTGCCAAAGCTCTCTATCCCGGATGAAAACTTTCTCTAGTAAAATGTCCCAAGGGGATCTGTGAATCTGACAGAGTTTTCCGATTTAGAATAAAACAAGAGTTTTATTCTGCTTATAAAAATGGTGGTAATATGTGGCATAGCATCTCTTCTACACAGCAGCAGATACAAACTATTGTTTATTATTCTAGGTAAGAATTGTGAGGAACTCTAGAACGTTTTTATCACACATTTAAGTAGGTATCCTGTTTACGCTATCGGATTACCAAAACATGAACACTGATCATTAAACGTGTTCGTTTATCCAGGGATGTTGTTTGTAAACATGTGAGTTTGATTCTAATCTAATTAACACATTAACATGTTGGACGCCACTTACGCTCTATTTACTAATGAACCCATTTCGGTTGAATGCAATAACAAAGGAGTAACTCTCAAACATAACAAAGAATAACTTAATTCATAAGTTACAAGATTAAACAATAGAAAGTGTTTATTGTTAAACTTATTCAAATGTACTGCAGAAGTTTCGTTGCCAACGGTAGCAGGTGTAAGTTCAACTTTGGCACTGGCACAACCTTTATCTGCACATTTATTGTGAGGCAAGCGAGCTATGGAAAGTATTGCAAGGAATAGAATATTATATCATTCATCAACTCGGCCTATCGTAGTCCACTGCTGGACGAAGGCCTCTCTCAGACTGCGCCACAACACCCTGTCCTCCGCCTTCAGCATCCAGTCTACCTTCTTTAGGTCATCTCATTGACTACATCTTTATTCGACACGGACAATGATCAAGTGGTAATCTAGATAGAGACACAGTACGAGTAACAGTGAACCTGTTCGTGAGTGGGTCAAAAAATACTTTTTTGTAAGTATTACGTTGCATTGCGGTCTGTTACTCATTCTTGACGATGACTTTCATGCTAATTAATATCTAACCAGTTATACACTCATGTAAGTATTTTATTATTTAAACAAACACAATTCAGTTCGTTATTAGCGATTAAATCCTCTTGTGACCTGAGAAACTCTACTCATTGTTGGATTTTTCCTAGCATACAAATCTTGTAAGTAGTTAATTTGTGGCTTTTAGGTATAGTATTATTTAGTACTCAACTATTTCAGCTCATAAACTAAGGCCCTAGCCCATCTACAGCGAATTCATTAAATTATTTTCATTTAGACTTATGATCACCCGTAGGTTCATAAGTACATGTAATACATTAAATATTTACATATTGATTACAGCAATCGATCATAAACAAAATTTGAGTGTAATAGCACTCCCAGAGAAAGTTCATTACAAAATGTACCAACACGGCGAGTAACCACAAGCAGGTACTTTCGCTTTATCACATCTGATCAAGGAACACCACATGTTACTTTACTGTTCGATAGGCACGAGTATTTTGCCTTATTAGTTCGAATGAATGCCCTCGCCTCTGGGCTACTGGATTTTATTTATTATGGAACAATTAAAGTTGATGCTGAGTATGCTAAAGAAATAAGAATGAATTCATAAATTAAATCAGAGATGATAACCGATGATGTTTCTCAAGACAGATAAGAATATTACTTTGCTTTGCTCTGCAGGCTCTACGCGTACATTACAATCTTCATGATAGTCATAAGGGAAATGAGAAAGCAGAGTGGACGACATAATAATCACTCTATTATGTCGTATCAGTCTATCTGCAGCAAACAGTCAAGCTGAATAGAGTTCTCGGTGTCAAAAATTAAAACCTTTATGAAAAGAGAACATAAATTCTGCAGCCCAACTTCCGATTAACTTCGAAGCGAACAAAATGCGCAGCAGTTTTATCAGCTTTTGTCTTTTAAATTGCTTCGTTCAAAGAGACGTAGAAAGATGTTAACTTCTTTTATGTCTTGAACAATAACGTACTGCAATTTGTTTCCCCTAATTTGTTTTGCCTGATGTTTTTCTTAAACATTTCTAATTCCATGTCGACGGGTGTGAATAGAAAATGTGTTTTGTTTAAATAGCATTCTGTTCCTTCTGGATGGGCGTTTACTGGCTATTCGTATTGTATTGCATTGAATAGGTGCTTAATGTGTGACTAGTGTGAGGTAAACAGCTATCTCAAACTCAAAGCATAGGGCACGCCGCGATAGCGGCGATAAGACCCCTCTTTGAGGAGTGGCTAGAGAGACGCCACGGCGCCCTCACCTACCGCCTGACGCAGGTCCTCACCGGACACGGAAGTTTCGGGAGTTTCCTGCACATCATCAGGCGGGAGGAAACGCCCGGGTGTCACCATTGCCAGGATCGCCCAGAGGACACGGTGGAGCACACGGTGGAGGTCTGCCCCGCTTGGGCGGAGCACCGCCGTGTCCTCGTAGAGGCGATCGGCAGCGGCGGCGATCTCTCGCGCCCGGCCCTGGTGCAAGCCATGGTCCGGGGCGAGAGGGAGTGGGAGGCAGTCACCTCCTTCTGCGAAGCAGTCATGCTAGCGAAGGAGGTGGCAGAACGGCTCAGGGAGAGAGCCTCCCGTCCCAGCCGCCGCGGGAGACGCTCCGGGCGTCGGGAGCCGCGCGACGACTCCCGGCCACCGTAGGCGCGGGCCTGCGGGCGGAGAGTAATGGGTAGCTCACCGTCCGATCAGGACCAGGCCCGTGCCGGACGGCGCGTACGTGTTCCACGCGCGCCTCAAAGAGATGTCAGCATCGAGGAGGGGCCCCATAGGGCCGAAGCCTGCCGGGTCAGCGGGATTGTCCGAAAGGGTTACCGCTGGCCCGGAACATAAAGGGCTAAGGAAGGAACACGGGTGGGTTTTAGTCAGTAAGAGTCTGACACTCCCTTCCGCTCCACCCAGAGCGGGAGGGGTCATTTGATGATTTCCCATCCGCAAAAAAAAAAAAAAACTCAAAGCATATATGCATTTCAAATTGCAAGGCACTTTTCAATTGTCAAGGGGTCGGTCAGTCCGAAAGATAAAGTCCATTCTAAAGCGTAGTAGGTGCCTATGGAGAACTTAACATACTCTTAGATCGACGTTCCATAATCATGATTGTCCTGTTGAATTATTTTATTGCGTTCCGTTTTATTGATTTTAACCTCGGCTTCGTTGAAGGCTCAATAAAGCTGAACCTGATATTCCGCGAAATAATATTTAATATCCCAAACCGAAAGCAAGATAACATAAATTACATGAATACGACGTAAGAAGTAACCAATTCCGATATTATTGCCAGCAAGTAAACGATCAATCATTAGCATTACAAAGATAGGCACAGATAAACAACCGATTGAACACAACACAGCATAGGTTATTGCATTGTTTTACATTATATTTGGCTGGAATGTCATGACAAAAATATGGAAATATGTGCCAAATATGCTGATCTTGTAAAATGTATAAAATATTAACAGAACTACAAACTAGAGATGATGTTGCATTTGCTTTCTTTATTCGTTTTCTTGAGTCTTCTATTGTCGTATCTCTGGTGGCTGATGGCTTCATTTATCTTCTTACTTTTATGCTAGTCACTACTCAACTATTTCAAATTTTTCTTTTATGATACTTACAAGTTTTCTAATCTGTTTTCATCGCAAACATATTTTGAAGGTTGTTAATATTTTAACCACGTTTTGCAGTTTCAATGCTTGCCAACGCAGAGCATTTGATATTCAAAACGCCCTATACAAAATCTGAAATTAGTCCGCTCTTCAATGGCACCCCAGTGAGGGCTCCACTCTCCACTAAGTAGCTAGTTCATAACATATGGATACCTACTTATTCTACACAGGTCTTTGGTAGAAGGGTTAAAAGCACTACCTTTTCATAGAAACTTTAAAGTAGGTACCTGCCGTGCTCAAGTGCCCGTAACTCTATCGCAGAGAGCCTGAAGGGGACGAGTCTAATGCATGCTGCTCTACCGGCATGCATAATCGTGTTTGCATTGCCGTGGATTAAACTACGCCATTATTGCTAGGAAACAACGACCTCGGGCATTATATCTTTAAGAAGAAAATGATCTCGAAATACTGAATAGGTGTGACTATTCTATGGAGACACCATGAGTCAAATAAAGGGAGTATTCACAATATACGGCACGAGTGCTGGCTTTTAGCATGACTAGCCAAGATACAACCATGTTTTACTTAAGATTCACATTTAAGGTGTTCTTTAGGACAAAAATGTCTTGGTTCAACTCTCAACTCATGTTGTAAACAAACACCATACAGATGAGTCACACATGATTTTTATCGCCTACCGCATCTGAGGTGCTTACTTAGCCGAAGTCTTCGCTATGCACCGCGAGATAGTGGCATTGATGATGACTCATTGGCTGTTGACCTTTTAAGGCCTATTCATACACACTATAACGACGGAACAGATGATAGCACGGCGGTAAATGGGTTAACATTATTCATATTCATCTTGGGTTTGAGATTAAATAAACTGTTTACAAATAAAATAGCAAACTGCATTCGATATTTTATTTTAAATGTTAAAATAAAGTAACCAAATGAATTCCATTCTTTTAGGTAAACACAGTTAGTCAGTTTTGGAGTCTGTGGCATATTAGTAACCTAGTAACACAAAATTCATCGTTATCTTTCGTGCGTGTCCTTCAGTATATGTGTGTACATGCACTAAATGGATCTATAATATAAGGTACTAAGTAGGTAGGCCTTTTTCCATTGTCGGTTTCTTTTTTCTCGGAATTCACCGACTATCCGACAGTGATTAAGTACCGATTCGTTTATTCAATTTGTACCCAGTTCTTGCTGGCTATAAGCCAAACGTTTTAAACTCACGCAGTGAAATGGTATACGATGCTGAAATTACATAAATTAGTTGTTACTTTAAGACTAGAGTTTTTGTTTTATTTACTTTTAAAACCAAAACGTTTGGTAATGTTTAATTTTAAACCGTTCTTTGGATTGCATGTGAGAAAGTGTAAAATAATTTCGGATCTCTCTGTAATGGGCAGTTGTTAGTGTCCTCAATTGCAGTGGGCTGGCCATTTACAATCATTTCCCAATCGTCTAAGTATCAAAGCGTCCCTGTCGTCAAAATGTCATTAGTATTCACTAAGCGTCATAAACTCGACGCTTCTAAGCAGCAGATAATTCACTTTTGTCGTGTTTGTGGGCTACATTGCAATTTATCCCACTGCACGGTCTTGAGCCTCCATTCGAGTATCTGCATATGACAGTGCAGCTTGCAGCCTGATTGATATGCATAGGATGCTTTTAATATAGTTCTGCATTATTTCAATCCTCTTCATATTAACGCGTAATAAATCAATACGAAATAAATAATAAAGTCGCGTAATAAATTAATAACGACAGGAAAATTATTGATATTCTAGGCTTTATTCCGAATTCGACAACTTCTAGCTTCCGGCAGACAAGAATATGTAATGGCCCCAATAAAAATATTAATTTACTTGTTAATAACTTGACTTTCCAATACATGATGATTTTTAAATTTATAATTTCCATAGTAACGCCTTGCGACCCAGTGACCTACGTTCGCTCGTAGAGCTACCACCTTTCTATCCGAGTTTGTTTTACTTGTTGGCGGAAACGTGTTCCGATATAACGACCAGTGGTCAGTTGGTCCGCTCACGCAGGAAATTGGAAACTGCCACATGTACTTAGTTTGATAACAGAAAATAACTTGTATCCAGCAGCTGCAATTAACACTTCTATTTGATAAGGATATCGGGCGCGGTCTATTGTGTGATTTTTTGAAGGATATTGTAGTGTAAACAGTGTAGTCACATGGTGTGAACTTATCGGTATGTGAAAATTCCTGAAAAACTGCTGAAGTTTGATTCTATGTAAATGTGAATTTACATTTGCTTACACGTTTTTAGTGTAGGAGAGAACAACGCGATATCAATACAATTTTGCATTGATCATGAAATGAGTGTTAGAAGAGCATGTTCAACAATAAAAACAATACTAACTTCCGCAGCCTGAAACTTGTTTGCCGATCAGTCGACCAACCGGTCAAGGTTTCCTTTTGCAATAGTAGTCGCAGAGATACCAATGTCGAACTTTCTCTAAACTCGTAATCCCGGTTCTGGTGTTCATTATGCAGAATATGTTAATTTTTTGTTTCGTCTAGTATTACGACTAAAATAAAAGTTTTGATAGCGACAGAGACTTGCAAATTTAATATGGAACCGTCTTGTTTTATGTTCAAGAAGGTAGGCAGAATAAAATCGCAAGGTGAACAACCGAGCGACAATAAATACTTCACGAGGACAGCTGAGGTTCCACCACCGATGTACTAAGAGTTCAGAAGTTCAGTCTGATATTATTAATATTCCTTTGGGAGTGCCGACTATCGCAATTCGCAGTCTTTCTCATCGCACTACTTGATCCTCAAGTAGAAATTGAAGAATCAAAATGTCTTTGAAATGTCTAGACTAAAATGGCTATATGGCTGTACCTACTTATTGCAGGGGGGGGGGGGGGGGAGGGAGGGAACTAGAGATCACGACAAATTCCACGTCTGTGACTCGAAATTTTTACGAAACGCTAAGTTAGGTTATCAAGTTCGCTGATGTTACGATCCCCAGTTGTATATTTGACTATACATAAAACCGAAGCGTCTACCACAATTTTAAGGTATTAGTGTTTTATTGTTTATAAGTAAGAATCGAAATGACAAATGGAAACTACAGAGATTTTCCTCCCTCTACGTGTTAATTGGTTATTCTAAGACCTACTTTCATTTTTGTCTGTAAACTATTTTAATTACTGGTCAGTAATATGATGAGTGATGAGGAAATTAGTACATTACGGAAACCGCAAACCGTACTAATGGGCAGGTAATTTTAAGGGAAAAACCTAGGTACCAAAATTTTGACGTAACCACTATTTTAACGATTACGTGACCCGTTGGTTTGTACCGTACCTTTGTATTGTTGTTACCTGTTTTAAACATTTCTATGGTTGTTACCATAGAAATCTGAAAGAGTTGTTACCAACTTTAATTCAGGGAAAAATTAAGCATTATAATTTGCTGTCGTGTTCAGGAATACAGCTCTCGGCTTCAAACCCTTGACCCGGCCTAACAAGAGCCTCTTATGGCGTATATCGAGGGTCAAGCCGCCAGGCAGTTGACTATCACGATTATTGACAATGATGGCCTGCTGTTTTTTCTATTCCGTGATTGCCTGCACATACTAATTCCAACATTTAACACGTCAACAGTGTCGTATACTTGTCTTAATGACCCTGTTACTTATTGTTATAGGTATACGAGATTCTAATGACATGAAACGGAAAAAACATCGTGTGGTTTCCCGATATCAGTTTCCAAGGTTTTTTATCTACAAAATATCGTGTTCTTTAAGCAGCTCAGATTCAAACAAAAATCCTGGCTTCTTGAATGCTTTCATAGCCTCCACTAGTGGCGATACTAAAATGTGCGTCCGACATCCCCTAGGTAACAGCTGCTCATGCCACTTCGCCGGCCAATATTTTTACTACGGCATGAGCTATTAGTTCAGGCCGAATTGCCAAGAGAGCAGAAGAGGATTACGGTTCAAAAAGTATTTGCCTTTAACGCCAGGAAAGCAGCCGGAAGCCAGGACTCACCTGAATATTGGAATGCTCGGCAGATGTCAAGCGTGTCGTCCCCTAATAAGTATTTCCGGTGGTTAGTCATGATATAACTTCCTTCGTAGGTAATTGCGGAGACAATACCTTCGGTTCTTCGTAAGATTTTATTGTAATGATATCCGACTCCGGAGTATTCTATGTCCGAGATGGCTGAGGTAAGGCAGAGCTAGTATCGGTGCGACCTCAGCTTTAGTCTTTACCTGCTGAGGTCTTTGCTGACACTTGACAAGATGTTCCTGGATTATTTTTAAATGCTCCACCATGTCAATGTTATCAAGGAGCATTGTGCTCCATTACTCCAATTCATTCAAAGAAGTTCCCATGACAAGAATGTTGGCGAAACTTTAGTAAAAAAAAATGATCTAGAATTCTAGACGAAGGAAATATTGCTTGTTAGCCCGCGAACTACCTACAATAAAAGCCCGAAATCACCGAAATAGAAGATGTGTGTTGTTATGGATTATGAAGGCTTATGATGCGTTGAGGAATTCCGCCGATTCGTCCCTTTGCACTTTGTAGAGACTTCCTTGAAACGCGAACACACTCGTTATAAGCATTTTTATGTGATAATGTAGATTACATAGATTTGTCGCTACGTCTTTAAATAGGCGAATAACAAGAACTGCAGCGGTCTTGTTTTGGTTGAAGTTTCGGTTCATAGTTTCCGATTCCGAGGATTGATTATTATTAGAACTACACCGGACAGAAGAAAGAATAGCAAAACAATTTTTTAATGATGATGATGAATTAACTCAAATCGAGCTATCGGAGTTTCAAACTTGAGTCGCTTTTTCAAATTCCCTGCATTTCATCCCTACTTAGTACATTCGTGTGCTTAACTTTACGGGTATGGTCCCAGTGCTTTTTGAGAAATAAGGTACCTACAATAAACGAAAAATCTGTCTATTTCAATAGGCAAAGTAGTAATGATACATATTATATACCTATGTAATTAACAAGCGTAGTTAAAAGTCTGCAACAATATCGTATCGTATGACGTAGCGTTCGGAAATTTATTGTTCTTGCGTGGGCACAATTTATCAGGGTGTGTAATATTTTTGTCCACAATCACTAATAGGGGGGCGTTTCCAAAGTCGAGGCGCGCCTATGCTCCTGGTGATAACATAAGACTGAACTGAATATCGCTATTCTAACAAAACAAATGTTTATTAAACTAACACACCCACTTATTAACCACGGCAAATTATAATACAGGCAGCTTCGTCAAACAAATTAATAGATGTGTTTCAACATGTTTGTCTTTTTTCAAGTAAATGCGGATTTCATATTTGCAATGAAAACAAATATCAGCACGTAAGTGGCGAAAGCAGCTACCTACACATCCTAGCGATCATGGTTAGTTATTGAGGATTTTGTTTATTCCGCTTTCAGTGCGTGTCCAAAATTGTTCGTATTGACACCCTGTTTTTTATTTAACAGGGGAAGATAATGTTATCTTAACTTGTCAACTGCTTTACTCAGATTTGTTGGCAATTTGTCGAATTATGTTGGCTGTTATTACCTCTTCCAAAGCGCTGATGGTCTGACGACATTGTGGCATGCGGGAAACGAACGTAGAAGTAGTAGGAGAACTGTAATCCTCTCTAGTTTCCTCAATGAATTCACCGATACCAATAAGACCCGGCATGATGGCCAAACACGAAGATCCACTATTTCAAGTCCAAAACTTCACATTCGTTTATGGTTAACAAATCACACAAAACGAACAAACATCGAAATGCAAATTGAACACATTATCACCTGTAAAACACTTCTGCGCAAATAAAAACAATATCGCATCTAAACACGTCAACTCACAAACCGCCCATTCTCAACAAAGATGAATGAAGTTACTAAATTGATTGAAGACCGACGTACGACTGTACGAGGGAGAACAAAGACCGAATGTAAAATTGAACGACATTAGCTTTCTTTAGGTTGTACACCTTGTTTCCGGTGCTTGTACTTCGTTCTTTAGTTCGGATATTTCTTTCATGTGTAATTTTATAGCATTTTACTTTTGTATTTTTTGCAAATGACTGATATCTGCCTCGTTGGTCTGGTGATTGAAAGCGCTACTGCGGAGCATGAGGTCTCGAGTCGGGCAACGTGTAACGGACATATCTCTTTAGCTGTAAGCAGCCCGGAGTTTAGATTTGTTTGTGCCCAGTTTATGGCAATATGCTAGCCCCAGCTAGCCCATATTAATTGGTGAAATGTGGGTGTACGCACTACGACATAATATCAAGCTATTAGCTATACATGTCCAATATAAGCTAGCTTCTGTTTCTACGGAAAACCTATACAATGCGAGGTCAGCTAAAGTTTGATATGTCGCCGTGTGTACTATTGGTGCTTTTTCGCCTAACAAAACCCCTAAATTATTTTTCATGGGATTTATTTCTGTAAATTAATTTCTAGATATTTTTCTTTGATTTCCTAGAATGATATATCCGAACTTATGGCGGAAGTCATACGTGTTGAAACAACTGTCTGTCAAAACATTGAATGAACTGAACGATAATAAAAATATAATGACGGAGCTGTCACGAGGTATGTGTGTCCTACTTTCGTATTATAAAATTTTAAGATTATTGTTTACCCCCGGTTTTTGGAAGATTTGTACATTTAAATATACAAAATAACACACTATTAAATTGTTAGGCCATAAATTGTTTCAAGGAAGAATACATTTTGTGTCTAAAACTTACATGTAAATTTAAGTAAGTACCTAAGTACTGGAAAACAATACTATTTTTTGCTACTTGTAGAGGAAATACGATTCGAGACTTATCTTCACAATTTAACATACCGTAATTATGTACTATCAGTTAGAATGTTGCTGCAATATTAATTCCACTTGAAGTGAATTTGTTCATCTGCCATTCTCATTGCTTGCATTGACGGTAACTTGACATGGAGTCCATGACCTTTATTGTTTATTTCATTACAGAAATTGGAGAAATCTGGTCAAGATTATTCGACCATCGTCCATTTCTAAATGGTGAAATAAAGCTTATGCTGAAAGAGTTTGAGGTATGCTTAGTTTAGTTTATCATGGCATTCAAACATAATCAACACTGACTCAAATAAAGAAACATTAATATAATCTTGAATTATTCATTTTTAGGAGAAGCGTGGAGATCGAGAAGTTGAAAATTTGTTTGCTATACTTGAAAAATTAACAGATATAAAAGATAGTCAGGCAGCAAAGATTAGAAAGTCTGGTGAAACAGGGCTTCCAGTGTTGAGAGAAAAGTTAGATCAAGCATTGCAGCTCAGTGAAGAGGTTGAAAACGATTATCTTGAATCACACAAGGTTTTTATATTTATTTAATAATGATTTGTAATTTCTGACGATGCTACTACAATACAACGATGAAAGTTGAAGAAAACATATATACTATTAACATATAATATTTAACTTTTAATAAGTAAATAAGAGGGGCTTGTGTCTAAGTAATAACAGCCGCACGGTTTGATCGATCTGGTTAAGCTACTCTTTCTGCAGTTGGTCTTTGGATAGGTGATTATCTTTACACAACAAGACCTCTCCGTGCCTCGGAAAGCACGTTAAGCCATTGGTCTCGGCTGCCATTTGTTACAGGTGTTCAGAAGCCCGAAAGTCTGACAACCAGTCTTACCAAGGGGTATCGTATTACCCAGTCACTGGGAGGACTGTGGAGGTCAGATAGGTAGTTGCTCCATGTAAAATACAGGTATGCAGCTGCATCCGTTTAGACTGGAAGCTGACCCCAACAGAGTTGGGAAAAGGCTAGGCAGATGATGATTTAACTTTTAATAAAGTACCTAACTGTTTTTTGACTGACTTCTTTCTCTTTCAGGTGCATGAACAACGCCGACAAGAACTGAAAGAAAAAAGGCAAAAAGAATGGGATCAGTTTATTGATGATATGAACTTCAAATGTCAAAGAGTAGACAACACCTTTGAAGAAAAAGAAGAAGAACTAAGGGACTTGTATGCTGATCTTAACCATAAACTAAATATTGCTAAGTAAACGATGGACTCTATAGGATCACTTGTTGATACCAACCTCAGGATCTTCCCATCAAAGTATTTAATAGATTACCTCAAAACTATACCTATTGATGATAATGTACCCTTAAATATTGCAAGACTGGTCAAAGGAGAAAGTTATGAAGCTAAACATAAAACACCCAAAGAAGATACAAAGATAATTCCAGTACATCTTAATAGCAATGATATTGAAAATTTAAATAAAATCAAAGCTCATATGAAGGTAGAAATTGAAGAAGTCACAGAAGTAGAAAAAAAAGGTGTTGAGGAGACTTCTAAAGAGGAAAGTATAGGGAAAGCTGAAAATAATGAAGAGTCTCCCCAAGCAGTCTCTGATAACAAGTCCATAGCTAAAAAGGACCAAAATAAAGATGATGCTAAGGAAGAAGACAAATTGCATTTAAATACTGCCGATATAGACTGGCTTTACACATACTTGCAACAAGAAAGAAATACAAAAGAAAATGGAGACAAAAGTGTTCCATACTTACATGTTCTATTAGAAGGAGCTTCTATTGAAACACCAAAAAACCAGGTTCTTAAAAGGGATCCTGTTCTTGAGGCCAGATGTGTAAAATTGAGGTCTCAACAGGAGGCTAGGGAATATCGGAAAATGACGAAATCTGTAGACAATGTTAGAATGAGGTTTCCAGAAGATACTATATCTTATCAATGTAAGTATACAAAATACACCACACACAGTTACACAGTACACAGTAGTTACAGCTTTCATTTTTACCCGGATATCATTCTAATTCTCCTGCCCTTATCCCAATTTATTCGCATCTCTTCCATACTTCTCTATTAGTGGTCATCTCATTTTAAGATTGTTAAATATATCACAATATTTTACTAGTCTTTAGTACAATTTCAAATTGGTGCCACATACTTTGTAAATGAATAATGAATGAATCATTAATAACTTGCTTTTGTGTTTTCAGTGAAACAAATGAATCGCCAGTTGATTGCAATTGCGCAGTTCATCCTTTCAATATTTGCTGGATTCCTATTTGGGTTTAGAGGTGTTGAATGGATGGTGGGCAATATAGATTTTGGATTTAGGCTATTACTAGGCGTAATGTGTGCCTTAGTAATCGCCCTTGCAGAAATATACTTCTTAGCCAAAAAGTTGAATGAAGAATTAAATATTACGGAAACTGTACAATTAGGTGGTCCTCCTAAGTTTTCAGAAAGCTCACCATATTACGTGCCGCCAATAACTAACAATTCTAATGATAAAGAACATCAGGACTAGTTTATGATTTGTTAAGTACAAGATATTATTTGTTATTATTTTGTCATCTATTACATATTTACATAGAGGATTGTGCGAAATGTTATAAACTTTTTATTTATTACAACTGTCTTTAATTTTATTTGACTGTGTTTGTACCGTGGAATTAGTATGTAAGTAGGTACCTAAAGGATTATATTGAGGACTTGCATAGTAATTCCACATTTTAGGATTAAAAAGTGACATAAATAGCCCTCCTTTTGGGCTTCGCCGCAGTCGGGTAAAAATATAAATTGCATAATTATGAGAGTATTCCAGAACTATTTCATCACAATATTAATCATCGATATGTTAACATGACCAAGCGTTTTATTTGTTCTACTGTGTCCTAAACATGTGAAGTATGCAAATGAACCAACCTAACCCATGAATGGTAATTTATGATAAGTGGAATGTCCACGAGCGACGTCTGTCGAAAGCACCAGGTCAGATTGGGCAAAGATCGTTTAGGTACGTATTATTTGTATGCATACCTACTGGGCAATTGCGGGCGGGACGCGGGACGTGATGGTTGTATGACAATCTAGATAGATTAGATGAGCAGTGGGTAGTACTTGTGTAAGTTTGTGATTAGCCATTATAGGTAGGTACCTACTATTGTAGTCTTTGATGTAATGTACAATTACAGGTGATGTAACCCATAGACTATACACCCACTGGCTAAGTCCTCGTCTCCTACAGACAAAGGATAAGCTTTGATCACCACCAATCACCACACTAACAACAAAATTCGCATTGGCGATGCGAGACAAAGTTGCATGACAGTTTCGATACCCGCAACCCCACGCTTGAGAAGCAGAGGTAGTCGGGTGCGGGTAAGTACCCTCATAACTGTAAAGTAGATCTAAATAATATAACAGCGGGTAGATAAGTACCTTAGCTTCCAGTCCAGGACACACATAACAAAAAAAAAAACCGACTTCCAAAAAAACACTACAAAGTGAAAAATAACTTTTATTTCGGAAGTCGGTGTCTTTGGATCTGTATTTTAGTTTTTTGCCACCGACTTCCGAAATAAAAGTTATTTTTCACTTTGTAGTGTTTTTTTGGAAGTCGTTTTTTTTTTGTTAAAAAGTTTTTATTTCTCGCTTTTTAGTGTGTCTGTTTATAATGTATCTAAGTTACAATAGCCTAATGCCAACTTGCTCATCGCCTTTTACAAAATATTGCTTTTCCCGATGCAGGGACGTTAATTGTTGAGGAGTTCTCCTGGTATTCCACCATCAGCTCCATTTCACCATTCGCATTGTGACGAGCATAACTTGCTTAGCAACCATATTAAAGTAAGTAGGTAATCGAATCGCAAACCGGGAAATACTTATTATTGAGTAGTTCCGGTGGCCATCTGTGGTCTTCATCATCAGTTCCACATCACCAAATGATGCTTTCCGAGAGCCAATGCACGAGTTACTATAAAAAATACCCAAATCGCTATAGGTGTGCCTATAATACTTGAAGAGTTCCTTCGATTTCTCCAGGATCCCATCATCAGATCCTGACCTGATGACAATGGGACCACCTGGAAAGTATACCCTTTCAAACAAAAAAATAATTTTCGAAATCGGTCGAGCCGTCTCCGAGTAATCGGGGAACACACATAAAAAAATAATAAAAAAAAGGTTCCGACGAATTGAGAACCTCCTCCTTTTTGAAGTCGGTTAAAAATACGTTGTGTTGCGTATAAAACACATGGTATAAAAGCCCAAAGCCCGCTTGGGCTTATAAACGCAACACGCGTATTTTGTCGTCGCTCCATACCACGGAATCTTCGATCAATAATCGATATACAGGGTGATTGGAAGATGGGTGCAAAGCTTTAAGGCGAAGATAGTACAGGCAATTCAGAACCATTTAAGCCATGGTTGTCTTAGACGAAGTCTTACCACTTTTTTTTTACCAATTTCTTAAGATTTTTTACGAAAATTCCCAAAGTTTTAACTAAACTACTTAATTATGGCCAAATTGAATGATAAACGAATTCATTTTTATTGTATTTAATTAAAGTAATGTGCAAGCAATCTAGCAAAACATGTTTTAGGCCTCTGTGTCGTTAGACATTTTTTTTACAGATATTTAAAGTTCATAACAAATTTTAAAATTCATAAATACTTTTTGTAAACCTTATTTTAAAAATAACGGAGCGTGCTTTTTTTGTTCAAACCTTTTTGAAAACATGCTTGATAATCGCTCTTTCTTTTGAGGTAACATTTACGCAGATATCTTACAAATTATTGAAATTAGAACCTAAAAACCAATTTAAGGGAGAAATTTTAAATTTTAGGCAGTCTAAATAAAACAACATTTGAATTAAATTTATTTATGTTTCATGGTCAAATTGTTGTCCGTGATTCCTAATACAAGCACGGCTCCGTCTTCTCACTTCTGTTGTTGTTATTTTCAACATCATATCTCCAGCTTCATTGTTTCAAACTCTGAATTCATTCTCTCTGTCAGTTCTTCTCTCGTGTTTATTTCAACATTCGTATACACCAGCTCCTTGGCCCGGCCCCACATGAAAAAGTCCAGCAGGGTCAGATCTGGTGAGCGAGCGGGCCAAGGGATGAGTCCATCTCTGCCAATCCAGCTGTCAGGAAAACAATTATTTAAGTGTTCCCTTACATTTAACATCCAATGCGTTGGACAGCCGTCTTGCTGAAAGATGACTGTACTGTCTCTTGCGAATATCGGGACACCGGTTTCCTCTATCAGCTCTGGTAAATCCACTTGTAGAAAGTGCAAATCATTTTCACCATTGAAAGTCTCCGGTAAGAAGTGGGGCCCAATCAACGTCCTGCAAATTACTCCAGCCCAAACATTGACAGAGAATTTCCTCTGAAACGACACCTGCTTCTTAAAATGTGGATTGTTGTCTTTGGCGGCCCATTCATGAAGGTTATGAAAGTTTGTAATGCCCTCCCTAGAAAATTTGAATTTGAAATCAATCTTGTGGACGGATGAAAGCAAATTTTCTAGGGAGGGCATTACAAACTTTCATAACCCACACAACACATGGGGAACACTTAAATAATTGCTTTCCTGACAGCTGGATTGGCAGAGATGGACCCATCCCTTGGCCCGCTCGCTCACCAGATCTGACCCTGATGGACTTTTTCGTGTGGGGCCGGGCCAAGGAGCTGGTGTATACGAATGTTGAAATAAACACGAGAGAAGAACTGACAGAGAGAATGAATTCAGAGTTTGAAACCATGAAGCTGGAGATATGATGTTGAAAATAACAACAACAGAAGTGAGAAGACGGAATCGTGCTTGTATTAGGAATCACGGACAACATTTTGACCATGAAACATAAATAAATTTAATTCAAATGTTGTTTTATTTAGACTGCCTAAAATTTAAAATTTCTCCCTTAAATTGGTTTTTAGGTTCTAATTTCAATAATTTGTAAGATATCTGCGTAAATGTTACCTCAAAAGAAAGAGCGATTATCAAGCATGTTTTCAAAAAGGTTTGAACAAAAAAAGCACGCTCCGTTATTTTTAAAATAAGGTTTACAAAAAGTATTTATGAATTTTAAAATTTGTTATGAACTTTAAATATCTGTAAAAAAAATGTCTAACGACACAGAGGCCTAAAACATATTTTGCTAGATTGCTTACACATTACTTTAATTACATACAATAAAAATGAATTCGTTTATCATTCAATTTGGCCATAAATAAATAGTTTAGTTAAAACTTTAGGAATTTTTGAAAAAAATCTTAATAAATTGGTAAAAAAAAAGTAGTAAGACTTCGTCTAAGACAACCATGGCTTAAATGGTTCTAAATTGTCTGTACTATCTTCGCCTTAAAGCTTTGCACCCATCTTCCAATCACCCTGTATATAGTATTATTTCAGATTTTTCCCTTTGCAAACTGTGGAGATAAGGGGGGGACGGTATTTTTTTTACATTTTTCATGAAAAGTCGAAAACTACGAGGCCTAAAAAAAAGAAAACATGTTTGAGAATGTGCAAACTGCGCTTTTTCATATGATACCCCACATGCCCTACTAGCCCCACTTCGAATTTTTCAGAACCCCTTTCAGTCCCTGTTGCAAAAAATATACATAGATATATTTTTATTTCATCCTTATTTGAAAAATAGTTGGGCAAAAGTCATCTAAAACTATTCCAAATTTCAAGTTGATAGCATTAGTAGTTCTTGAGATATCCAGCTGTGACGGACAGACAGACAGACTTAGTCTCACCATAAGGGTTCCGTTTTTACCATTTTGGTACGGAACCCTAAAAAAGACGTGGCGCAAGATCCCATCTTACTAGCTGAAAATTATTTTTAATTTTTTTTAAATACTACGTGAAAAGGAATTCTTGCGCGCGTTCCATTCCATACTAACTTTTCTTTTTTTAATAATAATAGGTCACGTATGTGGTTATCTTGAAAGGCGTGATAAAATGAGAAAGACAAGGAAAAGAAATATGTTGATGCTGCAGATATAAAAAATAATGTTATGGAATGTCGACGATGACTTTTTGTTTTGACAGCTCTATTGCACAACAAAATATTGTTTTTCTCAACTGTTCTATTTGATGATTCATAATATTTGGAAGCCATAAAAACCGTATGCGTCGTTTATCAACATTCATTCACTTTGAAACTTTATCACGAGTGCGACGTGTTCCCGTGTCAGTGTTTATTTACTACCAGTAATTTCTTAACTTTACCAAGTTTGAACAGCAGGTGAGTTCCTAAATAAATAAATATGTTTAGTGCATTATCTGCAGCTTTTGCGCAGAAGGCTCGAATAAAAGTTTGAGCTTTGTCGCTTCATGAACATCCTAAAATAGGCTAAGTGAGTGGATTGTAGAGTCAAACAAAATGGCTTCTAGATAAACAAAATGGTTTTTCTTTAGAACATTGCAGATTTTCTTCGATATTTTATGCTTGAAATAACACAAGTACATAATTACTAACTAAATACAAAAAGTAAATGTATAATTTTGAATGGGGTACTGAAATTAATAAATAGGTAGGTACCTACTTACGTTATTTTCAGATAATTGTACTTTTGTGTAATTTTAGTTTATTACCAAGTAGGTAATATTATTTTCTGTTCTCATTCTAAACATTTACATTTGAATAATACCTCATTTCATATTTTTTAAATTTACTATCATTAGGGTAGTATTGCATCATGTAATATACAATAGTATTTGACTGAATTGATTTTTTTAGTTAATTCTTAAACACATACTATGTTCTATGGTCGCTCTTTTTGATTTCATTAACATTTTTTGTTTTTCCAAGACAAAAGCTTAAAAATATATTTATTTCAGCTATGGAAGACCAAGTTCCATTCAAAGTTTATACATTCTGGAGGGAGAGTGACAAGCCAGAAGTCAGAAGATTTGGTGTAGAGAAGAGTGTGGTCACCAGCTTCCACTACTTGAATGCTAAGCTTCAGGATGTGTACCCTGGCCTCAAGGGGAAGACTTACTCTGTAGCTTGGAAAGGTAATTAGTTTTTTTGCATTTTTACTAGGAGCTTTACCACATCCAAGTAATCTGTTTGGTAATTACACACATCCCATTTTTTATTTGAGAACAATGCGAGATGACCTAAAAAAATCATTTAATGTTTCCTCTATCTGTTGTCTGGTCTGACACACTTTCCAGCTGTAAAAAAACATGGATTATGTTAATTTAGAAGTTAATTATATCCTCACATGTCATGACGTCTCAAATATAATAGAAACACAGATTATTTATATATTGAAATAGAATAATGGTGACCTCTGAATAATAAATTAGCATTTGTTTACTCATTTAATATGTACTCTTCTAACAAGGGCAAACTGTGATTTTTGTAGGGTTTAGCCAGTTACCTTTTTGCACAATATTTATTGACTTACTAGCTGCGCCCCGCGGTTGCACCCGTATAAATCTCGATCCCGTGATTTCTAATATAATTCAATCATGGTTCGAAAGGCCAGACAACGTATATGCAAAATTTCAGGATGATTGGTTAGGTGGTTTAGGCGTGAAAAGGTAACAAACAAACTTACTTTCACATTTCGCCTCTTCGCATTAAAAGTGTACAATTACCAAAAAATTCGAAATAGCGTTAATATGCGGAAACGTTTGGTATCACCAGTATTTTAACGATATAACAAAATTATTATATAATATTAAGTTACTTTGAAAGGCAGATAGTGTAACTAGCAAAAAAATAATGATGAAAAGATTATTATCATTAGAAATATTACACATGAAACCTTTAAAACGCTCTCCTGTAAAATTTGTAAGTTTTGAGATTATACAGTTTTAATCCGAGAAGGTGATTTATAATATTAGTTAGGATAAAAGGACATGCTGTCATTAGAGTTTTAACTTTAAGCTGTAGAATATAATGTTCATTGTCCTATTCAGATGAGGATGGAGATGATGTTGTGGTATCATCGGATGACGAGGTGATGACTGCCCTGCAGTCATTGAATGGAGATGTTATCAAACTGTTTGTCTACTGCAAGGGAAATGAAGTTAAAGATGATGATTGCGACATTGTCTTTACCGCTGTAGCTGGCAATCCTAATGGTAAGTTTGTATTACTAGTTGGCTTTTAGCATTGAAGATATACTTGAAAAGGTGGTGTAACAAGACTCTTTCATGTTGGGGTTGGCTGGCCACACCTTTTCCCGCACAGCTTTTTCCAGTAAAAATCTATATTTTGAGGGTTCTGTACCTCAAAAGGAAAAACGGAACCCTAAGATCACTTTGTTGTCCATCTGTCTGTCCGTCGGTCAAGTCCCTTTTTCTCAGGAACGCGTGGAGTTATCAAGTTAAAATAATATCAAATATTCAGGGCTTTGCTATTCCCTTGAATGACAAAATCAAACTTCTAAGTCAACGCGATCATAAGATACGGGCATTTATGTTCCGAAATCCAAACCTATATTTTTATATTTGGAAGTAAAGGAAAAAATCAGAAAACCGTAAATTAGTAGTCTCAAAAAAAAAAAATTTACATTCCGACTCGCACGACCGGTTCGGTTCGGGTGATATTCGGTTTTGGTGCCTGGCTGTGCTAAATCGTGCCAACCCGAATTAATGTGGTGTGAAGCACCTCTAACAAGGTAATACATAGATGAGTGAGAATAGGTACATACCTACTTGGAGAGGCCTATGAACAACTGTGGACTGGCATGGATTAGGAGGACAATTTTTTATAAAAAGAATAAGTACTTATCTAATCCATGTAAATTAGATAAGTAAGTACTTTGTATGTTGGGAATGAACATTTTTATATTTCCATATTATATTGTTATGTTTTCAAGTGCACTTATCAATTCAATAATTTCCAATGTGTGTTATTTGTTACACAGACTAGAGTATATGACACGCTTATGCATACATGACGCCTTTTTTTTATAGATCTTATAATGTACGACGACCTTGGTTAACTAATTAACTGGAATTTAATTTATATTTTAATATAAAAATGATTTGTAGAACACGCGGGTACACCGGCGGTGCACTTCGGTGTGATGTGCGACTCTTGCGACGGTTCCATCATCGGGTTCCGATACAAGTGCTCTGTCTGCGATGACTTCGACCTGTGCTCACGATGCGAGGCCGCCGGCCACCACCCGGAACATTGCATGGTCAGAGTGCCCACGCCGACCATGCCTGTAAGTACCACACGATGCACATATCCGCTTTTTACCAACAAGATTAAAAAAATTTCATAACTCTTTTGTTAACTGATTATTAATGTAGGTATTTTACGTTTACAGCGCACGGTTATTAAAGCTGCGATCAAGAGGTCCCGCCATTTCTTGAAGTCCGTCGCCACTGCTATGGGCGATGATTGTCCCTACAAGAAGCATCGCAGCGAGAGGGGTGGTGAGAGGAAGCACCGTGGGCCGCCCGGAACCGAGCACGGCCCCCACGGGCCCCACGGCGAGCACCACCGCCGCCGCCAGCGCGTCAGCTGGCTCGACACCTTTTCCACCTACATGAATGAGTTCGCCAACCTCGCCGGAGACATTGACCTGACCGGGGATGATGGGAACACAAAGGCTCCCGAAACTAAGGCACCAGCACCAGGCCAGACTCCCGAAACAAACGCGCAAAACCCACAGGAGACCCAAGAGAAGGCACAAGCTGGCGCCGAATCTACTCACGCTCCCAAACCTGAGGCAGGCACCTCTGCACATGCTCAGACTCAATGTCCATTCAGTCCCCCGAAGACAATTAATGTCTTAGAAATCCGCAACCTTCTGGAAAACTTCATCCGTGGGAATTATATGCCTGAGCCATCTCAGCCTCAGGCTCCTACTCCAACTGCGAATGCTGCTGCACCCACACCGTCTTCAACTAACGACGTGGAGATGGGACAAGGAGACAGGAAGTCGCCTGAGGCTGATGACATCGCCGTCAAGACCAACACTTCGTCCTCTTCAAGTGTCAATGACTTTGGCAGAGATGCTTCCCCTGACAAAGCTGATGACTGGACCGTGATTAACAAGGAGAAAGGTATCTTTTGTTCGATTCTACTTTGTTACCACATGTTAAGATACAATATCCCAAGAATTTTTTATTAAGTATGTGAAATGTTTTAGACTTGATGGACACAGCGAGTGCTCTTCCTGGAGCTGCTGCTCCGATCGGTTTCAACTTGCCTCAAGAGTTCCAAGAGCGTGTCAATATCTCCGCAGGAGGTCTGTACCCACCCCTGAATACCTCGACTGCAGGTAATTATAATCTTAATAACTTTTGTGCTGTTGACAATTTGTTTTGTGATGTGAAATTTCATTTTCTGTCTCATTTTTTACGCTTTATAGGGTCAAATTATAGCCTGTCTATTTCGTTTTCTGAGATGAAATATAATACCGTGATCTAATTTCAACTGTAACGAATTTTTAGTCTGGTATATAATGTCTTTTATGTTAGTTAGGGCATGATCCATCACTATTGACACATGCTGACCGTTTAGTGTTGAATCCTAAAGAGCCCGAAGTGCTGAAGCCTGTCCAGCCCACTGCTCCGCCCGCACCCGCTGCGGCTGCTCCCAAGCCGCAGGAGAAGCCGGCTGTTGCCAAACCACAGCCTCAACCTCAGCCACAACCCAGGCAACGCCACCCACGTAAGTTGTTTTTGAATATTGTCTATAAGAAAGGGAAAATAGAGGTTATTTTATGTTGTCATGCCGTACAACGAGATGTATGTATGTATCCATTCCACATACGCAAAAATAAACAACAAGGTTTACAATTTAAACTTACCTGTACGCCAGCCCAAATACAGCATTATCGTTTTGAGTAATCCCACATAGTGAGATGAGCTATTTCAAAACATACATGTTCTTCGAGTTACTGTCGGTGACCTCACGCCAGTAAAGTGGCTCGTCACGGCCAATGAATGAGTTAGGCAAGAGAGTATTGAACTCTGCATTCACAAAATAAGTTGTTTGAAATCTTAGCTCAGTTTCTGTATTTTTCTTGTGTCCAATATTTAGTTATTAGGTACAGAGAAGTTAGCCTTTTAGTGTAACTCAAGGGTTTTATAATAATCATCTAAGATAATGGAATGTAATCTCTTAATTAGGGTTATTTATTATCTTTTTTTTTATAAAACGTTGCCTCCCACTAGGAATTTCTCCTGTATTGTGGGTGAGTTTACAAACATTTAGACCCGGAACAACTACTTGCAGGTCATACAAATATTTGTTCCGTGCGGGAATCGAACCAACGACACGCAGCGCAGCAGGTGCCAATCGTGCCGTCAAATCTGAATTCAGTCAATCTGAATTCTGATTAAACATAACATTAGTTTATGATAAATTTATCGTAGAAGAAAAATAAAATTATGTTACTTACCTTACTTAAATATCGTATCGCGGAACACACTCGCTTATCCTTCTATCGATATGAAAGTACCTAGACAGATACGAATATGAATCATTTCTGTATTGTTTTGGTTCTCTCGATTTTCTAGGTATCTACTTTTTATATCTTTAACTACTAATAATAAAGCCGAATAGTTTGTTTGTTTGAAAGCGCTAATCTCTGGAACACAAAAATTATTTTTGCATTTGATAGCCCAGTTCTTAAGGAAGGTATAAAGGCTATCGCTACGACACTTAGGAGCCGAGCAAAAAGAAAAACCAGTCAGAACGAACGCTAAGCGAAATCAAAGTAGATAATATTTCGGGCAAGCGATGCGATGCGACGGGGTGGGTCGGGAGAACTAGAAATCTCACGCGGACGAAGTCGGGCAGAAGCTAGTATAGCTTATAAGTGTATGCGGAATTTAGTCATCTTTGATTTTGTACTTACAAATACTGCGACGTACGTATTATATGATATGACGCTTATCAAGACCTTGTTTTCCTGTCCCAATTTATTTATGGACAAAAATCGCATGAATTTATTTTTGATGGACACTATCGAAACACAGTAACATCCATGACCCATAAGATTATTGTAGATTCAACCATAACATACGATAAAATGTTTGAATAAGTGAGGGCTAGTTTTCAGATTTAAGTGTATGTATGTACCTACAAAGTAGGTCGCAGTAAACGATATCGAGGGTCACAATCGCTAGACTTTGTTGTTGCATAACGTTACTTGCACAAACTATGACACACAGTAGACATAGGAACGGTGTTATTGAATATTATTATATTTTTTCATACAGTTTCCTTTACACGTTCACGCGCTTGCATTCTGTTCTACGGGTAGCGGGTTCGATTCCCTCTTGGAAAAATATTAGTATGTTCTGATATAGTTCCGCGTCTGAGTGTGCACGAGAGAGTGTTCAAGTGGTACAAGTGCAACTGTACAAGAGATATCCGATAGTCGATGCAACATTTAAAATCTATTTAAATACATATTGGTGCCGATTCCCTTGTTCACAAACTAAACTAAATTTAAGTTCAGTGCATCTTTTTCTTTCTATTTCAGACAGAAGATAAATTTTAGGGCGCTTTCCGAATTAGCTATAATCGCTCACAGCGCTCACATCATCTCACATGCGTTCCGATTTAGATGTCACGATTATGACAGCTGAGAGCTGTCAACAATTCGGAACGCCCGTGAGCGCGCTCACAGTGCTTACTCAATGTAAAAACGATATTATTACAGTATTTCATTGTATAAACACCACATTTCTTCTTCTTTGGTTAGGTGGCGACTATCAGCCAAAAGCACAATTTCGAAAATGCCACGTTTGTTTAATTTTATGATAAGATGCAAATCAAAACAAAACACACACTGACACATCCTCACACACACACTGTTATTTTTGACAGCGCTCACGGTGATATTATTCTAGGGCATGGTCGGCGTTATCGCAAGATGGCGCATGTCATGACGTCATCTATGACGATTCACGGAACGTCGTTATCGCGCTCACGCTAATTCGGTACGGGTTTAAGCACGCTCACATCGATTATTTCCCATCTCGGAACGCAGGGTTAGTTTAGTCCTGTCAAATTAATCAGCGCCTAACACTACTCCATACAAGTTTAGACGTGATTAAAAACGTGCCTATTAAAATTACGTCAATTTACGTTTGGCGCTGATTAATTTGACAGGACTAAACTAAAATTTATCTTGTCCTTTTTTTAATGAAATAGAAAGAAAAAGATGCACTGAACTTAAATTTAGTTTAGTTTGTGAACAACAGAATCGGCACAATTATAAATGAAAGTCGCTTTTCGTGTCCGTCTGTGTGACTGCATTGTTCTTCTAAACTATGCAACGGATGTGATGCCGTTTTCACAATCATTTAGAGAATTTATACCGGAAAGTGTATATGTATACTTAATACATTAATCTTTAAATAAGAGAGCACAATATTGATGTTTTGTCAAGTCGTAAACACTGTGCGTATACAACTTCATAGTTTTTAATTATTTTTTTTTGTTCTTTCCACAGAAGCTCATATTGATGCGGCTATCCAGCAGATGCTGGTAATGGGCTTCACCAACGAGGGTGGCTGGTTGACACAACTGTTGGAGAGCAAGGACGGCAACATCGCTGCTGTGCTGGATCTGCTTACCCCCGTCAGCCCCAAGAAGTAGACGACGCTTTCTCTTGCCATTTAAGGCCTACATTTATTATTATTCTTGATTATCTTATTTAGGATAACGATGTTACTCTACATTTACTGGCAAATATTATAATGTGATTGGTCTCCAAGGAGGCATACAATAATGGTTATCAACTATAGATGTGATAGGGAAATAAGATGGAAATGGAATAATAACTTGCTAATTTAGACATGTAAGCCCTATAAACATAATTATATGGGTGCAGGGATTAGGATTATAAATACAATGTTATCCATAGATTTTGTAGTTCTATTTTCTCTTCTCTATCCATTTAAGTATTTACAGGTCTTGCTTTTTGTAGCTTATTAATGTGATGGTAAAATACATTATGACCTGAACAGAAATAAGTATTTATGTATTGCATTATTATGATATATCCACATTCCTGAAAACAATTTTTATTCTTATCAGTGTGACATTTTTGTTTTTATTTAGTTTGATTTATTTCTTGTAACAACTTGTAACTTGTTTCTTGTGTTTATTACAGAATGAAATCATTCTGTAATAAAATTCCAAAATATGTATTATAATAATTATGTTGTTATATTAGAGTGTGGATTCTTAAACGAATGTGATATTTAGTTATGACTGAATTTATAGTAGTATCAGCTATATCGCACCTCCGATAAAACACGGTTACAACGAAAAACCTGGATTTTTAGAAAAGCGAAAATAAACTCACGGATTTGTTAATCAGTCTTTATTCTTACACTATTATTATTATGTGATCAAAATTATACATACTTGAAAAGCTTACAAAAACAATGTTTTATGGCATACGCTGTTTTTCAATAAAACAACCTGAAAATTCCTGTAAATGACTTTCGGGTTGTAACCCTATTTTAACAGAGGTGCGATATTTAGTGACATTATTAGATATATTAGAATATAGTTCTACGTATAATACATAAGAATTGTATGTATTATTATAATAAATTTAATGGTTATATGAATAAAGGATTTAAAGGGAAACAGAGTTTTAATACACATATTTTTTTATTTTAGGAATCCATAGGAATATTTTTTTGTTTTGATATTCTCTTGCCTCTCATTTAGCAAGGCTTTAGCTAATGCTTTGTCGAGTAACTTAGCTGCGACTCTGTAAACAAAAAGATAATATTAAATTCGAATTTCAAGTTAATCCCAGTAAACACTCAGTGTATCAAAAAGTACTCTGTGGTAAACACCATAGATAAAATACTAAATGTACAAGTAAACACGGTGTCACTGACCCTGGCAGGGCCACCATCACGGATTTTAATTTTGATAGCACAAAAAAATTGTCGCTAATTAGTCGAAATTTGTCGCCAAATATCAGAATTTGTCGGTCACTGGTTCAAAAGTTATAAGGGTTTATAGGTGGCCGATCTGGAGAGAGTTTCCCCAGCAGGGCCACATTTATATCTCGAAAACTAGGGCACCTAGCGAAGATCTGTTTTCTCCCATATTTAGTCGCCAATTAGTCGGAATCAGTCGCCAAATATCAGAATTTGTCGGTCACTGGTTCAAAAGATATAAACGTTTATAGGTGGCCGATCTGGAGAGACTTTCCCCAGCAGGGCCACATTTATATCTCAAAAACTAGGGCACCTAGCGAAGATCTGTTTTCTCCCATATTTTGTCGTCAATTAGTCGGAATCAGTCACCAAGCCACAGATTTAATCGGGTTTTCGTTTAAGAGATATAATGAGTTCAATTATTAAGGTATAGTCCAAGAGCTAGATCGAAGAGTTTACGAAAAATTGCCAAGAAAAAATATTTCTATTAATATGTGTAATATACTTCTAGTTTTATCGGTCTAAAGTCCTTAGCAATGTCCGAGAGAGATAAATTCTCAATTAAATACATGTTTTTATGTTTTAAATTACTAGGTTAGAGTGGCTTAAACTTCTTTGAAAACATTAAACCTTGCTCTTGGTCTATTTGGTGTCAAGATGTACAGTCGCATGCAACTGTTTAACCAGTTTACAATGATAACCTCAGAGGCGTCTCTAGCCCATGTTGCGCCCGTGTGCAAACATTACCCAAGCGCCCCCTAGTAAGCGCGCGGTCAAAATGGATGGGTATATAGTACAAGTAACAGCACATCAAGTTACCACAAACTGTCAAATTTCCCCAATGGATAATAAACTCTATTGTTTGGAGATGAAGAAGAAATTCGTCAGTGTTGGTGCTGTTGAATGTATTTAGAATTATACAGGGTGTTCTGGTGTTTACCCTAACAAGCCAAAACGTACCCATGTTAACATGTCTATTTATAGATGTTATGTTACACCCAAATTTTGAAATTTCTTCATTCTAATTACGACCTCATATCAAACAAAGTTCAATATCAATTGGGATCATTTGACAAATTTGGGAAGTTCACTGCGAGCGAGGCTCACACACGGGTAAAAAGTATTTTTAGGAAGGAAAGAGTGACAAGAAAAACAAAGCACACGTTTATGTTTTTTTTTTAATGTTTTCTGTTTTCAGACTTATTTGGTAGCAATTTTTGACGAGTGCTCCGACGCGGTCGAAATTCGCAACAGTTGTGCTTGTGGCAGACTGGCAACTAATTCAGCTAATATCAAAATTAAATCTTACTTATTAGGTCAATTTCAATCAAAAGAAAAGCCGCAAATATGAAGTAAACATATTTACATGTTTACTCAAATATAAAACTTAATCCATTGCGCCAAGGCTTATTTCGCAAAATTACGTGTAGCGAGCGGTAGAACACAAAGTGCGGCACGCGCCACGCTTTTTTTTTTTTTTCTGATTGGAAATTATCGTTCCGGGCCAGCGATAACCCTTTCGGACAATCTCGCTGACCCGGCAGGCTTCGGCCCTATGGGGCCCCTCCTCGATGCTGACGTCTTTTTGAGGCGCGCGTGGAACACCTACGCGCCGTCCGGCACGGGCCTGGTCCTGATCGGACGGTGAGTTACCCATTACTCTCCGCCCGCAGGCCCGCACCTGCGGTGGCCGGGAGTCATCCCGTGGCTCCCGACGCCCGGAGCGTCTCTCCCTCATCCGTCCCGCCACCTCCTTCGCTAGCATGACTGCTTCGCAGAAGGAGGTGGCTGCCTCACACTCCCTCTCGCCCCGGACCATGGCTTGCACCAGGGCCGGACGCGAGAGGTCGCCGCCGCTGCCGATCGCCTCAACGAGGACACGGCGGTGCTCCGCCCAAGCGGGGCAGACCTCCACCGTGTCCTCTGGGCGATCCTGGCAATGGTGACACCCGGGCGTTTCCTCCCGCCTGATGATATGCAGGGACCTCCCGAAACTTCCGTGTCCGGAGAGGACCTGCGTCAGGCGGTAGGTGAGGGCGCCGTGGCGCCTCTCTAGTCACTCCTCAAAGAGGGGTCTTATCGCCGCTTTCGCGGCGTGCTCTGCGCTGGGTTGCGACAGTCGCTCCTTCCATGCCGCTATGAGATCGCGCCGGAGATCCGTCCGCTCCACAGCGATTTTCCACGGAAGCGGAACTTCCCCCCGGCGGCGTAGTGCCTCCGCGCACCACTTCATATACGCGCGCGAGGACTATCGCCTCCAGATCCCATGGCGGCAGTCCGGCAATGAGGCTTGCCGCCTCGCCCGAGATCGTGCGATAGCCCCGGATGAGCCTTATGGCTACCACCTTCTGGGGCGCTTACTCACGCTTTTGAGAAATGCCGCGCGCTTGACGTTCGTCCATGGTAATTAGTACTTTATTTTCTATCCCAAAACTGTTGAATTCGCATTATTCGCAATATGATTGTCGGCGTGTTTTCAAACTAATCATTGAAACAGGTGCCGCCGAGCGATGCGACACTCGCTACTACACCAAATATAATCGTTAATAATGTTCATTTCATGTTGAAAAAAAAGTTAATATTGTAAAAGCCGCTCGCGCGCTCGTGGCGCGACTTGCTTTGGTGTAACTCGACAAATATAAGAAGAGCTCCAGATTCTATACAAAATGTATGCAAAGCGGAGCTCTTTTTACGCGAGTTATCCGCGAGGGCTCCGTAGCGAGCGGCGCTCGGCGCCCCCTAGGACCGCTGCGCCCGTGTGCAACGCACACCCTGCACAATAGGTAAAGACGGCCCTGGATAACCTCTAATTAACGTTAGAATAATAAAAAAATATATCGTACATTTAGTAATATAAAAAATCCTTTAGAGCAAGTTTGTTTATTTACCTATTTTTTTTAAGTACTTTGTGCGGCGCGAACGCCGACGTTCTATCTTTCTCCCCGTTTTTGTATTTGCGGAATCTAGAGTTCGTAAATATTCATAATAAGTTGCATTTTAATTAAACTGGCTGACTTTAACTTACGTGACGGGCAACTTGTTCTAAGTAGCTCGTCTGTACACGCGCATCTATCTCTTTTTTACTTACCGTAAATGAAACGGAGCGCAGCGATCTATCTGCCAGCGACTAAAGTGGTAAGTGCACATTGTGTTAGATAAATAATTACGTAAATTTATTGTAGATTTGTATAAAGGTAGTGAATAAAGCTTTCCTTTTGTGGGTTGAAATTATAGAATAAGTTTATTTTTATTTAATTCTAAACAAACATTCCTCCTTATGACGTCATAGATATTGTCTAGAAACTACACAAAGTATTTTGTACGTGCTTGTACCAATGTATGGGGAAATTTAATTCTTTAATATCTTTTTAATTACACACCGACTAAATCTGTAACTTGGCAACAAATTGCGACTAATTAGCGACAAAATATGGGAGAAAACAGATCTTCGCTAGGTGCCCTAGTTTTTGAGATATAAATGTGGCCCTGCTGGGGAAAGTCTCTCCAGATCGGCCACCTATAAACGTTTATATCTTTTGAACCAGTGACCGACAAATTCTGATATTTGGCGACTGATTCCGACTAATTGGCGACTAAATATGGGAGAAAACAGATCTTCGCTAGGTGCCCTAGTTTTCGAGATATAAAGGTGGCCCTGCTGGGGAAACTCTCTCCAGATCGGCCACCTATAAACCCTTATAACTTTTGAACCAGTGACCGACAAATTCTGATATTTGGCGACAAATTTCGACTAATTAGCGACAATTTTTTTGTGCTATCAAAATTAAAATCCGTGATGGTGGCCCTGCCAGGGTCAGTGACACGTAAACACGTACCTTTTGACCGCCACAGACGTGTATAGACGTCAAACCAAAATGTGCCCTGCACGCCACGGTTCGACTACATGACAGATTTTGACGCCGAGGGCACGTTTTTAATTTTTTGACGTGTGGCGGTCAATAGGTTAACAGTAGTTAGGTTACCAATTCTCTTTGCTGGTAATTTTAGTTAACTTTTTGGTTTGAGGTCCTACTATAAATATTCATGTAAGAGCTGATTTTTCCATCGCCAGATAATTTATATTCAGGGAATAAAATTTACGTTTGACAGTTTTTGTATGAAATAGGTAACTCAAAATTTCAAAATTATTCCTCAAAAAAGTTATTAGTTGATTGAAAAATCAGCCCTAAGTACATCAAATTATTTGAATAAACTTACATTCCCTGGTTGATGGCATCTTTCAAGGTTTTGGGCGCAACACTACCTGGCCCATTCATATCAATTGTGCTGAATTTGCCCCCTAGTTCTGTTAAGTTTTCTTGATCACTGTAGCAGCTGGGACTCCCAGTAATCCCTACTATGAGTGATACAACACTGCAGTTTTCTTCTTCAGCCGATGGATCTACTACACATTTGTCACCGATTTTACATAGTGTGACCTGAAAATTTATACAATTTAAAAAAATATGCCTGTGCATAATAGCTATATTCTGCCTCTAGTCTATAGTGAAAGAGGCATAGCAAAGGGAGACAGGCGGCAGGCCAATAGTATTATTATTGTTTTACAGAATTGCCTGTTAGTGTGCATACACATGAGCGACACGCCTCAACGGCAGATAAAACTAGCCTTTGACGCCGACAATGTGCCGCTCGTGTCTTTCAAGTACGGTGCTCAAATACACGAGCGGCGTGTTTTTGATGGTAGCCGCCCGCGTCGTAAATTCATGCTGTTATCAACAACCATAATTTTGTACAGTCTAAGAAAATAACTAGCTGCGCCCCGCGGTTTCACCCGCTTAAGTTTTTATCCCGTGGGAATATCTGGATAAAAAGTATCCTATGTGTTAATCCTGGTTATAAACCGTCTGTGTGCCAAATTTCAACTAAATCTGTTTAGTAGTTTTTGCGTGAAGAAGTAACAAATAATCTCACAAACTTTTGCCTTTATAATATTAGTGTGAAGAAGAGAGAGTTTAATACTTGCAAGGAAAGAAAGCCTAAAGCATGTCATAATACAATATACCAATAAAGGAGCAGTTCCGACATCCAACAGCTTACTATCGTAGGGGTCATCAGACAACTGCAAGTCGACATCCCCCCCATCCATGAGTATTGCCTTCACACAAGGTATCCTTGTGTTGAAAAGGGCAGCCTTCACAGCCAAAGATACAGCATCACAAAGGTTGCCTCCACATTCCAATATCTGAAAAGAATTAAACATTCATAAGAATACTAGACTAGCAATTATATCAATAACCCATTTACTCAGGGACAATGACGCGCAAACTGTAACCATGAAATTTTTCGTCAGTTATGTCTAAAAAGTTGGTAAACGGTCGCGTTGGGTGTGTGACACCAAATTTGATCATAATAAAATATTTGATCAATACGAAATACATGCTCTCTCTGCAATATTTTTTATATTGATTAGAAAAGTTTTACTCACATATTAATTAACTTTTTTAATTATTAAAAAAAAAAACAAACAAATAGATATTTGACACAAGATCATAGATATATATTCGTTTTCTTCCGCACATGTTTAGCGGATAACAATCATGTTTTTTTTTAGTGCTGAATGTGCGCAATGACCACATGAGCAGGCCGCTCATATGGTCATTGCACACATGTTTTTGACATTTTGAACAAGTAGTCATTGTTTTTCTGTCTTTCATTCTTGGAATTACATGACATCTTTTATATGAAGGGGTTCTGTCAGCTCCAGGAGGTGATTCTTGGTCCTCAACTTCAATGTGCCATTTTGGACTCTTTTGCAAAGGTCGAAGTAGTGTTGATATGCTATGCTAGATGATAGATCTCAATTTTTGATATGGTTTGACCAAATCAACAGCTAACAGCATCAGAAATACCCTTTCGCGATATTGTATATTTAACTTTGACCTTGTGAGTTGATACCACTGATATTGAATTGTTGGCCAAAAACAATAAAAAAGCTGTCATAAAATTATTATAAATGTGATAGTCATTTTAAGACCCAAAATCTAGTTTTTAACTAACATACTGCATAAAAAAAAAACTAATATTCACTACCCGAAATTTGAACCATGTAAACAGTCGCATGGGGTTAACACTCCCAAAGGCGCTTTCCTGACACAACTATAGACGACCGAGTGCTGCTTGCTACCAGTGTGACGTAACTGTCTAATAAAAAAAGAAACTATGAAACGTGCACTAAACATAATGGCGGCTATCGCTGTCTCGCTTTAACATCTATTCGACTCTATCATGTTTAGTACATCCCTATCTTATTATTATGTTGGCAGCTTTACGTCATGTCTGCAGTCTGTGTTATTTTTGTTTTGTTGGTATTAATTTTAGTCCACGTTTCATACAAGCGACGTTTTTCAACTTTTTCTATGGGAGTTCCGTCTCTTGTATAAGGTCCCATTAAAATAGATGGACAAACTTTTAGAAATCATTCAGATCACCAAAATAAGGACGATGGTAAAAAAATATATATCAAAAACGCATAGATACTTACAAGAAACATAATCAGCTAACGAAAATACACTAATGTGCGGCGCAATTTATTATTTTAGGTCAAAATAAAATCACTTTAATCAGTGTTTTTTTTTTGCTTGGATATTTTTAGTTAGACGTACTGAGCGCTGTGTTAAAATTTGTCCATCTATTTTAATGGGACCCTGTATATGTTTACATGTTTACTTACTCTATGCTTGCTACTAGATCATAAACTTATGCGTTTTATGAAGCTACTGGGAACATCAGTGCAGTAAATTCAAAGTTGTAAGAGTTTTATACCTTCAAAAATGCACTGAGGTATGTCACACCCCACGCAACCAATAAAGGGTAAAAAAAATTGCTACTCAGTACATTTTGACAGCATTGCACTTTTTTATACAACAGCAGATTACTTTTATAACAGACTAAAAATGAATCCATGGTAACAGGTACTCTCTGCCACCCTGTATAATATATTCTATGGAAAAGGATAAGTGGGTAAGTATAGTTGGATAATGCATCAGATCCTTACCAATATATCCACAAAAAGTTTCCAGCACTGCTTGCCCTCAAATATACACAGTTGTTTTAAATTGAAAGCCTGCGATGATTGGTATGCTCCTTGCATCAAGTTAGCTATACCTATGGCTAACTGCTCACCACCCCTGCCTTCAAACTGTGGGGTAGCATTTGCTGAGCTGTGAAAATAAACAATTTTAAGAAACTTTAGAAAGGTTTTACTTTGTTTATTGGTGTAAGTAATAATGTCATTTTAAACATTACTAAAATGGGTTTGTAATTGTTTTAAATTATATAATTATAGAAACACAGTTATAATTATGCTTTGTTAACTCACCAGTCAACATTAAATTCAATCTTGCCCAAGTCGGGTTTCTCTGGACTTGGGGCTTCTATTTCAGTTTTGACTGCTACAAGTAAATCCGTGTTAGCCAGTCGAAGCCTTGCTGATCCTGTAGCAGTGTCAACGAGGTCTGTTTCAAGCTCCATCGGTCGGTAATCAATGTTTGATCGTCCATCGGATCGATAATCATCCTACGCACAAAATAAGATATTGAATGGGTATGATTCTTTTAAAATTATATCATACTAGCAGCGCCCCGGGGTTCACCCGCGTAAGTTTCGATCCCATGGGAACATCGGGATAAAAAGTATCCTATGTGTTAATCCAGAAAATGGTCTATCTATGTGTCAATTTTCATCCAAATCTGTTCAACGGTTTACGCGTGAGTAACAAACATCCAAACATCTTCAAACTTTCACATTTAATTTATAATATTAGTAGGATAGTTTTTGAGACGTCGTTATTTCATTTTATCCAAGCAATTGTACAGTTAAAAGCTATATTAGAACATTTTTAAGGTGGTTATTTTAGGTTATGTTTAAACTTACTTGTACACCGTGAACGATAAATAATTTTTCTGATGGACTAAGTAACAGTCCTGCCATTTAGACGGCTAGGCGAGTCTCTAAGGAATAAATATGAAAGCACAATAAATGATAATAATATGAAAAAGTTGTTTTGATTTCGGCAACCGTTCACAAAACAAATATCTTTCACTTTGACAATGACATTAATGACATGACAGATAAAAGCCGACAGACTCAACCAAGTCACGTTTAGTTAGGATTTGGAACAGTTTACGATAGAAAATAAGAATAAAGATTTTTATAAAAACAAGCGTAATATCTATAAAACTTTAGTAAATTAACATAATTATTTGTATTCTAATTCTTAGTTTATATTTAGATTGTACGTACGACTATACACATGGAAGCCTTTAAACGCATGAAAACGAAACGTCGCGGTCGCTCGCGGTTTCGCAAATAAAACTTCGGGAAAGTGGCGGGGAACTGGGGAAGCAAAATCTTGGCTAACAAAACAAACATAGATAAAACGCTTTACCTAATTTTGTGCAAGTATCTATTCATTTTGAAATACGAGAATGAAAGGGTTGTTTCATTGGTCTATATCTTTATAGTATTATCTTAATTTTTATGGTGTGAAAGGTAATAATGTGAGTTAAATTGTATTTAGGTTTCCGTAGGTACCGAAATAGTAAAACGGAACCCTTATGGTGAGACTCAGTCTGCCTGTGTCTGCCTGTCTGTCACAGCTGGATATCTTAAGAACTACTAAGCTATCAACAGAACATAAATATCCTACGGGTTTGGAATAGTTTTAGATGACGTTTGCCAAACTACTTTGCAAATGAAAGAAATAAAAGTAATATTATGTATATTTTTTGCCACAGGGACTGAAAGGGGGTTTGAAAAATTCGAAGTGGGACTATAAGGCATGTAGGGTATCATATGAAAGAGCGCAGTTTGCACATTCTCAATCATTTTTTTTAGGCCGCATAGTTTTCGACTTTTGATGAAAAATTAAAAAAAAATACCGTTCGGGGGAACGGCATTTTTTATCTGAAATTATTCTATGTGATAGAAGTTTATGTAAGGATTACAGGAAAAATAAAACAAAGTCTCTAAATAGCACAATTTTTCAGAAATCATCAACAAAATTACATTAGTTCCACTATCGGTCAAGAGATGGCGCTGACATAAAACTACAATATTCTACACCGCAGTGCACAGTGTTAAAATTCTCTGACGAATATAGGCCTCGCCGATGCAAAATTCAAATTCAAATTCAAATTTATTTATTTGTACACATAGGTGAAATGTAGTTACATGATGGATAAAATAATATGTTGTGTCACTATGTGCAGCCTTGCAAGGCGTACAAATATTGCTTACAATTAAAAACATGATGGTACGGAACCCTCGGTGCGTGAGTCCGACTCGCTCTTGACCGGTTTTTTATATTAAGTTATCAGTCAGCTAAAGCCTAGTACCTAGGTACTCAGATAATTAAAAGTTTGTCTGAGTATGCCGCAGCTCGAACGGTCAGTGGGTCGTCTTAGGGGCGGATTCTCTACTAGCAGTTCTATTTAAATCTACTCGCCGAATGCATTAGTACGTTAGATCAGTTATGTATACAGGTTAAGTCCCGCAGAAAACTTTCAGTCTTGCGTTCCATTTTCATTAGTTGCCGTACTTACATAAATTAATTGGAGTGCATTTAAATATCCTCCGTCACGAGTGGTAGGTACACCAGGCGCACCCTCGACAGGCAGCCATCTCAACTAGCTGGCTAGCTTATTTTTATTTTTATCCGGACATGGGTAATTTTTTGGTGTTATTAAGTTTGTGCCTATACGAGTTGTCAGCGGAGGAAGCGTTTATGGTGATGTCCAACCTACACGTTTTTAAGTACAAGTAGTCAGTTCCCGATTCGCTCCTAGCTACCGTTGGGGGGCGATCTCGCAACATCCTCTTTTAAATTGCGAGTTATCGTAATTGTTTCATTGTAACAGATTGAGTTTACGTCTCGACGGACTCATGCATTTGAATGTTGGGTGCCTTTAGTGCCACGCATATCGATATGATACCGGCTATCAATTTCAGTAAGAAAAACCCTTGACCTGAAATAAAAAAAGTTGCGTTGTAAAGAAAGTTTGTTCAAGGAATACAAGGAAAGTTTTAAATTCTATGTGATTTTTTTTTATCGAAGGTAGAGTTTTCGACCCTTGTCACAATGGGGGAAATGCGTGGGGAAGTTTTGGAACTGACGCATCTAATGCAGAGGTTTTCATGGGTGGATTATGTTGTGTTCGTGTTTATGTTGGCTATTAGTGCTGTTGTCGGAGTGTACTGGGGTTTTATGAAGAAGCAGACCACGCAAGCTGATTATCTCCTCGGTGGAAGAAATATGAAAGTGATTCCTGTTTCTATGTCCCTTGTGGCAAGGTAGGTTCCTAGTGAAGTTCAAAGTGGCTTCCTACAGTTGAACGACTACGGGCCTTGGATTTTTTCATAAGGATTGTTCCTGTATAAAAGTAGGTAGGTAGTTCTTGTTAAGACAATGCTTTAGGTAAATAAATAGTAAAAAAATATTTAGTTTTATTCTGTTTTTAGTATTTGTTGTTATAGCGGCAACAGAAACACATCATCTGTGAAAATTTCAACTGTCTAGCTATTACGGTTCATGAGATACAGTCTGGTGACAGACGGACAGACGGGCCGTGGAGCCTTAGTAATAGGGTCCCGTTTTTACCCTTTTGGTACGGAACTCTAAAAATGATAAATTAACCAACGTTGTTGTTAGTTTTAGGGACAAATGCGACACGCCCTAAAAAGGTATCTAGGTAACTGTCAAGGTTAAATCTTTATAAGTTTTAGATTTTCTGCCTTCAATGCCACCAACTTCTTACAGTTTCTGTATAATAATCGAGCAAAGTCACAGAAGAAAACTAGTAAATTTTGATGTTTCAAATAAATGCGCTGATAGGCTGTTACTTTAATAAGTGAATACCTACTAAGAAAAGAATCGAAATTCGATCTTCTATGTGCATCGGACATACGACACTTGATCATTTTGCAAAACAATGGAATGTTTATGATAAAACCAATAGGTAGCTAATTTATACGTAAATACCTACGTAGGTACCTACTTACTATATACACACATCAAAAAAGTCTAAGCAACATACGTACGGTTTTGAACTTTTGAACGATTTTTACTATTGTAATATAATTAGGTACCTATTTATATTTTTTTTTATAAATAATAACTAAGCACTTTTGATGCATTACTGACTATAGCAAGAGAAAGCAACAAAATCCTTCATTCAATTGTTAATTTAATCACAATAATTAACAATATGTGTACCGTAACGTTCGTAGTATAAAATAAAGTTAAAACGAAATTAAACTTTGGGCGTGATTCCTATGGCGTATAATAGGTGGGCACCTAATTGGGCGTCGTGCTCGTATGCCGTATTCATGCAGCCTATTTCTCGCTGTTCGGAGGCTAACAACAACACCGCTTGAGAATTGTAGCTTTAAACCTATCTTCCGGGCGGTCAACATCGGCTGTACCTACGTCTTGCAGTCAGTTGTCTAATGTATCGGGAAATCGCGAAAAAAAAATCAGCTGTTCCATACATTTTTGCGATTTCAAGGTTGGTCCCATAGAAAAAGTTGTTCAAAATGATGAGTACGATGACCCCTTTTCGGGTTTAGTATAAACAAAAACTAATGTTGTATAATAATTTTATTTCTTGCCTGCCAAAAGTACCTACCTACTTATTGATTTTGAGGTAGATATACACTTTTGATTTCACTCACTCGCAAAATTCATTCTTCATGTCAAACGTCTTCGCCTGGTGAAGGTGCGTCACGTGTCGCTGTGTGGGTTACACAATACACAGTACTGTACTAGAAGGGTGGACTGATTCAAAATGTATTTTCATTCCCCAGTTTCGTGTCGGGTATAACCCTTTTGGGGTCACCGACAGAGGTCTACATGCACGGAACCCAGTACGCGTATATCATAGGAGCGATTTTCTTGATGTCCTTCATCATGACCCAGATCTATTTACCCGTGTTCCATGACCTCAAGATTACTTCCAATTACGAGGTAAGGTGTTATGGCGAGAAGTTCATCTACAAAGGGGCTAGCTTAATCCACATTAATATTTATTTACTGTTTTCAGTACTTATCAATAAGATTCGACAATAGAGTGCGATTGTTTGGATCGATTTTATTCGCTTTTACGTTGGTAAGTATTGTAATAAAAAAACATAAGTAATAACTGTTTATGAAGGTACATGACTTAGATTTTTTTAAATTTCCAGATAGGCTGGTTACCCATTGTGATTTACGTTCCAGCACTGGCATTTAACCAAGGTGGAGTCATTATATTTTGTTATTTTCAGCTTTGCTAAGTTTCAGCTATAATTCATAACTTAGCAGTTTGAAAAATATCACAACATACGATCGTTCTCTTTAAGACTTGGTATGTTATTTAATTAATTTGTAATTGTGGCTTAAGGGGTCCTACAGGGTAGTTTCTTTGGACCACCATAGTATGACATAATAGTAGGTACCTGCTACCTCTAACTACCCACTTACTGCATAATTTAAGAATACTTCATAAACATTAAAGTGTTTTGTTCGTACCTATTTTTATCCTTGCAACCACATCCCTAATTCTTTATAGATGAATCTTCTACAAAATAAATCTCATTTCATTATTTTCTTTCAGTAACGGGCGTTAACATACACATAATTACTCCAATAGTGTGTTTGGTCTGCATATTCTACACAAGTGCGGTAAGTTCTTTGTATAAGTGCATTGTCGTTCTCATGTTATTGTTGAATCAAACGATGTGTGTGTGATTGTGAGTGATTCATACACATTCATTGTATCCAGGGTGGATTACAAGCGGTAGTATGGACGGACGTGATTCAAATTACGGCAATGTTTGGCGCGATGGCCTTGGTCGCAATAAAAGGGACCATTGACGTGGGCGGCATAGGAGTTGTCTGGCAGAGGAACATGGACACCGGAAGGATTGAATTGCCAAAGTAAGAACTAACATAGCAACAACAAAGTACGATGAACTAAGCGGTTGACAGTATTTTATTCGTTTAAAAAAAATCCTTAGCATAAAATGCAGGAGGTGATACTAAACTTGATATTCCATATAAATTATTTGAGTTAATTCGATGCAACAACGTACGAATTGAAGAATCTTCCTAAAGTGTCGGGTTTGTTGTGGTCTGTCAGAATTGAAGTAGGTTCTGTGTAGGTACGTATTGTAATCATAGGACATACATTCCGATTATATCTCTACCTACTGTACTCTTCCTAGTATCTTTGTAGCATAATTCAACGTGATTGCTTTGTGTACTAGATACCTACACTGACTGCTCTGATTTGAAGGAAACGTTTATCTTGAAGAATTGCACCTCGCTGACATACCTACTCGTATCAGTCGTAACTGCAATATTTATGGCTGAGAATAAGCACGTGGAAAATAACGTTGGCAACAAGCGTGAGGAATGAAGATAAAGTTGGCTTAAAGTTATACTTTTAGTTCAAATTTGTTCAGTCAGTAGCATCGATTGGCTCTTTCGTGATTCTTACCTGCCACTTCAATTTAAGTTCTTCTTTTCCTTTACGAGCCATGGCTTTTTTCGATGCATCTCCTCCCTGTTTTTTTCTTTAAGGTCAGTTTTTGGATTATTCTACACTTATCCTAATTTAATGTTACAACGAATATTGACTTTCTCAGTTGGGATCCGAATCCTCTGACGCGGCACACGATATGGAGCCTCGTGATAGGTGGCACGATCTACTGGCTCCAAGCTAACGCCGTCAACCAGACCATGGTGCAAAGATACCTTGCTTTGCCAACACTGCGTGGAGCTCAATGGTAAATCAGAAAAGCGTGTTTTTTTTCATAAGTCTAATGATATAGCTTCAAGAAAGCCAACTAAAGGCTGTCTGCCTTTCATCATTACATTTATTGCTTTCAAATATAAGTGAAGTTTATGATTTTTTTCTACAGGGCAGTATTCCTATTTTGCATCGGTATCTCCTTCCTCTATTGCTTCTGCCTGTACTGCGGGCTGTTGATATACGCAAGATTTTACGACTGCGATCCTTTACAAACCAAGGTAAGACCTAGTCACATTCACCTACATATTCATTTAGGTCTTAGGCTACGTCACAATAGATGATGGATGGGTTGGTAGCCTACTAACACCAATGACTCACATCCCGCAATTGACTCCTCATTGCACGGGATTGAGAACAGTGTGGAACCAATTTTGCAATCTAAAAATGCATCTATTGAACCACCATATATCGTGTATAACAAGAAGAAAAAACTTTGATTGAAAGATTATCTTTCGTCATCATCCAATAAATAACATTGAAGTGTCTGTTTGTAATGTCAAAATAATAGCCTTTTACTAAATGCATTTATGAAAGTATATGAGGTACTTATAGCAAAATTTGTCTGCCTGTCTGTTTGTTCCGCCTAATCTCCAATACGGCTGGACCGATTTTGACTGGACTTTCACTGGTAGACTGAGAGAGCTTATGTTATAAGGAGTAACATAGGCTTAAGAGGTACTTTTATTTTAAAAAACAGGGTTCGGTGAAAAACAAAATACCCATTTAATGCAATTTGTCTTTTGACATGCAAGCGACGCGAATGAAGTCACGGGCACAGCTAGTTCAAAATCTTGATAATCTTAATAATAATAATTATTATTTCCAGTTAGCAAAGGCGAAGGATCAACTCCTCCCACTACTAGTCATGGATGTTCTTGGTGAAATCCCTGGCTTGCCAGGAGTCTTTATTGCTGGCATTTTTAGTGCAGCATTGAGGTAAACTTTTCCTTTTAATTTTGGCATGATCAGATTACGTCTTTGTGACCTACGTACTAAACCTAGAATTTACTTATCAACATCGTTTAAGATGGTTGTTTTTTTTGCAATTTACAGGTTATTGTCAAGTTGTATGTTGAACAAAATATGATTCGCGAGCGTACTGTATCATGTATTTATAGAGTTATAATCATTAAAATTATCAATACAACCCTCTGAGTTCAAATAGTCCAATTGATTGATATTTCATATAATAGTCATTCAAAGGGCTTATATGAACTTTAGAGGGTTGTATTGATGATTTTAATGATTACCTATAAATTCTGTAAAGTCATAATTATTTGTTACGTAAGTGTATATTTTAATCTAACATAACACTGACCTGCAAATAGCAAAAAGTGAAAGAAAAATTGAGTCGTAGGCTATCCTGCGTTTCCTCCTAAACCGAGATAATTGATAAGTAAAAAAAAAACAGTTGCTTTTGTAGACGAAGAACACGATGATGATGACTAATGATTTGGTTTTTATTAACAGTAACAAATGACAATCATTTATTCCAGTTCTCTATCAACAAGTCTGAATTCAATGTCAGCAGTGGTGTTAGAAGATTTCTACAAGCCGTTCTTCAAGAAGACGTTAACAGAGAGGCAGGCCAGTTGGCTCATGAGGGGCGTAGTCATTATCCTGGGCACACTCTGTGTAGGTAAATACTTTGAGCAACCGTCGTAGAACTACTTTAATATAAATCAATGGTTATTCTGTCATTGGCATGACAATAGAATGATGCTGGTTTTGGCTGGTCTCTGTGACCGTTTAGGAATTCGTTTCAAGTTATCTTGCTCATATTACCGTTGTATCACCATTTTTGGTTAAGTTCACCAAAAGAACCCTCTGTAGCCATTATTTTATAGCACCTTGATCATCTAAATAATTATTACCAAAACCGTTTGTTATTTCTTTATTAAATGAAGATTAAATGAGGTTTTCTTCAATTTCAGGGTTAGTATTCGTAGTAGAAAAGATGGGAACAATCTTACAGCTGACCATGACATTGGAGTCTATGACGATGGGGCCACAGCTAGGAGTCTTCACAATGGGGATCCTTATGCCGTGGGTGGATGCTACGGTAAGTTGAAATACAAGTAAACATGGTACAAAATAACCGTACAAGTAAATGTATATTTACTTCGTGACACAGCATAAAAATAAAAAAGAGAACTTCAGTTTTGCGACAAGGATAACTTCCTACAAAACTCCAAAATGGTTCCAGTCCATAAATCCACCACCCCAAATATTGGACTAAAGCAGATACTATACAGGCTGTCGATATTTAGACAAGGTGGCAGGAACATCGAACTGGAACTAATAATCCAGCACATGATTCTACACCCCCTAGCGTAGAAATTTTTCGTCTGCAAAAAAAAATCGGCAGTTTCATAGAAAAGTGCAATACTTACGCGGTCAATATGTACGGAACAGCTATTTTTTTTTTAAATAACCAACCTAAAATTTCAACGCCGAGGGGTCCATAATCATGTAGATACTCTAGATACTAAATCTATACTGCCAAGCCACCCTGTATCTAAGATGTAGATACAAAAATTAACGGCTTCATACGTGCTTTCATGAATCTAGAACAGCTCCAGCATGAGTTAGTTTGCAAGAGAACTTCGGAGCAAAACTGCTTCTGGTCTAAACTTTTATGCATTATCCATCAGGGGGCACTAGTTGGAGGCATTAGTGGCCTAGCAATAATGGCCTGGTGGTGTCTGACGTCACAGCTCGCCATAGCCAGAGGTCAAATAGTGCACGCACACAAATCTCTGTCTACTGAAGGATGCACCTACAACTTCACTATAGTTGAGAGTGTTATTGAAGAGTCAGTGTTTAGGTAAGTCAATGCTTATTAACCCCTTTATTTATAAACGTTACTTACAGCTAAGTAAATGATTAGAGACAGTTTAATCATACATGTGAATTGCAGTAAAAATCAATGTAGGAGCGAATTTTAAGACTGCCAGATCCTTGCTTGTTTGAATACTAAAATTAACTACACTTGCTTCATTTCTTAAATGGCAGCACAACGTTTGTGGCGCGATAGTTTAAGCTCTATGTTTTCTACTACAAGTTCCTCCACTGGCAAACCTAAAAGTTGTTGAAAATCTTTTCAGTAGGCGATTTTTTCTAGACACAGGTGAGAAGGAACTCTACATATATGCACCACGCGGTTAGTAGCTGCGCCCCACGGTTTCACCCACACAAGTCCCAATCCCATGGGAATATCGGGAGAAAGAGTATCCTATGTCCTAATCCAGGTCATGGTCTACCCATGTGACACATTTCATCGAAATCCTATCAGCCGTTTTAGCGTGAAAGCGTAACAAACAAACGTACAAAAAATCACAAATTTTCTCTTTGACACATTTGTACCTATCTCTCTAGTGAGGAAATAAATCCAGTCCTCCGAGTGTCCTACATGTGGTACACGCTCGCCGGCATGATGGTGAGCATATGCGTGGGCGCCATCGTGTCGCGCATCAGCCGCGCGCTCGGCACGCCGCACGTGCCGCCCGCGCCGCGCCTGCTCGCTCCGCAACTCCGGCGCTTCTACAAGGAACCTCCTCACCCCACCGACGAACCGAATATTAGTGCTTATGGACAGAATAAGGTTGGTAGAGGAACTTTAACTGGTCGATATTCTTTTAATAGTTTGAATGTAGGTACGGTCTTTTTCAAAACTCCAAAACTCAAAGTATTATTTCAAATAAACCAATTACAGAGACTTTTGAATTGTCAAGGGATAAGGGATCGGTCTGTCAGAAAAATGAAGTTCGTTGCCCATTCCAAAGGGTAGTAGGTTCCTATGGAGAAGAACGAGCAAGAAACTCCACGGACGCACTTTTAAGTCAAAATATGGGTTTACATCATTCATGCTGAAATTATACATGTGAGAAAGACGTGCAAAAATTTAATAACAAAAAATAAACAGAAATTAAAATAAGCCGTAGCATTCAGTACCTACTGACGGCGCCCGGTCACGAACATGACGTATGAATCAGCACCATTCTGCTCAACCATTTTGAAGCTAACATAATGATCCAAGACACATATCTGTAATTTTGTGGTGTATACTAGCAGCGCCCCGCGGTTTCACCCGCGTAAGTTTCGATCCCGTGGGAATATCGGGATAAAAAGTATCCTATGTGCTAATCCAGGAAATGGTCTATTTTGTTACAGGAAGCCTGCCACATCAACTCTACCTCAATAAATATGAAACCAATCACCGAAACCGAAGAAATTAGCTAATCTAAGTTAAATCTCATTGATTTTATATTTGTGTGATAAATCGTTTGAGCAAAAAATACTTTGTAGTTCCTTTACTATAACTGCTCTATACCTACTATCAATGCACTTATTCTAATTCAGAATTTATAACTTAAAATTAGCTTTACCTATTTCCTGATTAGTTATAAAGTAGAAAATATTACCTACCAAACCTTTCTGAACCAGTTAACAGACTATGACTATATTTTTTTGTAGGTATGTCATGCAACCTCTTTAGCTCGATGCAGGACAATCTTCTGGCAGTACTGGCCACTTTAGGCCAAAATATTAAAAGGATGCCATTACATTTTATTTTTATTTATATTTTTTTCTTCAGTTTAATGGTTTTGTTTTATTTTTTTTACCCGAAACGGCATGTACGTTTTTAGGTTCTTCATAATAAAACCTTATTTGGTGGGTTTATCAGTTGATTTTTAATTTTATCAATGCCGTCGAAAATATTCAGGCGCTTTTATTTACTTTTCTGTACGCAATTACGCATCATACATAAAATATCCTTAAAATAGTAGCGAACAACGGTGATATAATATCGTCTGAGCCAAGACATAACAGTGTCCTTTGAAGATACATTAAAGTTTATTTTAGACCAAGACAGGAAATGGTCAATTGGAACGAAAATAGCCCCTGACCATCGAGGAAAATCGCGGGCGGCAATTGTAAAATTGCTTTAGCATCCATTCACGCTTGACACTGAGATGTGCCTTAGCCGACTGTGAATAAAGTTATCTATAAAAATAATTTAAAATAAAATCAAACCTAAAAAAAAAACGAAAAAATATCAACATGTCTGAAGAAAAGTTACACGTTTCTGCAGTCAGACAATCTCTGCAACATTTTGCGTGGTTTGATTATGTATTATTTATTTTTATGTTAACAATATGTGGTGGAATCGGAGTTTATTTCGGATTTGTGAAGAAACAGAGTTCTACTCAAGACTATTTGATGGGTGGAAGAAATATGAAGTTACTGCCTGTCTGCTTCTCGTTAGTAGCAAGGTAAATAAGTAGGTACCTATTATGTTGAGGATTATTGAGTATGGTGTTCTTTGCATATAATGCATATTTAAAAAAATGTACATAGGTAATTTATTCCATTCGCATAGTAAGTAGTCGAAAACTGTTCCTAACTATTATGATTTTTGCATAATTATAATTATAACCCAGGTTGTGCTATCCCAAAATCGATTTTCATTCGTCAATGTAAGTATGCATGTTTTATTCTAATCAATTGAAATCTAATCAATTCAATTATTTTTCAGTTTTATTTCAGGAATATCCCTTTTAGGCATTCCAACAGAGTTATACGTTTATGGGACAGCTTATGTGTTCACTTTGGTCGGCACTCTTTTGATGTCAATAATAGTCGCATTTACGTTTTTACCAGTACTCCATGAATTAAAACTCACTTCAGCCTATGAGGTAAGAAGTTTTCCTACTTATGAGAAAAAAAACAACTAAACTAGGTAATTTTTATAAAACCTTTTTCTCGATAGTATTGTAATAATGGCAGTATATAAAAAAAAAAAATGTCACGTATTTGACAGTTCCAAAAATCAAATAGCGAATAGGCGCCAAATTAAAAAGTGTTTTTTCGTTTGTTTGAAGAATTATGTAAATAGTTAAAGATTTAATTGAATAATGTCGGAGAAAATAAATGATTTGTAGAATGGAAGATTTTTTTTTGCTAAGGATGAGTATGAAATTCTAAATACCTATCTCGTATGTTGGTAAGTTGTATCCTACGGATTGCGGTTTTGTTGGGTTTAGACAAGGTTTTAGAAGTTTTCTCTTTTAGGTTCTTTTTATCTACGTAAAGGTATTGATTTAAGTTGAGACGCATTTATTTCAACACTGTATCAAGTTTGTGTATTCACGATACTTTAATTTCTTGCATTGTTTCAGTACTTAGAACTTCGCTATGATAAACGTATGAGACTTTTCGGATCTGTGCTTTTCAGTGTTTATTTGGTACGTAGTCCAAATTTAAATATTGTTTAATTTAATTTTAATTAAAATTTGGTAAATTTTTTATATCAATAATAAAATTACTTTTCAGATGGCGTGGCTGCCGATCGTAATTTATGTACCAGCTTTAGCGTTCAATCAAGGTAATGTAATGACAGTACCTATTGGTAATTCGGTCCTACTATGTACAGTACCCGTGGTAAATCTGGTACATTGTTTTAAATGTGGTTTAAGAAAAAAAACATTCATGGTAACAGGTGGCGCGTCGATGTCCCTGCCATATAGATGGGCAATCCACCTGGTTTAAACCCGGTGCTTTTGATAAACACCCGTAACCACCCAGAAAATGGGGTGTTTACGGGTGTTTATCGGGTGTTTATCAAAGCAACAGGTTTAAACCCGAGTGGATTGCCCATCTATACCTCCTACCTTGCCAGCTTGTACAAAGTCGAACTTTGTCTAAATCTATATTTTCGACCGGGTTTAAAATTGCTTTATTGCATAAGTACAGCACTTTTAAAATTGAACTTTATTTTGCAGTGACTGGGGTTAATATTCATATTACTACCTCTTTAGTATGCATTGTTTGCATATTCTATACATCTGTGGTAAGTACCTACATAATTGAGTTTTAAAACACTAAAGACCTGGGTCACACTTCAGTGTCCAGAAAGTCGTGTACCAGATAAATAAAAATCAAACAGCCGATGTATTCTGTAAAAATCTCACCGTGATATCTTAGGTGAAGTGAGCTGCGGGGGGCAATTGCGTAACACATTATAAATCGGAATCGGTTTAATTTTGACAGTTCAACAACATTAATTGCGTTATTTACGCGTAGAGCATATAATTTTTTTCGAACTTATGCAGCAATGGATTAGCAATATGCTTCAAAATGAGTGCTGTTTATAGTGACACTCAGGTGGAACGACAGCAGAAGTCCAGTTTCCGTAATTAAAAATCTAGTCGCAATCTCATCTCAGCGAGAATCAATGTCAAAAACATGTCAAAATTTAGGGAAATTAACCTCTAATTTCCCTAAATTTTGACATGTTTTTTGACAGGTTGAGACTGAGATCTGACTGTGAACGATCTTAAAATTACGAGAATTGCCCCTCTGGTCTATTCTGTTAAAATCTCACCGTGAAAATTTAGGTAAAGTGAGTTTGAAGTGAACTGTCATCGTTCTTGACGCTAGGGAATCTAGGGATTGACAGCTCACTAGCAATCAGGGCGAGATTTTTACAGAATAGCACTTCCGATTTTATATGACAGCAGACGATGAAACGGGCCATTATTTTCATTTTCATTTATAAACACTTAGCTTTCCCAGAACATAACAGAACCATATTTTTCTACTTTTCAGGGTGGCCTGAAAGCCGTAGTATGGACTGATGTAATTCAGACAATAGTGATGATAGGAGCTATGATTATAGTGGTAGTTAAAGGTACAATCATCGCTGGCGGATTCAAGGAGGTGTTCCGAGAAAATTGGAATACAGGACGACTGGAAATACCACCGTATTTTTTTTTTTACCTAATAATTATATGTGGTTCTTCTCGGAATTTAAATTCAATATCAGGGAATGAGGCCGTTTTTGCATGCTATTTTACAGACACCCAAACGTATTAGTAGTAATAGTACCAACTTTCCTGGATATATTTTGAAAAGGACGTCTATCGTTATTATAAAATAAACGAAGTCGGTGTCAAAAAAATCACACCACCAATTATTTTTAGTCGCTTTAGCGAGACCTTTTTTAATATTTAGAGTCTGTTGTTTTTTTATATTGTTGCTATTGTGTCAACAAACGTACATTATGCTAATTTCAGTGTGAGCCCAGATTTCACCGTTCGGCATACAATTTGGTCTGTATCTATCGGCTCTACATTCTACTGGATCGGCAACGTAGCTGTGAATCAATCTATGATGCAAAGGTTCCTTGCGTTGTCCGAACTGAAATCTTCAAAAAGGTTAGTTCATAAAAGGTCTAAAGGCTCTACTGTGCCTAATGGAACAATTGAATTTCTATTGAAAGATCAAATTTTGATTGTATTTTTTGCTCCACTATGAATTCTCTTCCTTCCACTGTTCCATAGGATGTCGAGCTGCTAGTCCAATATACCTATTTCTAAGATATCTGATATTTTAATTCTAACAGAGGAACAATTTTTTCACAATAAGTAATTTAGATTTTCGGGATCGTCTGAAGTTTTCCTGGAAAACTCGTATTTACTGTCTTTTTCACTAGCAATTTGCTACTATTATATACGCTATAATATTTATACATGTCTCTCTCTTCGAGAGGAGGAGACCATTATAGGCTGATTATGATATTAGCCTTGTTAACCACCACATTAATCCTGATAATTACCTAATTAATCCAGAAGTAAAAGTTTTGAAACATTTATTTAATTTTCAGGGCCATCTGGGGTTTTCTAGGCGGGGTCGTATTCATAGTTCTAATATGCGGGTACAGTGGTTTGTTGGCGTACGCTAAATACCACGACTGTGATCCGCTGGACTCCCGCTTGGCTTTGGCAAAGGATCAGCTACTGCCTCTACTGGTCATGGATGTGTTAGGAGACTGGCCTGGCATGCCGGGGATATTTGTGGCTGGAGTGTTCAGTGCTTCTTTAAGGTAAGTCTTTTATTAAAAAAGATCCAGTGTTTAAAATAAGTTTGTAACTTAATTTGAAACAATGTCAGTAATAGTGTTAATAGCTCCACTAGACTTGTCATTATTGTAGAATCAGAGATGCTACTTTGCGCAATTTGCTAGACACTTTAGTTTGTGGTAATTATTTCACCCTAGAGGTACTATGTGGGTTAGGTAGGTACGAATTTGTAATAAATGGTCAAAATCAGAAGCCCGAAAATCTTGTCAGATTTTCGGGCTTCTGATTTTGACCTTGATAATACATACATACAATATATTTTGATAATACGATTCCCCTTGGTAAGACTGGTTGTCACCAGTCTTACCAAGGGGAATCGTATTACCCAGTAACTGGGTTGTGGAGGTTAGATAGGTAGTAGCTCCATGTAAAATACTGGTATTCAGCTGCATCTGGTTAGACTGGAAGCCGACCCCAACATAGTTGGAAAAGGCTAGGCAGATGATGAGTAAACCCCTGTCCCTGCCTTACCCTTCGACGTATACAGGCGTGATATTATGTTATGTTATGTAAACCTTCAATCTTTTTTCAGTTCCCTCTCTACTGGCCTAAACTCAATGGCTGCAGTTGTGTTGGAAGACTTCTGGAAGCCATTCTTCAAAGAGTTGACACACAGGCAAACGCAAATTATGATTCGATCTGTGGTTGTTGTACTTGGAGTCATTTGTGTTGGTACGTATTTGAACATTTATATAGCCAACAGCAACCTACATTTTCAAAGTCAAAGTTTTTTTATTTGTTAACACAGGTGTAAAAAAATTGGTGTTTAAAATAGAATATGTACACAGATCTCTATGTTTTACAAATACTTATCCAGTAGGTAGGCATACGAAATTACAATTTAGTATCAAAATTTTTGTTAAAAATTAAATGACAAGTTACACAAAAACAGTACCTACACAGTGTACAGTGTACTGTTTTTGTGTAACTTGTCATTTACAATTTCACAACAATATTCTTGTCAGGTTCTTGTCAGGTTACACAACAATATTCGGCAGAATAACATATTATATAATTAATAAAACATTCGCAATATCTTACTTAGAACATAATTTTCGCGAAAGCATGGTGATTTGGATTTGGGAATTTTGGCAGAACTACGTTCAATTTGATGTTCACGTTATCACGTAATAGATTTTTGTATTGTTTTTTTTTTAACTTTTAAAATAACTTGATTTGAACTTAAAACGGTTGATCCTGGATTGATTTTCGTTTGAGATATTAAATTAGCATTCTTCGAAGCCCGTTTCCTTCAATATCACAACTAAGGGCTGATTTTTCATCATCAATCATCTGATTACTTTATCCGAGGAATAATTTTGAAATCTTGACAGTTATTTTATACAAAAACTGTCAAACGTCAAATTTATTCCTAGAATAAAAGTTACCTGGCGATGGAAAAATCAGCCCTACGAATGAATTATTTCCAGGTTTAGTGTATATAGTAGAAATGCTGGGATCAGTTCTACAGCTGACAATGAGCCTGTCATCCGCGTCGATGGGACCTCTGGCTGGAGTGTTCCTTATGGGAATCTTCTTACCTTTCATAGATTCTACAGTTAGTGGTTTAAATTTATTTCTCTACTTTTTAACTGATTTGATCTTGTACCTACTTTTCGTTTTATTTCTGTTAAAAAGTTTTCTCTTAAAATCTTTCGTTTTGGCTTGAATTGATATTGTTAGTGCACGAAAAACAATTACGGATAGAAACCGAAATAAAAGCTAAAATAAACCTAAATTAAGACTAAACCCAGATTCGCACGGGCGCTGCATGCATAGGTCGAGAGTTGAAAATCCAACAATGGTGCCGATTCTGTTGTTCACAAACTAAACTAAATTTAAGTTCAGTGCATCTTTTTCTTTCTATTTCAATAAGAAAAGGACAGAAGATAAATTTTAGTTTACTCCTGTCAAATTAATCGGGGCCTTACGTAAATTGACGTAATTTTAGTAGGCAAGTTTTTAATCACGTCTAAACTTGTATGGGGTAGTGTCAGGCGCTGATCAATTTATTTTTACGTCCATGCGAACGTGGCCGGGTTAAACAAGTTGCTTACTACCTACTTAATACTATTGACGTGACAACGTCTTAAATTAGGTTGCGGCTGGGAGTCACTTATGAAAAAGTGTAACGCTCGGTAACGTTACGTTCTTATTTTAAATTAGGTTGCGGCTGGGAGTCACTTATGAAAAAGTGTAACGCTCGGTAACGTTACGTTCTTATTTTCATTTAATTCCTTGTTCCTATTGTGCAATTTAATTATATTCATATCAATAAATATTCTACCGAGAAAAAGACGTTGTCACGTAAAATCTTCGCCCGTAAAACCGACTTTACAGGCAACCATTTTTTTTCATTTTATTTGTGTGAAAATAAAAATTCGGTCGTTCCTGTCTAGTTGTTATTTTTTTTTTACTTTCTGCTTCTTTCTAAAACATTTTAAATTATAAAGATTCCATAATTTTAGAGTGCCTTAAGCGGAGGCATCATAGGACTAGTATCAGCGTGGTGGATAGCTGCGCAGTCGCAACTAGCTCAGGCTAGGGGACTGATGCCGACCAATGAGAAACAGAGGTTCACGCAAAACTGTACTTATGACTTCGACCCACTTGTTCCTAATGTGGTTGACCTTGAAAGGTTTGTATTTTGACAACAGTGCACTCTCTCTTAGAAATTAAGTTTAGTAATGATTTTTTTAAAACAGTCCTTCTTTCCACTTTTATTGAAGGATCTGTTTTATGGCGCAAACTGTAATCATAATATGATTACTACATATAATATATGAAGGCAGCACATGATTCTAAACGCCCTAGCCTAAAAAAAACAGCTGTTTCATAGAAAAGTGCAATACCTACGCGGTCAAAATGTATGGAACAGCAAATTTGTTTTAAAATTTCAACGCTGTCCAGAATTAACTTTTAGTTACATGCGTTTTAAAAATACAGGGTGGCAGGGGAAACGACGCACAACCGGTTACCATGGTAACAGGCTGCGCGTCGGCTAAAAGAGTGATGAATAAAATGAGAAGAAGACCAAATAAAAGACGGATGTATCCATACTAATATTATAAATTCGGAAGTTACTCTGTCTGTCTGTTTGTTACCTTTTCACGCCTAAACCACTGAACGGATTTCGATAAAATTTGGCAAAGAGATAAATTGCATCCCGGGGAAGGACATAGGATAGTTTTTATCGACATACCTCGCGGGCGAACCGCGGGCGGAAGCTAGTATGAAATAAAAGGGAGTGTGATGGAATAGAAGAAGAAAACGTTGCGCCGATCCCAAGTACCTAAGGTCAAGGGCAGGAAGTTGATGATATTTTATATTTTTAGTTCCTTTTCCATGTGCGCTGATTTGAGACACCAATGAAAGTCTACCATGTTGTTGTTTCAGTCAAGTGCCATACTTATACCGCATCTCATTCATGTGGTACACTGCGTTCGGTTGTATGGTGACCATCGGCATCGCTTGCATCGTAAGCCTAAGGCGAACCTCTACGGTGCACCACGATCATCGCTTGTTTGCTCCTTTCATAAGAAAGTGGTTGGAGAAGAATAAGGTAAAATTAATTAGGGCTGATTTTTTAATCATCTGATAACTTTATTCGAGGAATAATTTTGAATATAATAATTGCTGTTCTCATTTTACCCTAAAGATTTTCTCAGAATGTCTGAGAATTACTTTAGGTACGGTCAGCAACAAAAGTCGATTAACACTTCAGTTTTTTTAATCTTAGTTACTCAGCAAAACATTAACACTTCAGTTTTTTTAATCTCAGTTATTGAGCAAAATATTTGTTCAAAATTGCATTGTACTTCTGCTGCAATTTTGAACAAATATTTTGTTCATTAACTGAGATTAAAAAACTGAAGTGATAACCGACTCAAGGTCGATCGACCTTGATTAAAATAGTTAATACTTATCAAAACAACATCACAGTGGCCATCGCTGAGACTTAGATTAAATATCAATTAGTTCAGACGTCATATTATTGTCTTATGTTGTTTGTCGTACGGTTTTATCTGTTTGATAAATATCAATGTCTTGATATTTTCCGTTAGTTATTATTACAATCTTTACAAATTAATATTCTCTATTATTTTGGTCTAACGAAATATTTTCTTGATGTAGACCAATATTCAACACGGAAAAATGGTTGGAAAACTATGGGAAGACCTTGTCCAGCAGTGGCATACAGGTTGATAAAAAAATACCAATATTTTTTAATTACCTATGTGTGGTAAATCAGAACGTGTCCAGGCCTAAAGTAATATTATAATTCCTAGAACGTTCTGTTTATGGAATGCTATCTGTATCTGGCGGGATAAAGTTGAGTAGACTTTCTATGCAACTGCTAATTCTTTCAGTTTTATGCTGTGTAAATACTTACTCTTGCAAGATCGGTTTAGGGAGTTCCTAAGTAAGATATTTCAAAAATAACTTTTGTTACAGATAAATCAAATACAATTAAAAAATATTCAGAAATGAATGAAAGTGTGAAATGTGAAAAACAATGAAGAACATAAAGAATTGCGAGATTTCTTCATAATATATAATAAGGGAAACTTATAATTAAGGACAACTGAAGGGTAGAAGAATGGATAAAGACAGTTGAGGAAGAAGTGAAATTAAAATGATATCAACGTACGTACGTGAATTTGGTTTGGTGATGCAAAAAGAATATGGGAAAAATTACGGGTTACCATGGCATAACTATTTATTTATTTATTAGGCTCTTCAACAATGAGTACACTGTTACTTTATAATTTGTACATTGCAAACTTAAGTCTAAGCGCCTCATCACTTACAGAAAAGCACAGCATGCACTACATTATGTGCAGATAATACACAATTAATTAAATAAAACAATTGATACGTAATATGAAGTTTGAAAAAAAATTAATAATAATAATGATAAAAATAAATCTATCTTAGTCATAAAATAATTAGAGATATTTCAGTGTATTTTATTTATATTTAAAGTCTAAATATTACCCGATATGTATTATACTTAGAAAGAGTGTCGAACAATAATTATTTTTTTTTATAATTTTTAACATCATGTGTTTGTATGGATAAAATGTTTTCCGATAATTAAAGCGTACGAAATTTTTACACGATAAAATATCGTTTAATTCATCAGCCTTTGGTCCACTTAGTATGGATAGTTCCGTGCTGTGTTGACTCTGAATATACCAGCTCTGTAAAAAAAAACAATAATTTTCGAATGTCTTCTTAACTGGCAATATATTCATCATTTTTCTGATGTAAAAAAATCTACTATTAATTAAAAAAAAAAAAATTTTTTTTTGTTAATTGTTATAGATCAATTTAATTAATTAATTTTATTATACCCTTACCGTGACTTGTGGATATCGCTGTTTCCCATAGGGTTGAGGGTGCCCGTGCACCTGTTGCGAGTAGCATCCCTGAGACTTGCGCATTCATTGGCCAGAAGGTGGTTGTACTTCACGGTACTAGCCATGTACTCGTAGGCACGGCTGTGGGAACAGTTGTTTATCAAGCACCCTGGCATGTTGGAACCTCCATTAGGGTAGAAATCAGCGTCTCCGCACGGGTCGCTGTATCCAAGAACTGTAGTGTCAGTGTGGATCACTTCTACGTATCGAGCATCAGTCCGCACAATACGGTTGCGGTCTGAATTCCATAGAGGACCAGCAGGGTCCAAAGCTAGAACAGAATATTCATAGTTACAGTAACTTATCTTTGATGATTGATTTGGTTAAATAATTACAAGAGTTAAATAATTAAATTAAATAATTAAAGCTTTACCTGTGATTCTGTGGACCCTGGATCCCGTTTCCCTGCCAGCATTTCCAACTAGATGACCACCAAGACTGAAACCTACTAAGTGTACTCTGTTGTATGACACTCCTAATCCAGCGAGCCAGTTCACAAATTGACCAAGTCCTCTACCAACTTCGGCGGTACCGCCTTTCGCTGTAGTGTAAGATCTGTTGGCTAGAGCACTCCAATCGAGAACAATAACATTGACATCAGCATTCTTGAGAAAAGCTGAAACAATAAAAAAAAAATTGCTGATCGTGATGTAAATGCTAGCTTTTTATTTTATTTTAAAACAACTATTTTGAAGGCGAGAGTGTTTCTTTGAATCCAGAACGGAGCGAAGGATTGTAGAATCCCGAGCGCAACGAGGTGTTCTAAAGTAGAATCCTGAGCGCAGCGATGGATTCAAAGTACGTCACTCGAGCTTAAAATAGTGTTGGTCCCGAGGTGGACACTACTTTTTATTACCCTCTATGAAAATGTAAGTAAGTGCAATATTTATGAATAAGAATAGTACGTTTATTTATTTACATACAATTGTGAGTAAACATGATTACAAACGAAGGCCGAATGTTTTTCGCGCGTTCTTTATTTTTTCATAAACTTTTTTTTTATTTGGCTCTTGCGCGTTTTACTTTATCATACAGCCTGTTACTTGTTCATACAATGTTTGTCATTGATCTCTTTGGTGATTGGAACTTTTACTAACATTATCCGCATTCCAAATTCAAATCACTTTTAGCCCCTAGGGATTAAAGAGCTATATTAGTCCCTGTTTACGAAGAATACACTAGGTCTTTTTGAATAGCTGTGATAAAAATTAATATAAGTTGCTGATTATTGAGCGATGGTTGTCCAATGATAGCTTTTATTATTGTCACTGGAATCAGGAGGATTTGCTTTACAAATAATATTACTAGTAATAAATGTTACCTTCAACGAGCATCCTGTTCATGGTGTTTCCGCCGCTACCATTCCACCCATGAGCGAGGATTATGGTGATTTTTGAGAAACTAAAGTTCGAGTTTGACACGGAACCGGAATTACCGAGCACTAAGACCTGAGCTGAATTGGGATTGGCCCTGAAAATGAAGCACAAAATAATTGTAATCAGTCGATCTAATCTGTAAAAGTCTCACAGTGACAACTTAGGTGAAGTAAGCTGTCAATAGTATCAATCTCTTGCATCAGGTGGAACGACAGCTCACTTTTTCACGGTTAGATTTTTACAAATAGACTAGCAGCCCGTCTATTCTATAAAAATCTCACTGTGAAAACTTAGGTGAGTGACCTGTCATTCGACCAGACGGTTAATTCTGTAAAAATATCATGTCATTCCACCTTAGGCTAGGGAGCGCTTGGAATTGACACTATTGACAGCTTACTTCATACTTCATCTATGTTTTCACGGTTATATTTTTACAGAAGACATCGGCTGGAGTCCATATGCCACAATATTTTTAACCGACTTAAAAAAAGAGGAGGTTATAAATTCGGTTGAATATTTTTTTTAAATTTAAAAGATTTTATAAATATTAGTAACTGAAATCCAGTCTAAATTAAAACTGTTTAGCATATTCGTGTAGGTACTAGAAAGATAGGGATTTTTTTAGCAATGTTAGTTGTTGTATCAACTAATATACCTGGTATAAAGCCAATATGCGTTATTTTGCGGATTTCTGGTGTACTCTTCAATAAATGCTAAATCTGCTGGCTCTTCAGCATCAACAAGGTGCAGAGTATTGTCGTCATCTCCCGGGAAGTAGAAGTACCTGTCACCTTTCTTATAACCCTGAACAGGGTCTCTGAGGACGCTTGCAGCACATGCTGTGGATGAGAGACGAATATTTTTTTAATCACATTTACTACGATGCCGATGTTTGCGAGTTCGAAGAAGTGGCGTGCGTCAAAGTTGTTAGTGATTTAAATTTAGAAGTAAATTAATATGAAAGACATAGATACTGCAAGTTATATTGTGGGTAGAAGAGCATGAGAAGAGCGCTTAACTTTGCAACTTTGAGGTCTATCAGAATCTCAGAAGAAATAACAATAAGTAGGCAGTTACATACCTTAACAAAGGCTGGTGGTTAATAACATAATTATTACAGAGCGGTTTTTACTCTTTTCAGTTCCTAGAAAGCTTTTTACAGAGCACTTAAATTAGATACTTAAATTAGATGTTCTTACCAGCTATAACGACGAATAAAAGTAACAAGCACTTCATGATGCACAAGAGCAGCACTTTCTAGTCAAGTTTATTGTAATTCGATTGTTTTTAAATGAGATTACGAGATTTGAATGTAAGATTATTTTACATTTATCGTGATAAAGAAATACGTAGAATGCTATGCTAAACGATATGTCACAAAGGGTTTTAAAGCAAAATAAAAATAAATTGATATCTATCTACAGTATCTATCTACATATCTTACGCGGATCCCAAAAATTATAGACCGATCTACCGACGGTCTATAAAGTTCTTACATCCATTTTGAGAGCTAAAATTAACAAACATATAGACTAACTCCATCATGTCTGTCTCTCAAAATGCATGTAAGAACGGGGCCCGCGGTACTAAGGAGCTGCTCCCCATTGATATGGCCATTAGCCAACAGTTCCCGAAAGGATCTGTCGACATATTGGATAGATTATAAGAACGCCTATGACGAGTCACAGGCCTTCTTACCATGAGCAATCCGTACCGGGAGTTGTATAAAATAAAGTAGATACAACCAACTCTGCGCTCCTTCCTGATGTCGTGTATGGGGTAATGGAAGACAGTCCTTCGCTATCCAGGCTATTGAAATATCCAGACGAATAGCGAGCCGATAAGGATCGAGCGATGCATATTCCAGAGCGACAGTTTGAGTCCGCTTTGGTTCTGCTTAGCCTTGAATCCTCTAAGCACGCTGCTGGATTCTTAATGTTATCCTTTTATGATTCTGTCAAAGTGGCCTTATTAGGCCCCCAGGTCAGACGTAAGTAAGTACGTATTATATAGTATGTAGATCGCTGACAAAAATGAATAGCTCCTATTTTCTCTCACTGCTGTGCACGCAACGGACAGGCGGATTTAGCTGTGTGGATCTGACTTTCAGGTACGTCTACGTTTCCACTGCATTAATTTTAGTGAATGTCAAAAGTGGATCCGTAGAAGCCATCTTTGTTTACACACAACACAATGGACCCCTTTGCCTACTTGGTTGTAGCCATATGTATTCATCCACAGCGAAGGCGCAGTGAAAAATTGATAACAAACATTGTTGTCAATTTCTCACTGCACCTTCGCTGTTGATGAATATGAATATCGATTCGAGGAACGCATAGTGGAGGTACACTTGTACAGGTAGTGTACACTTTGAATGGACCAAAAATTAAAGGCTATCTACACAGTGTGGATAGCCTTTCATTTTTCACCATTTAAAGTGATAAATATAGACTACACTTGATGTAAGAATATAGGTCTATGTGTAAGTTAGCTATTAGTAAATATGTGTAAAATTCGCATGTAAAGCAAAATTGTAAAGTAGTCATGCTAGATATAAAACAAGAACATTGTGCAGAACATCCAGGGAAATGAATCAATATTAAGTGAACAATAATAATTATAAAATGTAATAAAAGTGAATACAAAATAAAATGTACATAAATGGTTATTTTTACTCAATAATATTTATTTGTACGCTTGGCCCCAAAGATTGTCTTTTCTTCACTTAGAATGGATAGGTCCGTCCTGTGTTGACTCTAAATATACCCCATCTGAAAACAATTAATACAATTTTAAAATGCCTGCATTTGATTGATGCAATTTTGGTGATCTAGGACCCAACATCATCTTAGTGGTCAATCAGACTGCACTAGCGGGTGCGGGGGCGGGCGCGGGCGCTCGGGTCTTGGCGTCTGCGTGTTCACAGTGCCGAACGAGCTACGAGTGAATGAAAATGGTTAGAACCACAAGCGTAGTCACCTAACAGACGCTATATTACTGTGAAGGATACGGGCGGACTGAGCCATTAGAACATAGAGTAAAGTAATATATGCATTAGAAACACCCGAGCCACCCGCGCCCGCGCCCGCCTCATGAAGACGCGCGGCTCGCGGGAGCACTGTGAACGCAACTGGCGTCCACATACATTTTGAATTACACGCGCCCGCGCTAGCACCCGCGCCCGCCTCTACTCTGTTTGAGTACTAAGAGAAAGAGGTGCTTGAAACTGTAGTTTGTCATATACCCAACTTCAGTGGGGCCCACATTTATAATATCAAGTCTAGTGGAGAGGCTCAGTTCAGCCGCCTACGCCGTCAGGAAAGTAAGACTGACGTTGATACAGCTCGGTTAGTCTATTTTAATTGTTTTATAGCGTTGCTAAATAATATGTATGATCCTTACCGTGTCTTGTTAATATCACTGTTGCCCATGGGATTAAGGCTGCCCCTGCATCTGTTATTATTAGATTCCGACCTATTTGCGCATTCGTTGGCCCAAAGATGGTTGTATTTCAAGGAACTAGCTATGTACTCGACGGCACGGAAGTGGGAACATTTGAATCCGAGAGCTGAGCAGCCGGGCATGTTGGACCCTCCATTAGGGTAAAAGTCAGCGTGACCTAACTGGCCGGCATATCCAAAAAATACATTGTCTGTGTGGATCACTTCCACGTATCTACCATCCCTCCGGGACAAGCGGTTGTTGTCAAACCTCCAAAGAGGACCAGCAGGGTCCAGACCTGGAACAGAATAATCAATTAATGATGACCAACGTTACTTTTTAGGGTTCCGTACCCAAAGGGTAAAAACGGAACCCTATTACTAAGACTCCACTGTCCGTCTGGCTGTCTGTCTGTCACCAGGCTGTACCTATCTCAAGAACCGCGATAGCTAGACAGTTTAAATTTTCACAGATGATGTATTTCTGTTGCTGCTATAACAAAAAATACTAAAAACAGAATAAAATAAACATTAAAAGGGGGCTCCCATACAAACAACCCATACAACGTGTTTTTTTCGGCGTTTTTGCCTTGTCGTACGGAACCCTTCGTGTGCGAGTCCGACTCGCAATTGGCCAGTTTTTATAGTGTATTTAGAAAGTGTGGGCTTATCACTAATCTTTACCTGTGACTCTACCGACTTGACCTCCTGTTGCCCTGCCAGCATTTCCAACTAGATGACCACCAAGACTGTAACCTATTAAATGGCATCTATTGTATGGCAATCCAAATGACGCAACGAGCCAGTTCACGAATTGTCCCATGCCTCTGCCAACTGCAGCAGTTCCGGGTTTCGAAGTAGGGTAAGGTCTGCCGGCTAGTCTACTCCAATCGAGAACAATAACGTTGACATCATCCTCTTCCAATAGGGCTAAAATAAAAAAATAAAAAAATTAAGTATCTACCTACCTATCTTATACGATTTATTCTTCGTTCGTCTCGAAGTTTTGTCCCAGATTCCAAAAAAACCTGGTTCGTCCCAAACAATATGCTTCCTTCGTCCCAAAATATGATTTTTATTATTTATTCCCGCTTCGTCCTATTTTATATTCCTTCTACGGCCCATATTTTTTTGTATATGGCAAAGTTACTTTTTTGTACAATCGGCAACAAAAGGGTTACGTATTATTAAGAGCCCTTTAACATTTCGGTACTGAACGCGCATCTTTTATTTTATTTTATAATTGGCATCTCGCAGTTCAACCTATGAGGTTGTCATCGTCTGCTTAACCGGGCTGGCCTATGGAAGCCTGATTAAGAGCGTAGACGGGCTGCATTTTTTCCATACAAACGTATTCCCCTTTTCTCTTCCTGGATAATGCCTCTAGAGTAATCATTTTTATTTATAAAAATCTAGGTCTATTGAAGGCATGCCCCTGTCACTTTTTTTTTCAAAAAAATTATTACAAAAATAAATATGATTTTCCGAAAACCAAAAAAAATGCTCCGTTTTTACCTACGTAATCAGACGACTACCAAAGAAAATTGAAAAGTTTTTAAGATAAAAACAAATGATAGGGGCATATACATAAGGTTCAAAGTTGATTGGGAAAATGTGACAGTTTCGGGTAGTTTGATGTGCTGGCGTCTGTAGGTACAATAAAATAATGATGTAGGCACGACGGCATATCAAGTTATACATTTCCATTATAGACTGATTTGCGAGGTGAGCTAAAACTGGAAATGTAGGTATAGCTTGATATTCCTCGTGTGTACGCCTATGCCGTCGAAATTGAACTGGAGAATTTACTAAGAAAGCAGGAGTTTCGCATCTAAACAAAGTATACAAAATATTATTTCATATCTTTAGTGTGGGTAGGTTTATACCTACCCACACTAAGAATGTATTATTACATTCATAGTAAAAACTAGCTTCTGCCCGCGACTTCGTACGCGGATCCTATTGCTTATGCCAGCGACAACGGGGTCGTCAAAATCGGAGATCTGAAACGTCTGATGTCGAATTCTAAGAGCCCAGGGACTGAAAAACAACGGGATGCGCGAGACGATTCGAGACGTCATTTTCAGGCAATAATGAACCAATAAGGTGGTAAACTTGGCCTTGCACTTTGAATGTTGGCATAAATAGGCCTTCTGAAATCTGTTCTGCATTTGAAAGGCATTATTGTACGAACGTATGTTATCCAAGAAATGTTTTGACTGTGGATGGTCACCGATTAGCAGTGATCTTAATATTTCTGGAGGATTTTGTAATATTTTAATATGTACTTTCCCACCTGAGCAACACATACCGTTTGTTTCTTTTTGCCATTTAACAGCTTCACAAAAAGTACAATTTTGAACCATACCTCCGATGGCGGAATATGTGGCGTAGTCAATCATAGGAGTATACGTAAATGCACTCCGTTCCTTATCAACCCAAGGAAGGTCGCCATGCCCTGCGGCTATATCTTGAGACACATCCGATTCTTCAGATGATATCGACATTCTGTTCAGAGAATGTCGAAGTCGATCAGAATTCAAACGTTCGTTGCGCTCTTCTTAATCTGTCTCTTCATGCCGTACTCCAGCAATTCTTTCTTTCTCACTTTCTAACTGATTATGAGTATTTTGTTGTGTGCGTGTTCGGGACAATGTATGATAATCTCAAGTTCATCACTTGTTTCAAAAGACCTGTTAGTAGATGTGCGAATACGCTGAGAACTCAAGCGTGATTCTGTATCGGTAAACGTTTCCGATTCGCGAGACAATGCATGTCGCTCACGATCAGCGGACAGTCGCGCATCACGTTCCGCACTTGTCTCTAGAGACCTAGAAGCAGATGCGTAGATATGCTGAGAACTCAAGCGCAATTCTCTATCTGTGAACGTCTCCGACTCGCGAGATAATGCGTGACATTTACGATCAGCGGTCAGTCGCACATCACGTTCCCGACTTGTCTCTGGAGACCTAAAAGTCGATGCGTAGATACGCTTGGAACTCAAGCGCAATTCTCTATCCGTGAACGTCTCCGACTCGCGAGACAATGCATGACGTTCACGATCAGCGGTCAGTCGCGCATCATATTCTTCACTGGTCTCTAGAGACCTGGATGTAGATGCGTAAATACGCTGAGAATGCAGGCGTGCTTCGCTATCCGAAGAGGTTTCCACGGAGCGAGTTGCAGCCTGATGTTCTCGAACAGCATCAAGTCTCTCCTGACGCTCTTCGGTAGATTCTTGGGATCTTATGATCCGCAATCTTTTAGCTCCTTTGGAACATTGGAAAAGCTTTGACCTTTTTCTAGGCATGGTTATAGTTTTATTGTGAAGAAGATACCTGATCAATTAAAATCTAATTGACTGCTCCCCTACCAAGGGTGCCCAGACACGGGGTCGTCTGGCGCCCATGTGCTGGTTTGGTCCCTGGGGTCGTCACGGCGTGCTATGTGTTCTGGTGCGCCGGTGATGGGGAGTACTCCCCAGAGGAGGGTCCGGTGACGGACAGCCGCGGCGGGTTCACGGATGAGTGCTAACGCGTGCCCATATTCCCGCCGTAAGCGGCAGAGGAGGACACCGTGGAGTTTTAGTGGGTTAGAGTCCCACATAACTGTACTATCTCCCCGTGGTAGTGCAGAACGCATGAGCATTTAATCACGTTAAAAAAAAAATGGGAGTTTTGGCCAGTAGAGTCAAATTTTCAATGATATACCATCGTCATCGAAAATCAGTCCTAAACTGTTACCGCCTTCACCGCGTGGGGGTGAAATTAGTGATAGTTTTGATTTCCACATCAGATGTTTCTGATCTTCGATTTTTAGGGTTCCGTACCCAAAGGGTAAAAACGGAACCCTATTACTAAGACTTCGCTGTCCGTCCGTCCGTCCGTCCGTCTGTCTGTCACCAGGCTGTATCTCAAGAACCGCGGTAGCTAGACAGTTGAAATCCAGGCTGTATCTCAAGAACCGCGGTAGCTAGACAGTTGAAATTTTCACAGATGGTGTATTTCTGTTGCCGCTATAACAACAATTACTAAAAACAAAATAAAATAAATATTTAAGGGGGGCTCCCGTACAAAAAAACGTGTTTTTTTCGGCGTTTTTGCCGTCTTTCTGTCGCCAAGCTGTATCTCAAGAACCGCGGTAGCTACACAGTTGAAATTTTCACAGATGATGTATTTCTGTTGCCGCTATAACAACAAATACTAAAAACAAAATAAAACAAATATTTAAGGGGGCTCCCATACAAAAAAACGTGTTTTTTTCGGCGTTTTTGCCGTCTGTCTGTCGCCAGGCTGTATCTCAAGAACCGCGGTAGCTAGACAGTTGAAATTTTCACAGATGGTGTATTTCTGTTGCCGCTATAACAACAAATACTAAAAACAAAATAATATAAATATTTAAGGGGGGCTCCCGTACAAAAAACGTGTTTTTTTCGGCGTTTTTGCTTTGTGGTACGGAACCCTTCGTGTTGGCCAGTTTTTTTATAAGTCAACAGGAAATGCCCATCAGACCGAACAACTTTTGCTAAGACGTCATTCCTATATATGTTATGGTGTAGCTGGGCTCTTGGAGTTCCACATCAGGTGTTCGAGATCTTCAAATTTATTCTCTCGGCAGAAAATGCTCATCACGTGGAACAATTTTTGCTATGGTACCATTTTTGTATCTCTTATAGTTTAGCTGGTCTGTTGCGGTTCTGCATCAGGTGTTCAAGTTTCCAAGATAAATTATAGCCTATATGTTGCCCAGACATAATACCTATACAACAAAACAAAAATCATTCAAATCCTTCCAGTAGTTCCAAAGATTAGCGTGTACAAACAAACAGACAAACAGACAAACAGACAGAATTTTTTTTTCGGATTCGTACCCTATTACTGTTTCTAAACCCCCCCCAATTTTTTTTTTTTTAATATTTTCAATGTACAGACACAGTTTTTCTACTGTTTTATTATATGTATAGATAATACCATTAGTGAGCATTCTATTAAAATTGTCTCTGCCGTTTCCACCCAATCCGTGAGCCAGGAATACAGTGATTCTTGAAGGGTCAAAGTTCGAGTTTATTATGGAGTCGACATTATTATGCACCAAGACTTGATGTGTAGAAGGATTCAGTCTGAAATTTGAACAAAAAATAATTGTTATTGTTACGATTTGCACAATTTAAAAGGCGGGTCCTAGACGATCAATAAATTAATTATTGTTTCAGGTTAGTAGGTATTGAAGATTGCGGAATGATTGAACAAATATTTGCGCGAGTTTTTTTATTACACTACTTTTTTACTGCAACGTGTATTCAGGATCAGTAGGTATTATTTATTTTTCTCAAAAATGCTTGGATGTTCGAGCATTATTTTGACAACCTTCTTTGAGATACCTAATACCTAGCAAATGCTGTACACAACCGGTCGATTCTGTTAATATCTCCCCGTGAAAACTTAGGTGAAGTGAATTTATTTTTGATAGGAATTGACACTATTGACAGCTCACTCCACGCTCACTTCACCTAAGTTTTCACGATGAGATTTTTACAGAATAGCACCGCTGATCAAATATACGCGAGAAACGGCCGGAAAATCGGCAAAGCTAGTAGGTATGAAAAACCATTTTAACACTTTTTAGCAAACAAGCAATGTTAAAGTTAAAAATGACGCCGAAGAATGAGTACCTACCTAAACAATAACAAAAAACAAAAGAAAACACAAAAATTCTATTTTTGAAATTTTTAACTTTGTCAACGATATTTTGGGCCACGGTGTACCTACTATAACTATACCCTAGGCAGGTCTGTCATGGCAGTGGCGTGGCAGGTAGTCAGGTGGTGTGATCATAATATTGCGCAATAAAAGACCGAGACTCACATGGACTCATGCGGTACAATTTACATATAGCTTGTATGTAAAGGGGGATACTCGTAATAAAATAATGTTGAATCAAATAATATAAGGAACTTTACCTGGTATAAAGCCAATATGCGTTATTCGCTGGGTTTCTGGTATATTCTTCTATAAATTCTAAATCGGCGGGCTCTTCTGCGTCGACAAGATGAGGGGTATCTTCATCACCCTTCATGAAGTAGAAGTACCTGTCCCCTTCCTTGTAACCGCGCACAGGGGGGTCCCTGAGGACGCTTGCAGCACATGCTGGTAATGTACGATAAATGACATTAGATTTCATATATTTTTCCGTGGTCAAATGAAGAGTAGTTTAGTACAAACAAGTTATTATTCCGATTTAAATTTGAAAATCCTACTAATATTATAAATGTAAAAGTTTGTGAAGATGTTTGGATGTTTGTTACTCAATCACGCGTAAACCGTTGAACAGATTTGGATGAAAATTGGACAGACCATTTCCTGGATTAACACTTAAGATACCCGCATAAGTTTCGATCCCGTGGGAATATCGGGATAAAACTTTCCCGGGACTCAAACTATCTCTATACCCATCTAAATCGGTTCAGCGGTTTAGGCGTGAAGAGGTAACAGACAGACATACAGACAGACACACTTTCGCATTTATAAAATTAGTATGGATAATATAATATAGTAAGGATTAAATAATTATATACAGGGTCATGTACTGACTAGTTTAAGCCTAGCCTATAACTATGTATGTGTACATTGTGCAATAAATAAATAAATAAATGTTTGTATGTATGAACCAATGAAATATATGGGAGATACGGCAAGCCGTGACGTGACACCCGGCCGCAGTGCTGTGTGGTGTGTACGGACGTCTTAATTGACAGCGGCTCGTCTGTATCTCTCCTAGCAAACGAACTCCTTAAACATTTTTTGTAGGTACATTTTTTTGCTTAAAAGAATCTTTCCATCAAATAAAAGGTTTATTTGATGGAAAGATTTTTTTCAGAATTAATTTTGAAATAATGCCAAAAGAAATAACAACGCAATGGTAACTTAAAGAAAGTTTTTTTGCTTAGTTCTGCTTCTGCGATAGGAAACTTTTTACCAACAAACCACAATTTATATTGTTCTTACCCGCTATAACGACGAATAACAGTAACACGTACTTCATGACAACAGTCGCACAATTTAGTCAAATTATTAATGTTACGATGATATTTATAATATTTTTACGCAAGATTATTTTTAAATTATCGCGATAAAGTGATAGTAGATAAGATCTTTTTATCGGGCATAAAACTTATTACATAAGGCTGGAGACTCGTATTAGGCGGATTACACATTACAATACAACGCGACACGGGGCGGGGGAAGCGGAGCCAAATTCCCCGCGCGGAGTAAGCGCGTTTTTATTGAATTTGTATGTAAAAAAAAAGTAAAAAAAAAAACTGAAACCTAACTACTGAACAGGATGAAACAAGAAAGTACCGTGGCCCGTGGCCGCATGCCGCTGTACTAACATACTTATAACCTCGGTAGTATGCGACCACGGGAAGGTACTTTCTTGTAGTTTTTAAACTTTTTTTAGAATTATTTTGGGGCTAATTTCAGTAATATTTATATTTTTGAAATGTGCTAATTAAGCTCTTTCATTTGATACCCCAGAAGGCACCATCACATTTTTTTTTAAATTCATTTCTTTATGTCCTCTAGAGGGCGCCATATTGAATTTAGTGTGACGTCACATAGCCTATACCCAGCGGATGGTTAAGACGATTCTAACGATACCGATTTGTCAAATTATTATAAGTACTTTTGTAGTTATGAAGGAACAGATGAACATACATACATACCGGTCAAAATCATAAACTTCCTTTTTGAAAAAATCACGGCGCGTTATCTCCGCCCCGTCGCGTGACACGTTGTAGTGTGTGATCCGCCTTAACTCCTTTTACCATCAGGTGAGCAGTAGTGGCCCAGTGGAAACGGCCGGGACTTAGAAGTTGTAAGTCCCGATCCACTATGTCTTAATTAATTTATCACCTACCACTGCTCTTTATACAGTGAAGGAAAACACCACATGTCCTAAAACCAAAATTCCTAGATGTGTGACATCCACCAACCCGAACTACCCGAACCTAGAGAGGCCCGAGTCCTAGTAGTGGGAACGTAATTCGCTGCATGCTTACCATCAGATGATATAGAGGACAAACGTGAGCCTATCAATAATAATAAAAACTGAGTGAAAAAAACCAAGTTATCAAACCTAATTAGTTGATAGTTTGTCGCTTGTGATTTCTGATAATCTGTGACGATAATTACTCCAACTCTCTCTTATACTTATTTTTTAAATATTGAAAAAGGCCTGTCAATCATAAAAAAGTAAGTTGGAGTCTCATTTCCTATGAAATGTATGGGAAACGTTTTTTTTACGATTTCTGAATTTTCTAGTACTCTTAGTTAGTCCTTAAGAGTTTCTTTGATCCTTATAAGAAATAGGATCGATTATCATCAAATAAAGTTTCCGTGAAAACTGACTATTTTCTTGTTGACTGTATTTTTAATTTGCTACTTGCACGCCTTTTGCATTTTACATTAGGGTGGTTATCATTCTTAGTAGGTGTCAAATTCTGCATAAATGTGGAGCAGCCTTATTTCTTAGTGGGGAAGTAGGTACTGTTGAACAGGATAGGTATAAGATTTTTTTTATCGATGTTAGTATCTTTTTTATAGTTTAAATGATATAGATGAACTGTAATAAAAAAAAAAAACGTAAAAAAAAGAACAAAAAAAAATTAAGAGATTGCAAGATCTAATAGGATTTATATAAGAAATAGATATTTCAATAATAAAAAAGATCATTAATCAAATGCATTCGGATAAGAATTAGGAAGCACAACCACAGTATAAAACATAACAGAGTGGACAGAATGTAGGATATTATGAAACAGTAATACTAGTTATAAATATTTTCAAGATTAATAAAGGGTTTTGGGAACAAAATAAAACCAGGTAAGTACAATTATACTCATAATAAGCACTTTATTGTGTTTTTGTTCTTACAAAGCAATTCACTTTAAGTATTCTTTAACCGGTTGAATCACAGAAACAATAAAAAAGCCATTGAGTCTCGCGTGGAACCACGTTCCCAAATATGCGAAGAGTTAAAAGGTGATAGTTGACATAGTATTGATTGTGTGAGCAAATAAGTATGCCATTTAGTATGGGTAATTTTTGAGTGTGTTCACTCTGAATATCCCCGATCTGTAAAAAATACAATCATTTTAAAAAACCACGTTAGATTTATTATATATATATATATATACACGATTAGTTTTATCGTAACAAGCGTAAATAACGTAAGCGTTTAATTGCGTAACACACTATCAATCGGAATCTGAATCATTTTGAAGCAAATTGCTAATCCATTGCTTCATAGGTTCGATTAATTTGTCTGCTCAACACGTAAATAACGCAATGAATGTACGCGTGAAATTTCTTGCTCGCCTGTCCGCGCTATTACTTCGTTTTTGCGTTCATTATTACTTTTTTTCTTTTTGTTCGGCTCCCAGGAGTCCTAGCGTGATGTTAAACAGTCTATAGCTTTCCTCAAGAATTGTGCTATCAAAATAGGCAAACAATTTTTTTTTAATCCGACTGGTATTTCCAGAGATTACCGCGTTCAAACAAACAAAAAAACAATCAAACTCTTCAGCTTAATTTATTATAGGTAAGTGAAGATACTGAGGATTAAAAAAAAAATTGTTATCTTTACTTATTGAAATACCTAAATACCACAAAATACAGAAGGCAATCTACTTACAAAGTGCGCTCGAGCAACGCACAGAAGTTATTAGGGATTTTCGATGGTGAAAATTGACAAATGTAACATTTTATGTTTTTTTTTTTTACTTTTTGCATTGTAATACTATGTTTATTGTTTTGTTTTAATATTGTAGAATAAGCTTACGCTTAGCTTAGACGCGACGCGATGCGCAGTTTTCAAGATAGAAATACAATTACAGACCTTATCTACTACACAAAAAGGTACACGATTCAGTGAGCTACGCCGCGCGGCGGCGGCGCCGCGCTGCGTAGCTCGACGTAGTAGGTAGACACTGAATTGTGTACCTTTTAGTGTAGTAGATAAGGTCTGTAATTGTATTTCTATCTTGAAAACTGCGCGTCGCGTCGCGTCTCGGTGTGAACTGACCCTTACCCAAGCGCGGCCGCCGAGCGTAGGTATGAAAAGTGAAGTACACACATGCGATTGCCTTCTGTACTATCTGTATTTTGTGTAAATACCTACTCGTGTAGGTATTTTAATAAGTACAGATAACAATAAAAATAAATTGCTAGATAAATATCTAGTAGTGATAGCTCTATCTTACCTTGATTTAGAAAGGTCACTGTTACCCATGGGGTTAAGGTCACCAGTGCATCTATCGCGAGTGGCATCCCTATGTGTTGAGCATTCATTGGCGAGGAGGTTGTTATACTTCACGGAGCTGGCCATAAATTCGTAGGCACGACCATGGGAGCATGAGTTTAGGAAGCACCCCGGCTGTCCTTTGCCTCCGTTGGGGTAGAAATCGGCATCACCGCAAGGGTCAGTAAATCCAAGAAGACCAGTGTTTGTGTGGATTACTTCGACGTATTGGGCATCAGTAGCCTTCACGCGGTTATTGTCTCTGCCCCATAGAGGACCAGCGGGGTCTAAAGCTGGAAGCATAATTCATTTGATTATTTGATTGGTATATAATTTCCTAAGATACTGTTATGAAATGCTTCAAATATATATAGTGTCTGGTGTAGGTATCGAAATTTAAGTTACCTGTAATCCTCTTCACCATGCCTCCCGTTTCCCTGCCAGCGTTTCCGACTAGATGGCCACCAAGACTGAAGCCTATGAGATGTACTCTTTCATATGACATTCCTAACGAAACGAGCCAGTTCACAAATTGACCAAGTCCTCTGCCAACTGCAGCAGTTCCACCTTTCGCTGTAGTGTAAGATCTGTTGGCTAGAGCACTCCAATCAAGAACAATAACGTTGACATCACCATTCTGTAGAAAAGCTGAAACAAAATGTAAAATTAGAAGCCTTAAATTATTCGACATAACGCAAATCACTACTGCATACTATCGCTATAAAAGTACAGATACAATAGGTACATGTATCTACAAGATGATGTTTTTTATAGAGTTTCTGTAAATGTTTTTTTTTTAGTTGAAATATAAAAAAATCGTCTATAGTCAGCGACTTGCGACTAGCGTATTTTCATCATGGTCGCAGTATGAGCTATTCATACATTTTTTAAGAACTACCGCATTGAAACATCAGTTCAATTGCTTTAAACTAGGATGCTACATAGTACATTTCTGCCTCATTGGTCTTGTGGCCGCAAGCGCATTTTCCATTGGGAATTTCTTAGTAACAGCCCGGAGTTTGGAAATTGGCTGTGTGATACCCCGTGCCTCAAAAAGCACGTTAAGCCATTGGCTCTGCGCCTGACCTCTCTCCTCGAGTGAGGGAAGAGAGAGTACACCTGTGTCTACGCACACACTTGTGCACTATAATATTTCCCGCGCCGAAGCTGGCCTGCGTTGAGATTGGTCGCTATGGCCGAAATTCGTCGACTATAGTATACTCGTACCTAGCTCTAGCTTACGTCGAGGTAGTATTTTTGATAATTTCGACTGTACTTTTTTAATTAGATCTAAAGCAAATAGCAACCTTTTATTTTAGGGCTGATTTTTCCATCGCCAGATAACTTTTATTCGAGGAATAAAATTGACGTTTGACAGTTTTTGTATGAAATAACTGTCAAAATTTCAAAATTATTTATAAGGTATGAGGAACAGGGTGTAAAGTTCACTCATACTCTATAGAAAAGGGAGGATCCTCCAACCAGACGGGTGTTGTGTCTGGCGGGCAACTGCCCAATGATTCATGTCGGGCCGCTGTATCTTTTCTAGTTGCGCGGTAAACTCTGCTTGCGCGATGCAGAATTCGCGTGACGTCATTATGACGCGTTGTTCTCATGTGGTGTTGTAGATACCGCTACATTATTCCTCGAAAAAAGTTATTAGATGATTGAAAAATCAGTCCTTAGTCTAATAAATTTATGTTACCTTCAGTCAGATCCTTTTTCATTGAGTTTCCACCTTCACCATTCCACCCATGAGCCAGAAACACGGTAACCTTTGAAAAGTCAAAGTTTGACTCTGCTACGGAGCGTTCATCACCAAACCCAATGATTTGAGGTGTAGTAGGATTTTTCCTAGAAATTAGACAATTACAAAAATCTGTTTTCATGATGCGTTTTTCTGTCGTAATAATTTCATATTCAGGGTGTCAGGGATGTTATTGACGCGCAAACTGTAACCAGGAATTCAGCACATGGTTCTGGACTTCCTAGCGTAGAAATTTTTGATTGGTTAATAAAAAGAAAACAGCTTTCATAGAAAAATTCCTGCGCGGTCAAAATGTATGGAAAAGCAACATAAAAAAAAAACAGAATCATGTGCTGTATCCATGGTACTCGTAACAGGTCGCTCGATGTGCCTGCCACCTTGTATTGATGTACAGACTCCAGCACATCAAGCAACCCGAAACTGTCAAATTTTACCAATCAATTTTGAACCGATATAAAGTTGAAAATCTATTAAAATTTGACAGATTGTAGTACCTTGATGTGCTGGCGTCCTGTACGTTGTTACGGTATTATAAATATTATTAACGGACTCTTTTCACATAAATCAAAACTAATTTGTAAGAAGGTACGTGTTTTTTTACCTAGTAAAGAGCCAGTATGCGTTATTCGCTGGATTTCTGCTAATTTGTGCAATAAATTCGAAATCTATTGGCTCCTCAGTGTCAACAAGGCGTATATCGTCGTCGCCATCTCCGGAGAAGTAGAAGTACCTGTCACCTTCCTTGTAACCCTGCACAGGGTCTTTGAGGACGCTTGCAGCACATGCTGAAATAAAACATTAAACTTTAATTACAATTATTGGTAAACTTTTCAATGGTTATATTTTTGTCGTGTGACTATACCTATGTCGGGTACCTAGATTTGCTCAGTTTATGATATCCGTATTTGTTCTTAAAGACCAATACCACATTAGTAAAGTACAACTGAAACTTGTGTAAATAATAATTAAGAAACTTGGATAGGCTGTGGCGTTTAAAAACCTTGCAGTATCGTTTATCTAATACCAGCTGCGCCTCGCGGTTTCACATAAATATCGATCCCGTGGGAATATCGGGATAGAAATTGGTCCAGCCGTTTGAGCGTGAAGAAGTAACAAACATATAAACACGCACACACACAATCACAAACTTTCGCCTTCATAATATTATTGTGATTATTATAGTAGGAATAACATTAAGACTAAAATTACCTGCTATAGCGACGGATAACAGTAACAAGCACTTCATAATGCTCAAGAGCAACACTGTCTGTTAGTTCAGACTAATAAGTATAAATTTTATTTATTGGATACAACGGGTTTTATATGTGACTAAATCCATTTATCTTGTTATGATATCATAATAAATATCTTTTGTCGTATATTAAACTGCTATCAGTTTTTATAGTTTTATCTAACTATCTTAGTAGTTCAAATCAAAACTTACATGACTATGATAAATAAATGAGTAAATTTCCATTTTAATAAGCTGCTTATTGTTAGTAATACCTATGTTATTGATTGACAGATATGGAATAGAGGTGTGAGGCCATCCTCATAGGAGGATATGGAAATCCATCATCAGACCTTCGATGACAGTCATACCCGGCTAGTTCTGATCTGGATGAATGAAATGAAGTCCAAACACGATGTAGGCGCTGTAAACTTTTGAGGAGCTCTCTCGATTGTCTTCCATCTCTATCATCAGATTAACTCCAGGTATTTATTATGTGGTAGTGTCACCAGAACTACATATGTGGTCCACGTTTCAACAGAATTGGTTTACAAGTGAAATTTCAGTAGGTGAAATAATGCAGAAAATTAGAGGTTTATTGATTTTTCACCTACTGAATTTTCACTTGTGATTCACTCATGTACACTGAATTTTCAGAATCGGACAATTCTGTAAAAAATATATGCCTGGTCATACATAAAAAATACGAATATACGCTTCGACTTGAAAACCTCCTTTTTTCGTCGGTTACAAATATTATGACAGCGAAGCTCACTATTACAACCTACCTATTTTAGACAGCATAAAATATCCTACATACACTACTGAACAAAGTGTAGCGAACATGCCAACTATATCAAGTTATTTAAGAAAACTATTTAGAAGAATTACTTGCCTGAAAGTGTTGGTTGATAATTGTTCGAAATTTAAAAACTTGAAATCAAAAGCATTTTAGAATAACTTCACTTGGTCGCAGCTTCCGGCGCTTTTGAAGTTACTGCTACTGTCTGTTATCGGATTTTTTCTTGTGAATATAATTTTAGCTGCTTTCTTGTAACTTTTGTAACTCGGGAGTGTCGTCACGTCGAGATTTAACGCGGGAAGAATACATAGAGCTTTGGGTATGTTGGAAGCAGGACGCAGTCAACGTGAAATGCCGACGATGTCAACACACAACCATGCGTCTGAAGATTGTGGGCGCGTTAGTGGGCTACAGGAGATGTTACTGAACGTCACCGCGAAAAATACAGCGTACGGAGATAACGGGAAGTAATTTTAATTCTTTTACTGAATTCCCTTTGTCCCCGTTAACGGGGACAGCGTACGGGGACAACGGGAAGTAATTTTAAATATTTTGTTAAATTCCCTTTGTCCCCGTTAACGGAGACAGCGTACGGGGACAACGAGAAGTAATTTTAATTATTTTATTATATTCCCTTTGTCCCCGTTAACGGGGACACAGATTACGGGGACAACGGGAATACAGGGTGATTACTCAGACACAAGACCACTTTCTACAAATTGCTGCGAGAAGGCAGCCTCAAAATTCGGCTCGCCAGCTGGTTGTAAGACTACAGTCTCAGCACCAAGTGGTCATCAGCGATCAAATCGCCAGGAGAAGATTTCATGAAGTTAATCTTCACGAACGATTAGATTTCCAGTTCTTGGACGCGGAAATCGAGGTCATCGAATATTGTGAGCTAACGCACATTTACTGTGGGCCGATATTCAGTGTCGCTCTTTGGATTTCATCACGATTCAAGAAGTGTGCGTGTTTGGCGAGTTCCTGGTCGCCAGAGTCGATTCCAGAATCCTCAGGACTTCAGGAGGTCTGATACTGTTTTTTAAATAAAAATAATTACCTACTATGAATACCCTTGTTCCCTAGATTTTGTTTAAGAGGGCACACAAACAACCCAAGCCTTTGCATTTGCCTATAACATGGGCAAAATCCGTTGAAACTGACGCAATTAAGCTTTTTATGAGGTTTACTGTTGGGACTCTGACAAAGATAGTAGGTATTTCTAATTCGCATTTGTAGGAAATCGTGCGTATTATTATTGACTGATAGCAAAATGATAGCTTTGATAATAAATATTATTTATGGTATGAATAATGACGACTTTGATTTTAAGATAGAAGTAATCGCTTTGTAAAATCCCTCACCTGAGGTGGTACAGACGCCAGTACATCAAGCTAGTACAATCTGTCAAATTTCTTTAATAGATTTTCAACTTTATCGCTAAAGCATAAGGTTGAAAGTTGATTATGAAAATTTGACGGTTTCGGGTAGCTTGGTGCGCTGGCGTCTGTACATCCTCACATTATATGCGCATCAGGCCGCAGCGCATCGCATTGCAAAATTGCGTCAAAGCACACGAGGAGCGATGATGCGCCGGCTGCGCTGCAATGAAAAAAATGGCCGACTGCGTGTCAGACTACGCACAATGAAGGGTTCCACAGTTGGGAACTTTGTAGTTCAAAAAATGTTCTCCCATACAATAACATCGATACATGTACGTCACGGTCAACTCTCCAACTGCAAATCTATAGTCGCATTTTTTTTATGTGATAAAACAAATATTAACGATTTTCAGACTTTAAAAAAAAATTATAATTCTAGGCCAATGGGAAAGTACCCTTATATGTTTTGATTTTTTTGTAAGTATCAAAATATGTCGTATAAATTAGGTACCGTAGTTTTTATTGTGTGGACGCAATATGTGGTAGCCTTAACATGGTCATACGTTGTTATGTAGACAAATTAAGTTTCCAAGATTGATTGATTCGTATTAATTACTTATATTGATTGGATCGGTTCTTTGATTATATTACAACAAAAACAGGTGTGTACCATACGTTGATTGTACACAAACACTTAGTTGAGGTAGGTAGATATGTAAAAACCCGTGGTCTATAACACGCAGAAGATCATAATATACAGATTAGGTATGATAATGTATTTCTACAAATAAAATGATTATCGCTGGAAGATAATTATCATACTTACTGGTTGTCATCAAAGTTGTGAATTTAGGTCCAATTTGTAGTGCTTTAGTTCAAGTAGACACAAGTTATTAACATTACGATTTTTACAAAGATAAGTTACATGCCTTTCTTTATTCCTGCTACACTAGGTTAGTAGGTACTAATACTAACATTTAATTCTATATTTTGACCAGTGAGGGCAGAGGTCGCCCAGTGGTAATGGCCGCGACTTAGGTACGAGTTATAGGTCGTAGGTTAAAACCCTAACAAGTGCCAAACTTCGTGTAAATTATTTAATCACCGTTGCTTTCAAAACGGTGAAGGAACATCGTGAGAAAACCGGCATGTCGTAGAACCAAAAATTCGAAGACATGTGACATCTACCAACCCGCACTGGGCCCGCGTAGTGGATTACGGCCCACTCGCTCTCACAACAGAGGAGGCCTGTGTCCCAGCTGTGGGAACAGTATTGACTGATTATGACCAGAAATATATTGGGATAAGGTCAGGAGAATTATGACGACTCACTTTATACACAAGTTTATTATTACCTATACGTATAAAGGTCATAGCACCCATATCAACTCGAAAAAGGGATCGTCACCGTATCGCCTTTCGCCTCGCTGTCAAACAGGCGTCAACCTAATGTAAGCACGTAACCAAAGCGGATCAGAAGCTCCGATACGTCGACTCAGCTACGGCTAGGCGACGCGGACGACGCCGCTCTTACGGCTCGCCGACCTCTGGTTGGTGGTGCTGCAGGCAGGCCGCCATAGGGGTAAGAGGACTGAGGGTGGACGAAGAGAAGAGACGTAAGCTCGGGCACGGAGAGACGTAAGCGCGGGGACGACGAGCCGTAAGCGCGGGAACTGCAAGTTGTCCACGCACCGCACCGCGGTTCGTGAGCTTGTCCCGAGGCGAGACGATACCGATTAGTGTGCGTTGCAGTAGGGAGTTTCATACAAAGAATACTGAATGGCTCGAGTTGATACGTGTGCTATGACCTTAAAGGTACCGGTCTGTGACAAGTGTTTAGCCCACGATATAGTTTAATGTCCTTTTAAGTCTGACTGAACAGGTGCTCGGATCAAATGAACGTTACAAAGGCGTACTTAGGCTTATGGTATCTAAATCAGCCATGTGAATCCATCTAGGTATTTACCTATACCTACCTACCAGATAGTATCTAACACTGATTGATTAATTTAAGTTATGAAACGGTAGGTATGTTTATTGGCATAGAAGCCGTGTGCTCGATGGGATGTTCCATCGGCAAAATTATAAACTTCCTGTTCCGGCTGTTGCCGCTGTGTTGTTTCTTCGAAATAATGGACGGTAGGTACTGGTTTATATCTGTTGTATTGTATAACTGTAATGAATATTAAAAAGGTTCTGAATATAAAATAATCTGACATAATCTTAATTTGAGCGACGTTCGCAAAGCGATGGTGAAACGACGACTGTCACCCCTGGCGGCGCGAAGTGGAGGCGCAGGCTCGGCTGGGCTCGCGGTAGGTATGGCTCCGCAGGCATGGTCCTAGGAAGTCCTGCCGTGCGCCATCTGACGGCACGGCCGTAACACTTCCATATAAGCTTTCATTCCCTCTTAACCCGGTTAGGGGATGAGTTGTCAAAACCCTTCCTAACTGCTCACCTTCATAAGGAACTCTTGTACATTTAATGCTTCTAGGCCCAGCGGTCTAGGCTTCTATCCGTGGAATAAAATTGACGTCTGACAGTTCTAGTATGGAAAAAATATCAAAAAATTAAAAAAATATCTCAAGATACTACCTACTTATTCTAGGTACTTATAAAAGTTTGCTGGAATTCGTCGTAGAAAAGATTTGATAGGTAATGTCGAATAACTTCTTACGTCATGTATCCACTTCAGAATATTTTGATTAAATGTGTTGATTAAAAATGGTATCGTTGATTTACGTTGTACTTAGTAGGTACATCACAAATCGTGCTATTCGTGAGCAGATAAGATTCTAATTACCTATATCGAATCCATATTAATTTATTATGAACTAGCTGTGCCCCGCGGTTTCACCCGCGTAAATGTCGATCCCGTGGGAATGTCGGGATAAAAAGAAGTCTGTATGTTAATCCAGGGAGTCAGCTACCTTCATACAATTTTATCAAAATTGGTCCAGCCGTTTGAGCGTGAAGAAGTAAGACCAAGATAAGAATGCTTGGAAACACGCTGGTCCTGCTCCATAGGACAATCTAGAGTCAAGACAAAATCAAACTGGTTGCTAATTTAATTGTAATTATTTTTATGACATCGTCTACTTTTAAAATTTTTGTAAATAATATGTGAGCACTCCTGTACTCGTATCAATAATAATATATAATAATTATTTTTTCTGTCATGGCTTCATTTTTAATTCTTTTACCTAAATTGGTACATGGTACTTTTATTTTAGGTGCAGCGTCTTCACATATAATTAATGAATATAAAATATTGTAAAACATTTAAAGAGTAATGGTGGAGTTTTTTTGCCTATTCTTTCATGTACTTACTAACAAAACTACCTTTTGGTAACTTCAATTCTATATTGTTGTAAATTTTGACGTTCAAAAGTGCCTCTGTGCCTATTTGGAATCAATGCTTTGACTTTGAAAATAATTAGCTGATTATTTTTTAATTGTTTTATCTACTAAACGTCTTTGATCGAATTGATTGATAAAAGAATGCGTGCGTATTTTCAATATAAGGTCTATCTATATCTATTTATCTTGGCTTTATACATAGACATAATCAATCTGTTATAGACTACTAAAATTAATGAGTAGTTACTATCCGCGGTCAACTGATTATGGACTTCGAAGGTAAGTAGTTAAATACTTACCTACTATCGATGAGCAGCCCACATTATTGTGGATGGATTAATCAATCAATCAACTCAGCCTATTGCAGTCCAGTGCTGGACATAGGCCTCTCCCAGGCTGCACCACAACACCCTGTCCTCCACCTACCGCATCCAGTCCGTCCCAGCCACTTTCTTGAGGTCGTCCCTCCATCTAGCTGGGGTTGGATGGGTAATCGTACGGAAAATGGAAAACAGTAGCTGGTTAAGTACCTGACAGTGGTCAACTGTTGGTGTCGGTCAAATATTACGATAAGTCAAATATTACGTGTTATTGGACTTTTGTTCGTATATTGCGTTATGATCTGGGCATTTTCTTGTTGTTTAAAATATTTGGAATACTTGTCACATTTTAAATCGCATCGACATGTATATTTGTGAAAAGTAAAAATGTAAACACGCACGATTGGCGCGAAACTTCGACTTTTGATATCAAAAAACTTCATCACTTATCCCAATTTGTTTTGGGGTCGGCGCAACATGTCTTTTAACCGACTTCACAAAAAGGAGGAGGTAACTATGTTCGGATGTTAGTATGTTTTTTTTTTTTGTATGTTTGTTCATCGAATACTCCGCCAATTATCGACGGATTTTCAAAATTATTTTTTTGTTCGAAAGTAGATAGTTCTGAGGTGGTCCCACTGTCACCAAGTTAGGATCTGATGATCTGACACAAAATACTTCATAAAATATGCGAAAAACAATAAGTGAGCCTATAAAATTTGAGGGTTGCCCTCGATTTCTCTAAGATCCCATATCTTAGAGAAATCGAGGGCAACCCTCAAATTTTATAGGCTCACTTATTGTTTTTCGCATATTTTATGAAGTATTTTGTGTATTTGCGTATGGTTGTCATCATCTCAGGTAGCTGGGCTGATGATGGAAGGTACAACTCCTTAACAGTAAGAAGTTACTCGAACAGGCAAGGACTGTTTTAGTAAATTGTTTTGATGTTTGATAGGGCATTTGCCACATTTGGTCTCATGATCATCAAGTCATGACCTGATGCTGCAGTCAGGATAGTCTGCAGAGTACCTTACTCCTCGACAACTAACAGCAGATATATCGTGTTCAGGCTCATTGAAAAGGAACACCGAAGTACATAGAGACCTGATGCTGAAGCCAGGAGCATCAGAAAAAGTACAAACCTTGAAATTACAGCACCGTAGTCGTGTTTGGGCTCATTTTAAAGAGGACTAAATTTTAAGTTCAATGCAATGTTGACATAAGTCTGGCCTGATGCTGCAGCCAGGATTATTAGCTAGGAGAGTGGAATACTAGGAGAATTCCTCAACAATTAACGTCCCTGCATCGGGAAAAGCAATATTTTGTAAAAGGTGATCAGCAGTTGACATTAGGCTATTGTAACTTAGATAAATTACAAACTGACCCACTAAAAAGTAAAAAATAAAAACTTTTTTACAAAAAAAACAACCGACTTCCAAAAAACACTATAAAGTGAAAAATAACTTTAATTTCGGAAGTCGGTGGCAAAGAACAAAAATGCAAATCCAAAGACACCGACTTCCGAAATTAAAGTTATTTTTCACTTTATAGTGTTTTTTGGAAGTCGGTTGTTTTTTTTGTAAAAAAGTTATTCTTCCATATTTCTCTACTACCTTCTACCCGCAACTTAGTCCGCGTAAAATTTCACCCTCCCCCCATTCACCCTCTTAGGGGTGGAATTTCGAAAAAACCCTTTCTTAGTGGATACCTACTTTTCACAAAGAACACACCCTCCAAATTGCATGTCTTTAGGACCAGCGGTTTAGGCTGTGCGTTGATATCAGTCAGTCAGGACTTTGAATTTTATTTAAGTATACAGATAGATTAGTCGTCATCTCGGTAGTCACCCCCTTCATTACCACTACTTATTTAACTTGAACAATGGATGAATTTATCAATAATTAAATGATGTATTAATTACTGCCCCAGTGGAGTGTGGATGTTTAAAATCCCCAATTTTGATGTTTTTTAGCCTCGACCACCACTATTATCAAAATGGCGATTATCACATTTACATACTTGGATTTTATAAAGGTAAAATAATAAACTTGCGGGCTGAATATGAAAGATTTAATGGCATTAACATAATTATAACCTTTTTATCCAACTCTTCTAAGTAACGCACGTTCATTAGATTTCATATTGTAGATTAATAAATATTTACATAATCAATTGAGGGTGTCGACATACGTCATTCTTGGGTCCGATGGGACCCGGTACCGACCCGGCGGAGGTTCGTGTGTTCGGGTCCAATCGGGGGCGCTCCATTTTCAGATGATACTTAGACGTCGCCTGTAGACTTTATTGTTTCTAAAAAGATTCTAAGTTCTAGATTAATAAAAAGAATGGCATAAGCTTTCTAAGGAGTTAAAAGTTTTATTCAACCTTAAGGCGAAAGCGCTAGGGTAGCTCGCGAAATCAATATTTTTACGTTTTTGCAATTTGCTGGTCAGTATTATGATGTACGTTAATTAAAATATGATTCGCGACCGTAACAAATATGTACTTACAGAATTTTAAAAGTACATTAAAGTCATCAACACAACTCTCTAAGACCAACTAATCCCACTGAAAAAAAATACAGTTTTGTTTCTTTTTAAAAATAAAAACCCTGAAAATAAAAAAATCAATGGACCTCCATTGATTTTTTCCACCCTGTATACGCTAGTTCAGCAAACAAGCTTATAAAATACAGAAATATGCGTACTGAAAACACAACTTTTTAAACCCATTAATATTTTTCATACTGACTATTTTCTTGACGGAGTAGTAGACCTACTTACCTATATACACATGTCAAAATGGTTCACCACTGGGACAACACAAGGGTAATTCGAAACAAAACAATGCAATGTCAATAGATAAAGTTTTAATCGTTAAAATACTTCATAGTGATCATCGTGTTCTTCAGAAGGGCCAGTTGGCGCCAGTCGTGAGACCGAAGATACCGTTTCTGTAATCAAAAGAGACTAATATAAGAAAAATCCATCAATGTTTGTGGCCTTACACTGAATTATAATAGCTTACATGAGCTCGTCAAACTCAAACTTAAAGCATTTATTTCAAATAAACCAATTACTTATATTACAATTTTGAATTGTCAAGGGGTCAGTCAGTCAGAAATATGAAGCTAGTTGCCCATTCCAAAGCGTAGTAGCTACCTATTTGAACTACCCCATTGGTCTCGTGGTTGCAAGCTCGACTGCTGAGCGCGGGGTCCTGGGTTCGATTCTCGGGTCGGGCAAAGTGTTATTGAGTTTTTCCATTAGGAATTTCTTAGTAACAGCCCGGAGTTTGGAAGTTGGCGGTGTGCAGATCAATATTGCTACTTTTCGAAGAAGGATCTACAAGTCCTTACCTATAAAATATTATTCATAAAATGTTGAGTTTAAATCAAGTTATCGAATTACTTACCCTCGTTTTGAAAGGATGCCGTTACCCAAGTGGAGGGTACCGCCACTGCACTGATTATTCGCGGCTTGTTGGGTGTTGGAGCATGATCTGCCGACTAAGTGGTTGCTGCGGACACTGGAAGCGAAGAGCTCGGGCGCCCTGCTGTGAGAGCAGGTACTCAACCAGCAACCAGGCTGAGGATTCCTGCCTCCGTTGGGGTAGAAGTCACCGTTAGCAATTCGGTCGAAAATACCGAGGAGACCACCATCAGTGTGTATAGCTTCAACATATTGGCCGGCGTTGGCATTCAAAGCATTGGGGTTTCCGCCCCAGTTGGGTCCGGCTGGGTCCAAACCTGGAAAATACAATTTGTGATTACTCATCTAGTTTGAAAGTGGCGCCAGTGACAGAAAAGTTGAAAGGAAATCGTTTATCTTGGTATATGTGATGAGAAGGGACGAAACGCATGTGACTAAAAGAATAATGAATATACATGTTGATGGATATGGATGGAGAGGGAGAGGAAGGCCGAAGAAAAGATGGATGGATTGTGTGAGGTTGACAGGGGAGAATGGTAGAAGAAAACGTGTTGCGCGGACCCCAAGTAACATGGCATAAGGGCAGGAAGATGATGATGATGACGCATTTCCATAGCAATAATGTATTTTTTAAATAACTTACCTGTAACACGAGCGGGACGACCGCCTGTCTGACGTCCAGCGTTGCCAACGACGTGAGCACCCAAACTGAAGCCGACCAAGTGGACGTTGTTCCAGTTACCACCGGCGGTGTTGATGAGCCACACGAGGAAGTTGCCGAGGAACTGACCAACGCCGGGAACACCGTTGGCAGCAGTTAGGTAGTTGGAGTTAGCTAGAGCGCGCCAGTCAACAACGATGACATTTACATCTTGAACTGCGAGAAAAGCAGATGTGATTTGGGGGTTCATCCCGGAGTTTCCATTGCTGTTCCATCCGTGGACGATGACTTTTAAGCCACGATTGGCGTGGTAGTTCGAGCTCCAGATAGAGTTCGCATTGCCATTAACGATAACTTGAGGATTGGTCGGGTTCTGCCTGTAAAAGAAATAAAAAATATTATTGTAGGAGTAGAATTGTGATGGGTCAAAATAATATTCTCCCATGGAGAATTACTCCGATCGGGAATATCTGCAATATTCTTTTCGACAGAGAATATTCAGGCAATAAATGAGACTGTCAATACCAATAGTAACGACCAAAAACGTGTTACATACCTATGTTAAATTACAAAATCAATGCCTGTTCCAAAGAAATCGTGATTGATATTTTTACCCACGACGATACGGAGACAGTATATGCGTTTGGGGTGAGAGGATGTATGTCTGTGCAAACCAATGTTGCCATTTATCTCCAAAACTACTAGTCCGATTTTGGAGAATCACTAGGGGGCGCTGCAGTATTATATTTTATTTTAGCTACTACATATTATTATGTATAATGAACCTATGCTCTTTAAAAAGTTTGAAATAAAAAGCAAAATTAATAATTTGGAAAAACCCACGACGGTTAAATGTAACTAATAAAGTAATGTAATGTGTAGGTATGTCTGTAATCTTTCTTTTTCTTCTTCTTTCTCTTTTTATATAAAACGTTGCCCCACACTAGGAATTTCTCCTGTATCGTGGGTGCGTTTACAAACATTTAAACTCACATACACAAACAGCCAGACCCAGTAATGTGTGTGACTTAAAGAATTAATGTGAATTTATGTGACTTAGGGGTGATTTTTCCATCGCCAGATAACTTTTATTCGAGGAATAAAATTGACGTCTGACAGTTTTTGTATGAAATAATTGTCAAAATTTCAAAATAAAGTTAACAGATGATTGAAAAATCAGCCCTAAAACAGATAAATTCTTAGGGAAGTCGGGGGACTGTTCTGTGGAACACCTTCTAAGAGGACCCCGACTATAAATTCTTTAAGTCGGGGGTTTTTAAATTATTTTATCCTTTTCCAATTACATTTAACCGTCGCGTCGTGGGTTTTTTCAAAATTTTTAATTTTGCTTTTTCTTCTTTTAGTATACCTACCGGGTCACTTTTTTAACATCTGGACAAAAACATGGTATAGAAAAGGTAAACGGTGTAGAAGCCTTTAACATAGATTTTTTTTAAATTACAGAAAGTAAAATAAAAAATCTCTATTTCTACCTTCAAAGTCAGCCAGTATTGACCTGTCCTATAATGTTATTTTTATATAAAAAAAAGCTTATATTTGTAGATCATTAAGTTTGTTTTAATACATAAATCCTAATTTAACGATTTTTAATTTAATATTTTTGAGAGAATTTGAAAAAACTTATGAGAATGTTCTTGTTGAAATTCTCGAGAGTGTTCTCGTTCAGAAGAATTTACTAAGAATTTAAGTTGTGGAGTACCTAAATAATTATTTATTTTGACGTCAACTTCGTAAAACGTTCAGATGCACTCAGAACTATTTCTATAAATATAGATCGATACAACAGGGTTATTCAAACTTTAAATTCTCGTAAATTCTCCTCCAAAAGAATATTCTCGAGAACTTAACAGCATAGTCCTCGCTAGGAGAATATTCTCGGGAATTTACCATCACAACTCACACTTGTCGCGTGGCTATACCCAAATACAAATTAAGAATGACCACTCCTTTGTTTTAAGAACTCTACATTTGAAAAACATTTATAATATTGTTTTAATAAACGGTAAATGCTTGCCATGGTACATATACCAGTATGTAATGCTTACAGTCTTCAGGAGAATTTTCCTTTTGATTAAAAATAGTCCAACTTGTTGCACGTTTGATGAAGTAGTCAATTTATTTCATTATAGACGTGAAAGATAATATTATATTATTACGTGAAAATATAAGATTATCAAACTATAGAAGGTAAAAAATAATAAATACCTAGTGTAAAGCCAGTACTGGTTGTTGGCGCCATTTCTGCTCAGGATTGCCTCATCCGCGGGTTCTTCCAGGTCCACTAAATGAGGTACGCCATTGCCATCAGGCATCCAGATGTAGCGACTCTCACCTTCCACATAGTTGCTGTTATCCCCGGGAACAAGGGGGATGGCGCTACCAGCGCACACTGAAAATGAATCATTTAGATTTTTCGGCAGCGTGATTGAGAAAGAAATTTGAAAAGTGAAGTAATTGTTTCTTTTGCTGGTTCCTAAATAAGAATATTAATAATTTATTTGCAAGTGTGTAATGAGTTAATGACGCATAAAGATTTAGATGGTATTTTTTTAAATTCTCAGATCTTTCTAAAACTGTTGAAATGAAATGATTTTATTTTTTGTAAGTAGGTTTGTACAAACACTTTTACACGTCAATCATGTTTTTTTTTAAACTAGATGAAGTCGGCGTTTCCTATCTGACTACTCTGAGAAGAAAGGCCGAAACAAACTCAGAGGTCACAGTCTCTTTTAAAGTCCAGACATAATCTTGGTCAGGTTATATGAAGACTCGGTTCTTTCCTCAAAAGACCACCTCAGACATCGATCTAGATGTCTGAGGTGGTCTTTTGAGGAAAGAACCACACAGATTGAGAGGACCTGTCAGTCAGTGCACGCATTTGTCAAAAATCGTGCAGCTCAACTCAAGACTTAAGGAGCTCAACGATTCGACGAACAATACCAAAGAAAGGACATGTTGGGAATAATTAATATTTATATTAAATGCTTGGTAAATAAACTTACATGCAACCAAAGCAGCAAACACTACCAGAAACTTCATGACTTTCAGTAGGATTAAATCAGGTTAATACGAAATAGTATTTATATGTGTATACGCATTTTAATCTCACCTAATCATCATCAGATCTTGTGTAAAATGTTCATTGATACGATAAAGTCTTATGACAACTGCGATAGGTTAAGTTGATTGATATGTAATTATGACAAAGAAAGCTTGTGAGTTTATGTACTTATGATATTTTCTAAAACCACAGATGGAATGAAAACAATGACAAAAGAAATCGTAATTCGTCGTATCAACGTCAAAGTCAAAGTAAGGAAAACTTTGCGAGTTGATTTGGTTTCCCTAATACATTATCATCTGCCTAGCCTTTTCCCAACTATGTTGTGGTCGGCTTCCAGTCTAACCGGATGCAGCTGAATACCAGTATTTTAGATGGAGCGACTGCCAATCTGACCTCCACAACCCAGTTACTGGGTAATACGATACCCCTTGGTAAGACTGGTTGTCAGACTTTCGGGCTTCTGACTACCCGTAACGACTGTCAAACATCCAGGAATGACAGCCGGGACCAACGGCCTAACGTGCTTACGTGAAAATACTGGTATTCCGCTGTATCTGGTTAGACTGGAAGACGACCCCAACATAGTTGGGAAAAGGCTAGGCAGATGATGATATCCAGATTTATTTTTGGATAAAATATTGTCCTGTCATATAATAAAATAATAATCATTTTATTTCGGAATTGTAATCCTTAATTTGTTAGTAAGACTTAATTATATAAAAAAAAACATAAAAAACGGTTAGTACACATGCAGATTGGACAAATAATGGACGAGCGAGCAATCAAATTTCCCTGCAATGACATTCAGGAGACTGCTCGAGCTGCCCCGGACCCTCTGCAGCAGCGACGCGGCACGCTTACGCCTGATTAATTGTGGCATTTTGTAAGTTTTAAAAACAACAGACCTGTGAGTTGGGTGTTTTCTGGCATTTACGAAGGAACACGTTTAATAGATACACTCTGTCCACTAGGAAAAGGTGAAATTCCAAGATGGACCGCAGGCCGCAAACTGCAGCTGCAGGTTCAAGCGACACTATTGGTCTCTATGAAAACTGCGGCCAACCGCAGCCGCTAGCCGCTTTTTCGCCTGCGGTTGCAGTCTGCAGCCCATCTCGGAATTGTACCTTTAACCGTTTTTTGACAGATGGAACTAGTGATTGCAGCAACGTCATAACACACATTTCGATAATTTACACATGTAGGTATATATATATTATACATTTTAACCTAGTGGACAGAGTGTAGGTATTACATACTTCACCGGTCCTAATTTGTATGTGTGTTCCAGTGACCCAGGCTTCTCTTCTTCTTCTCTCTTCTGTGATGCGAATATCTCATTATGGGTTCCGTAGTCCTTTAGCTAAAACTGAAACCTAATGAATTTGTCATGTACCTTCTAGACATTTTTTGTATACTTTAACTTTTAAATTACTTACATTACTTAACAGTGTAACACAAATCAGGTGAGTTCACTTTCGAATTGTGTGCAGTCAGTCACAAATAAGGTTCGAAATGATATATTTCTTATTTGTTTATAATATACCATCGGATAGTACTATTACTTTTTCAAATTGAGGCAGAAAGTACGTTATTACTGTTGTTCTTTGCGGGTCGAAAAAGTGTATGAAAATCTATTGTTAAGGTGCTCAGCAAGCAGAAAAAGTGTATGAAAATCCATTGCTAACGTGCTGTGTTTTCTTTTATTTAGGGCAATTTAATAGCTATCCTAATTAAATATAGTACATATGTATAATGCCAAAAGACAAAAAGTTTTGATCACCAAGCACAAAATGATACTGGCCACATACTTTTGCTGATAATTCAAACCAATATTACTCTCCTTAGCAAAAGTCATTGAGTTTTAATAACTAACTGTAACAATTTTTATTTACAAACTTCACTTTAAAAAAAATATTTTCCTCGTAGAGTAGCACGCCTAGCGTAGCATGCATGGCGTAGCATACATAGAGTAGCAGACATAGCGTAGCATGCATGGCGTAGCATACATAGAGTAGCATGAATAGCGTAGCACGCATAGCGTAGCATGCATGGCGTAGCATATATAGAGTAGCAGGCATAGCGTAGCACGCATGGCGTAGCATAATATGCTACGCTATGCATGCTAACTGATAACCGATGCATGCTAACCGATGGATGTTCTTGAATAAAGGATAATGCTCAAAAAAAACCCAGGCCCCGGCGCAAACGGTACATATCTCAAATTCTTAGTATAAAATAGTAGTTTCATACTAAAAAAAAATATAGCCAAAAATTCGTTTTTAAACGTAATATTTTGCTAATCCTTTTTTCGTGAAAGTAATTTTTAAATAGAATTATTTAAAGAAAATATGTATATACATATATTTTAACATACTACGCTAACCATTATAATATTCTCAGTGGTTGTTGCAAGGCGGAGAGGCACTAAACTAAACCGGTTGTTTGTTCACACAATACCTTTCGGTCGTCGTCGCTCGCTACAAAAACGAACCAAGAGTCAACTGCTATTTCACTCGCACTTATAGGTTCCCTGTATTCTCGTACCTTATCAAGTTACCGGCCGAGTGTCAAAAAAAATCACATTTTTGAAGCTCCTTACATAAAACAACTAGCAATTTATGACATTTAAAAAAAAGATTTTGGTAATGCCCCCTACTGAATATTATGTCACATATAAATACTTAAAATCTGAGATACATTTCATTTGCGCCGGGCCTGGGTTTTTTCCCCATACATTGTGAGCATTGTCCTTTAATTTTATTAATAGAAAACAAACAGCTCATTTATCAAATTAAATTTCAGTCGACAACATCCATCGGTTTCTTACTAAACTTCCACTATATCCGACGCTCCTGCATACTTATCTCTTTTGTTGACTGTACTATAGGTACACCTCTACTCTCTCTCTGCCTTACCCTTCGGGGAATACAGGCTTAATGTTATGTGTGTATGATTAGACAATAAAAAAAAAACAGTTGCACTCCGGGAGTGCCGACAGAAGTGAAAACTTGAACAATTACGTGTGTATTTTTTTTATCGTCTTAACAAAAGACAAACAGAATACTTTGCCATTACTCACTGACATATCGGATATACCTACATTAAAACCGAGTATGTACATCCCGAGGACAGCCAAACACATCCGAATGCTGCGCGGTGTCGGTTACGATAACAGCGTCGCGAGTTCAATGGTTTTTTCCCATCTCGAAAAATGCCCAACGCGCCTAAAGAAGTTTTCACATCAAAAGACCGTGGCATTACCTCTTAAAATACTTTAAGTTTTTTTGTGCTATGTGGCTTATTATTATCCGGCTGCAATAGCAAAAACAGTACCTACCATATTTTATTAGATAATAATAATTTTTCAGGCAATTAAGAAACCAGCAAAACTCAGAATTACAAGATCAGGAACTTCAGCCGTTACAGAAGCATACTCATAGCTTCTGTGAGGAGGTCAGACAGCCGCTCCATGTAACTTATTGGTATTCAGCTGCATCCGTTTAGACTGGATGCCAACCCGAATCTCCTAAAACAGGGCTTCCTTTCTCCTACCCTTTTCTTGTAGGGCACAGGGTCCATAATGATCTAAATTATATAGTTACCACCTAAGTACACATTATGGTAAAGCTATAAAGATATTGAGTATACATCACAAGTGTGAAGTCATAGAAAAAACAAATTTTACTCTGGTGAAGAGCCGTACATCACCACACCTATGTAGTTGAGTTGCGAAATTAATTAATAAATCTATGTAAATACACTTCTAATGTGGAATATGTTCAGGATAAAATTATAGATTTTATTAATTTTGAGAGCAATTTAATAATCATGACCAGATACTCAGAATCATTATAAATTTCTACACAATATTCAGATGTAATCGCAATTAGTTTACAGCATCAATTTATCATATATAGTACGTAGTTTAAAAAGGCCAGCTTGCTCCAGTCCTGAGTCCGAAAATACCGTTTCTGTAAAGACAATATCCCAATTAATAACTCATTATCAAAATCATTCTCATTGTGCTTATTCCAATTTATTTCGGGATTTACTAATGATTAATTAAAATTGATCTTGTCAGTTAATTTATATTAAAGCATGTAGTGTGTGTGTATCTATAAAAAAATCAGCCCATCATCATATTACATAATTTGATGGATCCTAGAATTAAAAACTCAAGATTGCAAGTGCAATACAGAGAAAACAGCCGATCTGTCACCGTAACAACTTAAGTGAAGGGAGCTTGAAGTGAGCTGTCAATAGTGTCAATCCCTAGAATCAGATGGAATGACCCTAGGCATGTGTTCACAGACTACAATATAATGCAGGGTAAATGTGTTTTAAGGAACTCACCCGCGCTTGTTGACGTTGGCATTTCCCATATGGAAGGAACCCCCGTGGCAAGTTCCAAGCTCAGCTTCCCAAACATTAGGGCATTGTCTTCCAACCAAATGGTTGTGGCGGACGGTGGAGGCGAACAGCTCAGGCGCACGGCCGTGAGAGCAGGTACTGGCCCAGCAACCAGGCTGAGGGTTCTTACCACCGTTGGGGTAGAAGTCAGCGTTAGCAACTGGGTTCATGATACCGAGGATGTTACCATCGGTATGGATGGCTTCGACATATTGACCAGCGTTATGGCTCAACGCATTGCCGTTGTTACCCCAGGTAGGCCCCGCAGGGTCCAAACCTGTAATCAAGTAGATTTATTAGTTGACTTTAAAGTAATTTATTGTTACAGACAATCTGGCTATATCATTTTTGTTATCTGTTAAGTATACAATAAATATCTTCAAATCATACTCACCAGTAATACGGGCAGCACGGCCACCAACTTGACGTCCAGCACTTCCGACAACATGAGCACCCAAACTGAAGCCAACAAAGTGCACCTGGTTCCAATTACCACCGCTGGTGTTGATGAGCCAGTTGATAAAGTTTCCGAGATGCTGGCCTACACCGGGGACACCGGCGGCAGCAGTGCTGTAGGCAGAGTTAGCGAGAGCACGCCAGTCAACTACAATGACGTTACAGTCCTGGGCAGCGAGGAATGCAGATGTGATGAGAGGATTCATGGCAGTGTTTCCGTTGCTGTTCCATCCGTGGACGATAACTTTCAAAGGTCGGGCGCCGTTGTAATTGGATGACCAAATTGTGTTGGCATTACCGTTGACAATAACATTGGCATTGTTGGGGTTATTCCTGAAAATATTTAATACAATTTAGTGATCGTAAATTATTACTGTGGTTATTTTTAAATATAAAAGGCAGTTTATAGTCTGTTAATATGGGACATGAAGAAACTGTAAGTAAATAAGTAAAACATTTTAGTAAATATCATTTTGATCGTTTTTTATCGAATATCAAGTGACTAGCACTGATCTAAAATAATAATATTTAGATGATACATAGGTATACCTAAATCTGGATAGAAAACATTAAAACTAGTCAAGAATTGATATCACAGATTACCTGGTGAATAACCAGTAGGCATTGTTAGCTCCGTTTCTAGAGTTCAGCAAAGTTTCATCGACAGGCTCGTTGAGGTCCACGAGGACAGGTGTGCCTTCACTATCAGGCATCCAGATGAATCGGCTCTCCCCCTCCACATAGTGGCTATTGTCTCCCGGGACGGTGGGAAGAGCGTTGCCGGAGCATACTTGAAATTAAATCAAAAACATAATTTTACACTGCCGAAGAAATAAGAATATCGGAATCTAATGAACAAAACAATTTAAATGCCTCAATGCTGCAATGTAGCGAAATTTCGAAGCTGTGAATACCATTCTAAGTCAACCTTTCAATTCAAAAGTTTTTTCAACCGGCGATTGGGGTATTGATCATCATCCAAGTCCGAAAACACATTTCTTTTTTCGCTTAGTTGGTAAGGAATAATGAAATTATTTTTACGAGCTGTAACGCACCGCACCGCTTGCACCGCGGTTCGTGAGCTTGTCCCGAGGCGAGGCGATTACGTTACGATTCTGACTAGTGAGTAGGGAGTTTCATACTAAAGAATAATGAACGGCTCAAGTTGATACGGTGCCGATCCCTTTTCGGTTTGATACGTGTGCTATGATCTTTAGCTATAATCGCTCACAGCACTCACATCATCTCACATGCGTTCCGATTTAGATATTACGATTACGACAGCTGAGAGCTGTCAACAATTCGGGACGCTCGTGAACGCGCTCAAAGTGATTACTCCATGTAAAACGATATTATTAGTTTGTATAAACACCACATTTCTTCTTCAGTTCTTCTTCTTTGGTTAGGTGGCGACTGTCAGCCAGAAGCATAATTTCGAAAATGCCACGTTAGTTTAATTTAAAGATATGATGCAACTTAAAACAAAACACATACTGACACATCCTCACACACACACACTGTCATTTTTGACAGTGCTTACGGTGATATTATTAGAAGGCATGGTCCCGGTCGGTGTTATCGCAAGATGGCGCATGTCATGACGTCATCTATGACGACTCACGACGAGTACGAGTTTAAGCACGTTCAAATCGATTACATTCGCAACTCGGAACGCACCCAATGTTGTTAAACTGTCAAAATGAAACCCATTGCTACTGATAGTGTGATACGCAATTACTCCGCTGTGGTTCAAACTGGTCCAAATTCATAGACGCGGCGGGAAATCTTATCAAAAATATTGATCTGTTTTTTCATAGAAGAATAGAAGATGATTACCTACATACAACGTTATTTTTAGTTTATGCGAAACTTGAATATAGTTTGTTCAGAATAAGTAACTGAATCGATTCCAATAATTTTTACCCCATGTTATATTTTGTCCCAAAAATATTTAAAAAAGGTTAAAAGTTGGACATTAAGTAGGGCCGAACGGTTAGGTACCTAGGTACCTTCTAGGTATGATTGTTGAATATAAGTTAATATAAAAGATGAATACTAACACGCTATTAAGGCTGCAGCTACCACTAGTATTTTCATGTTCACGAGATAATTAGTTACTGCTGAAGTATGCGACTTCGTAGGGGTTTTTATAAATGGTGTTATCGTAATTGCACTCGTGTAATACGATAATCAGAATGAAATACATTTATAAATAGGCATTTTTTTAAAGATATGTAGTTTATCTTGCATTTTTGCGTTTGTATCCATCATATTATTATGTACAGACGCCAGCACATCAAGTTACTACAATCTGTCAGATTTCTTTAATAGATTTTCGACTTTATTGCTAAAACATAAGGTTCAAGGTTGATTGGGAAAATCTGACAGTTTCGGGTAGGTTGACCTGCTGGCGTCCGTACCTAAGGTTTTGACTGCCCCGTTGGTCTCGTGGTCGCTAGTGCGACTGCCAAGCGATTGGTCCTAGGTTCGATTCCCAGGTCGGGGAAAGTGTTATTGGGTTTTTCCATTGGGAATTTCTTAGTAACAGCCCGGAGTTTGGAAGTTGGCAGTCTGATACCCCGTACCTCGGTCTCTCTCCGATCGTGTCGGATTCCCATCGGACATTGAGAGTGAGGGAAGAGAGAGGAGGGCCTGACCTGTGTCTGCGCACACACTTGTGCATTATAATGTCTCCCGCGCCGCCGATGGATGGTCTCCGCTCAGATTGGTGGCCATGGCCGAAATTCGGTCTGGCGGACTTTATTTTTTAAAATGAATACTTTTTTAGGCGCGTTGGGCATTTTTTGAGATGGAAAAAAACTGGCCAAATGCGAGTCGGACTCGCACACGAAGAGTTCCGTACCACAAGCAAAAACGCGGAAAAAACACGTTTGTTGTATGTGAGCCCCCCTTAAATATTTATTTTAATTTTATTATTTATTATTAAAGTAAAAATACTACTGAGTATTTTGTGAATATTTCAAGGGCCTACCTGTTGCCATTATTGATATCGAGCAAAAAAGGGCAAAAAAATCGCGTTTGTTGTATGGGAGCCCCCTTAAATATTTATTTTATTTTGTTTTTAGTATTTGTTGTTATAGGGGCAACAGAAATACATAATTTGTGAAAATTTCAACTGTCTAGCTCTATAGGACGGACAGACGGACGGACAAACAGCGAAGTCTTAGTAATGGGGTTCCGTTTTTTTACTCTTTGGGTACGGAACCCCAAAAAACCATTGAACTCGCGCCACTGTTACCGTAAGCGACACCGCGCGTGTTTTATTTATAAGACGATTAAAAAAAATACCCGTTTCGGATATGTTCGGCTGTCCTCGGGATGTATGTACTCGGTTTTAATGTATATCCGATACCTATGTCAGTGAGTGATGGCAAAGTTCAGTTTGGGGGGGAGGGTGACATTTGACGCGGACGAAGTCGCGGGCTGAAGCTAGTCAAGCCAGCTTTAGGGCTCATACACACTGGGTCCGTCAACGACGATTCGTCAAAAAAGACGATACATAATGACGGATGAACGTTCACATTGCATACGGAATCGAATTTTTTCGAGTGATTTAAAACTGAAGGTTTTAAAAAAAAGACGAAACGTCATTTAAGACGTATCCGCCAATTTTCACGATTCCGTAATAGTGTGAACACGGACAATTAAAATGTATAGCCGCCCATACAAATCAAAATAACGATTCGTCAAAAAACACGAATCGTCTTTGACGGATTAGTGTGAATGAGCACTTAGTTGACCTCGCATTGGCTTTTGGCACAATGAGAAGTCAGCTTATAGGTACTGAAAATGTGTAGCTTGATATTTCGTCGTGTGTTACGTACATGAAAACAAGTCTATTGTATCTGCTACCGCATTGAACGTGCACAGGGCACGCGTCAGTGGGCGCGCTGAAGTAGATTGGTGTACGTGCTGGGCACCACAGCTGCTAAGCTGTGGCCACCGCCGCCTGGTCATATACTTCTCTGGTACGCACAGCCGAATTGACTGCAGTATGGCAAAATTTACACCTTATCACATGGAACAAGTATGTGTATTAGTGCTAGTTCTCGCTTAGTTTCTAATTTTAGTATAGGTTTTGTTTGTAAATAATGGGTAGATACCTACATAAATGTTGTACTTATGCATTTTAATTCGTTATCTTTTGCCATTGTGCCATATTTGGGAATATAGTATCTAAATAAGTTTAAAACGAAATGAAGTAATAATAAACGGTGCTTTAAAAAAATCTTATTTATTAAGGTTGATCAAAAGCGTTTGAAAAGCTTCTTCAAATGTTTAGCCCTGAGCGAAGGGTTGCTGCCAGTTGGTCTGGAAGATGAAGATACCGGATTGACTGTAAAAGAATAAATATTTAGTTAGTATATTAGGTATAGTATAACCGGCTGGTGTCCGCAACTCAACGTCTAAGCGCGTATTTTGCGTAATGTTATTGATAATTTCAACTTTACTTTTCTCAAGTTTACACAATGCGTGTAAAAAAGCAAGAGTTACATAACGACTAACTATCGAAAGGATTTTTTAAAGATGCATATATTCTTACCCTCTCTTATCTTCAAGACCACCGAAGACAACGCCCTTTTCACCAGAGCAAGTCTGAGCAATGGCTTCGTCATAGCTTTCACAGGCTGTACCGACGAACCTGCTGCCAGCATTAGCAGAAATAGACTCAGCGTAGAAGATGTAACCCAAGATGTGGGAGCAGTTCGAGTCGTTACCGCAGCTGGTCTGGTGGCTACCGCCATTGGGATAGAAGTCCAGGTCTCCCAAGGGATAGTCGTAGCCAAGGATGCCAGCAGAAGTGTGGAGAACCTCAACCACTGCAGCTTGTCCAGGCTTCAGGATGTCAGGGTGGTGAGTCCAGCCGACGAAAGAAGGATCAATGGCTGTTTAAGGAAAAATAATTGATTGAATAATAGCCTACAAAGAAATTGTAAAACAAGTGTATACAATTATGCTAAACTTTGACAGCAGAAACTGTGTATTGAAACCAGAAAGGTAAGATTATTTTTTAATGATTAAATAATGCCAAAATCAGGGTAACAATAGACTAGCAGTGAAAATTATAGAATCCTGATATAGAATCCTGATTCAGCCGAAAGATCTCAGCTGGACACAGCCATTCCTTAATTGAAGAATGTAAAGACAAAACCAACTAACCAATAACGTGAGGAATTTCTCCATTGACACGTTCTGCAGCAATGCCAGCAATATGTCCACCTAGGCCAACACCGACGATGCGGATGTTACTGGGGCCATAATTGAACGCCGAGGACAGGAGGTTGATGAACAATGCGATGCGTTCAGCAGCAGCGACAGCGTTGCTGAGTCCTTGGGTGTACATGCCTGACACCGTGCTCCAGTCGATAGCGAGCAGGTTCACGTCTTCAGCGCCGAGGTGAGCTGGAATGAATATAAATGGTATACATGGTAAAATCAAAATAATTGAAAACCCGTAAAGGGGTCTATTCAGGGATCTTTACTATGGGACCAATACTGTATTCGCAGTTCGGGGTTGATCCCTTCTTATAAGTTGTTTATACATACAGGCTGTAAAAAGACATAAGGCATAGCCTTTAACTAGGCATTCTAAACCTACATCAAACTAATGAACATTGAGCAAAAAACACTGCTGGGAAGGTACTCTAATTTTTGTTGTGAAAAATCAATTTAAGTACAGTCAACAAAGGAGTTAAGTATACAGGAGCGTCGGATATAGTTGAAGTTTACTAAGAAACCGATGGATGTTCTGGACTGAAATTTAATTTAATAAATGAGCTGTTTGTTTTCTATTAATAAACTAAAATTTTATTCGAGAATATCCATCGGTTCAATTTAAGTTATAAAATAAAAAAAAACCGGCTAAGTGCGAGTCGGACTCGCACACGAAGGGTTCCGTACCACAAGGCATAAAACGCCGAAAAAAACGTTTCTTTTATACCCCTGTAAATTTTAAATTTATTTTATTTTTTTATTTGTTGTTATAGCGGCAACAGAAATACATCATCTGTGAGAATTTCAACTGTCTAGCTATCACGGTTTATGAAATACAGCCTGGTGACAGACAGACAGACAGACGGACAGTGGAGTCTTAGTAATAGGGGCCCGTTTTTACCCTTTGGGTACGGAACCCTAAAAACTACTTTCGTGAAAAGAAGTAAAAAAAGAGCATCAATATCTCTGTTCAGTCATGGTTTAGTACAAAAAAATATCAAAATAATCCTAGGAGTCAAACTCGGATTCGTAAATCGCTATTTTACCCCCGATATCAAAACTAGAGATAAACAAAAAATAAGGTTGGATACAGGGTTATTGGTAAAACATAAAAACCTCTTAAGAGGTCATTGCGAAAAAAAATCAGCTGTTCCCTACATTTTGACGAGTTATACGAACATAAAATGTAGGGAACTGCTAAATTTTTTTTCGCGATTTCTGGGTTGGTCCCGTAGTAAAAGTTGTTCATAATGATGAGTACAATGACCTCTTAAGAGGTTGTTAATGTTTTACCAATAACCCTGTATATGCCACATGTTCAGGCTGGGGGTACTACTTCAAATTCAATAGGTATTCTAAATATAACAATTACCTGGAACAACGAAGGCATTGAAGTTTCCAGTGACACTGTCACCGTTGCTGTGGATGGTGATGACGGTGGGACGTAAGGGAGAGAATGTGGACCCCATGATGGGGCCTGGGGCGGGCACCAGTGGCTGGCTCATTGAAGGATTTTGCCTGAAAACGTAAATCATCTATTTGCAACAATTTGTTTGTTATTAGGCCGCTATCCCACTGGCGTTTTACGAGCGTTGACGTCAACGTCGCGTCTGCGCGCGTCCGCTGAACGTGACGTTAACGTCGAGTATTGCCAACACACGCGACGTTAACGTTGCTTGTATGCTCTTGTTATTTGGTATTTTATCGTCTTTTTATACCATGTTTTAAGGTAAATAAATAATATTGTATTCTAAATTATTGATATATTTTTTATACAAACCGCGTAAATAGGTGGAACACGACATCGTTGTCCCCAAGACCGGACGCTGGAAAAATAAATATATAACTTTAGTATGTGTTTCCGCGCTTTTCTCACTTTGCACTACGTAACTTTTTGAAAGTCTTGTATCCAATAAAATAGAGCATCGGATTTTAACTGACAGATTTTTTTCCAACTAGCTGACCCGACATGTTATATGCCGTCCTGTCCAAACAACAATTCATACAAAAATCTCATAGAAAAAAGAACATTCAGTTTTCCCGATTTTTTCAATTTTCCGGGAATCTTTCCTAATTTTCTTTTCCTAAAAACCTTATTCGGACTAATACAAATATTTCAAAACAAAAAAAATGCCGAATCGGTCTAGTCGTTCTCATGAGATGCGCTTACCAACAAACAGCATTTTATTTTTAACTATTAGATATCAACTGGACATATAAAAACAAAATAATAATGTTTTCGTTGTTCGTCGCGTTTTGTCATTAAATATATTTTTTATTATTATGCATTTCATATATATATGCATATATATACATATAAAATGATACAGCGGGGTAGGAATGGCTTTTATTCTGACAGTTCAATAACATTCATTGCGTTGCATAAGTTGTTGAGCAGACAAATTTTTCGAACATATGAAGGAATGGATTAGCAATATCCTTCAAAATTCAGATTGTTATTGATAGTACGAACATGTTACGCAATTAAGGCGTTGGCTGTTTATAAATAATTTAGTCAGTATTTCCGTAGTGAATACGAGAGGCCCGTTTTGACAACTAGTATTCTAAAATTAAATCTAGAATCTTTTAATCTAGTAGGTAGTATTTATTGTTTTGTTTGATTTGTTTTTCTGGACCTAAGCGCTGCAAATAAAGTAATTGGTACAGCAAATAGGTAGGTACCTGCCGTGCCAATCATGCTTAATTAGCCTGTACCTACTTTAGACTAGGACTCGCAAAAGAAGTAAGTAGGTACCTAGTGTAGATAAATTATTATTCTCTTTTGATCAGCTGTGTCACAGTAAAGATATGAACAGTGCGGAAACTAGGTACGTACTAACGTTCGAAACAGCACACTCACACAGACGCGCGCATCTACGGTACGTCGGTACCCCTAAGCGTCAGCTCACACCGAGATGCGACGCGACGCGCAGTTTTCAAAATAGAAATACAATTACAGACCTTATCTACTACACAAAAAGGTACATGATTCAGTAAACTACGCAGCGCGGCGCCGCGCGGCGCAGCGCTGCGTAGCTCGACGTAGTAAACCCTGCATTGTGTACCTTTTAGTGTAGTAGATAAGGTCTGTAATTGTATTTTTTTTTACAATCTGCGACTACAGTGGCTCACACACTTGTTCAAGTTCAACTACTTTTGCATTTTTTCATTTTTCTTTTTTTTTAAATAACTTGTAAATATGTGAGCACCATGTATCTATCACTTATTTGATTTACCTGTCATTGCTTAATTTTTAATTCTTTTTACCTTTTGTGGTAGACTAATTTTATTATGGGTGCATCGTGTTCACATATAAATTTTATTATGTATACAAGACCTTGTAAAACATTTTTAAAAGAGTAACGGTGGAGTTTCTTGCCCATTCTTCTCCATACGAAAACTACCTTTTCGAATGGGCGACTAGAATCATTTCTATTTAGTTTTTTTTTGACGTTCAAAAGTGCCTTTAATGTGCCTATTTGAAATAAATGATTTGACTTTGACTTTGACTTTGACTTTATTTCTATTTTGAAAAATGCGCATCGCGTCGCGCCTCGTTGTGTACTGACCCTAAGCGGCACCCGTGACTGAGAGCACAGCGCGCCGCCATGCGCCACTATCGCTAGGGGTACCGTAGATGCGCGCGTCTGTGTGAGTGTGCCGTTTCGAACATTAGTACGTAGTTTCCGTACTGTTCATATCTTTACTGTGGCTGTGGTTTATCAAAAGGATTGACATTCAAGCTGATAAGAACTACGGTAGCGGATTACTATAACATATATAAAGATAAAGAATCCACTGATCACATGAAGATTAACTTGTTTTGAAAATAAAAATATTATATTTTTGATGCAGTTGCGTCACTCGCCGATATTTTAATCACAAAAAGCAATTAAGCCTTGATTAGCTTAGATACAGTGTTACTTGTAATTCGACGTATATCCGTCAGGAGGGGGGCCAAAATGCAACAAATTGAACCCCCTATATGTTTGGCCGAAATTCAATAGTTTCAATAAAGTATATAAATAAACAAATAAAGGACATAGGATAGATTTTATCCCGATATTCTCAAGGGATCGACACTTATGCGGGTGAAACCGTGGGGCGCTGCTAGTCTAAGTAATATACAATCAAAAGTTGTGTAGCATGCTGACATCTTTATCAGCTAATATGGTCTATGTGAACAATAATTTGCTCAATCGATCGACTACTGATAAAAAGCTTTTAATAAGAAAGACTGACAGATAACATATTTTTTATGATTTATCTATAAATTGGTATTCTCTTATTTAAACCGACATTAATGTCATTTATCGTGTAGTGAAAATAGCATCAAAATCAACTGCGTAGTTTAGAAGAACGACGCGGTCACACAGACAGACACGAACGACATTAATTTATAATATGTACTGATTAAGGGGCTTACATGACCTAAAGCGCGGTCACTGTCGGACTGCATAGAAAAGAAAGAGACGCGCGATGACACAACGCTGCCGCGCTGGTAATTTATTGCAAAATATGAAGAAATTATTTAAATACAAAAAATCTATTGTTTGAACTAAAAAAATAAAACACTAGTATTTTAGTAGGTTGCTTGTAGAATAATCTGATAAAAAATCAGAGTGATTGTATGTATATTAGTATGATTTTTATTGTAAAAAGAAAGTTTTTAGAGGTTTTTTCGAGGAAGCAGTCTTTAATCCATCACATGGGTCCCAATAGCGGATGTCACAATACCTACATGTCTTTGATTTTATGGTTCTAGAAATCATGTCGGTGTCCTCACGATGTTTTCCTTCATCGTTTTTAGGAAGCCTATTACCATAACCACACGCAGATGGACGAATGATAAAACGTTAGTTTTAGGAGCACGTGGTGTAAGCTTTTTAGCTATGGTTAAAGTCCAACCTTCGAGAAAATGAGTTCCTGACATCTGTCAGTGTATAAATGTAGTAACTAATAAATATCAAATTCGCAAAACACGAATTCGTACGAAACTGTTGTCAATTGGAACGCATCTCTCGTTGGCCGCACTGTAGGTAATTGTATTTACGGAAGTTTGATCGACACTAAGTCGAAAAATGGAAATACAACACCACATCGCGTTCGCGTTTGTCTTAAGCGTTTGGCCGAAATTAAGATTTGAATGTTGCGCCCTTGGGGTGGCTAAGGGTCAGTTCACACCGAGACGCGACGCGACGCGCAGTTTTCAAGATAGAAATACCATTACAGATCTTATCTACTACACTAAAAGGTACACAATTCAGTGTCTACTTACTACGTTGAGCTACGCAGCGCGGCGCCGCCGCCGCGCGGCGTAGCTCACTGAATCGTGTACCTTTTTGTGTAGTAGATAAGGTCTGTAATTGTATTTCTATCTTGAAAACTGCGCGTCGCGTCGCGTCTCGGTGTGAACTGACCCTGAAGCGCCACCCTAGCACACCTTGACCTATTGTCACACAGAACCGCATGGTTGTCCTAATTATGCGATTTAGACTAGATTAGATTAACGTTACATTCGTACCTGCAACAGCAGCGCACAGGATAAAAACACACTTCACGAGTGCCACCATTTTTCACAAACTAGCTCTACAAAAGTAACCACGGATTTATATTAAAAAAAATTATCGTAGATTACAGGACAGTTAATCCCATCTAAGATAATTGTTAAACTTGTACAATAAAACTACAAAACCTAGTGATAAGGAGCTACCATTATTTTTATTCTACATTTACCTTAAAATATAAGGAAACCAAGATAAGTAGGTACGAAGTTTCATATCAAAGAGTTTTAGAAATGCGATTCATTTTTACCGACTTCAAAAAAAAGGAGGTTATCAATTCGACACGTATGTATGTAGTATTGTTGGAATTGCATTATATTCACATAATGACAATCTATTAGGGCTTCCAAACAAAATTTTATAGACGTATGTATGTATGTATGTTTGTCCACGCATTTCTCCGTAACTATTAATCGGATCGTGACCATTTTCAAGATATGGACTAATACGTGTAAGTGTGACGGCCTGGCTTTTTGATACGAGCTACGGGTGTAGTGTCAAAGGGAAAATATCTCAAAACCTTGGTCAAATTCTAGTGCAATATTTACAACAAAACTATTACCTACATTAAACAAAAAACAAATATTCTAATTTCGGAAGTCGGTGGCATAAAACTAAAACTAGGTATAAAATACAGATCCCAAAGACACCGACTTCCGAAATTAGTTATTTCATAATTTTGAGTTAATTTCTTTTTGAATTCGGTTTTTTTTTATTTTTACCGACTTCAAAAAAAAAAGGAGGTTATCAATTCGATACGTATGTATGTAATATTATTGGAATTGCATTATATTCACATAAGATGATCTATTAGGGCTTCCAAACAAATATACAAAATTTCATAGACGTATGTATGTATGTTTGTCCACGCATTTCTCAGCAACTATTAATCGGATCGTGACCATTTTTTTTGTATTAGCTTACATTTACTTCAACTTAGGGAACAGTGCAAGTTTCATCAAAATCGGTTCGGTAATTTTCAAGATATGGACTAATACGTGTAAGTGTGACGGCCTGGCGTATTGATACGAGCTACGGGTGTAGTGTCAAAGGGAAAACATCTCAAAACCTTGGTAAAATTCTAGTGCAAAAACTAAAAATTACGAAATAAAAAGTAATTTAAAAAAATTAAACCGACTTCAAAAAGAAATCAACTCAAAATTATGAAATAACTAACTGAACTGAATAACTTTAATTTCGGAAGTCGGTGGCAAAAAACTAAAATACAGATCCCAAGACACCGACTTCCGAAATTAAAGTTATTTCATAATTTTGAGTTGATTTCTTTTTGAAGTCGGTTAATTTTTTTTAAATTACTTTTTATGACGTTCAAAAATGCCTTTTATGTGCATTGCCTTTTTTTACTTCCTTCTCCAGTTCCATCTCTCTTTAACACGGAAAATGGTGATATTCACCACTGGCGTGAGGAATTAAAGGATTAAGTAGTATTTAATGGATTATTGATTAAAATTAGTCATGAGTTAATTTCGTCGATGTTCGCAATATTGTGAAATGTTTGAAGTGCGTGAATAGCCCAATGAGCGGAAGTCGAGTAATATTTGTATTGCTGTTCAAGTGGATTACATACATAATCAGCCTAGAATGTTCCCACTGCTGGGACACAGTCCTCCTCTCTGTGAGAGGGAGTGGGCCGTAATCCACCACGCGGGCCCAGTGCGGGTTGGTGGATGTCACATGTCTTCGAATTTTTGGTTCTAGGACATGCCGGTTTCCTCACGATGTTTTCCTTCACCGTTTTGAGAGCAGTGGTGATGAAATAATTTACACAAAGTAAAGCGTTAGTCTGGGTTCGAACACTTCGAACCTACGACCTACTACTCGTAAGTCGTGTCCGTTACCACTGGGCCACCACTGCTCCTACTGGTATAATGTGAACCAAAAAATATATCAAAAGCTTCTTTGAACCGAAAAAATAGGAAACTGGTGTGAACTCAGGGTTATAATGGAACATAGTTTTGTTTTACGTCCAGTGTTCTCCATAGTCCAATTGGTAATTGGACGATGGAAACATGTAATTTTCCCCACAGACCAATTGGTAAAATTTCAATTGGTCCATGGAGAGCACTGACGAGATTGACCTACATTGTTTCTCTTCCTTCTAAAACTATTTATTACATCAGCTTAGAAGTACGTTTGTATCTAATGATTATAATCATTGTTTTCTTTAGTGATTTCATAAAAGATGGTTTTAAAAAAAATTGGTAGATAAGTAGGTATCGAAATCGTGTTATAATCTTCTTTGGACGTCACTAGGCGATTAAATATAATTATACATTATATCCGTAGTAAGTAGGTATCTTATTATATGGCTAAAATAAGAGTGAAAGTAGATGTTGTAGATAATCTTAGATTTAGGTAAAATAACAGTTCTAGGTACAGGAAACAGTTATGAAGCAGCTGATTTAACGTCTTAAAAACTATGCGAAAATGGTAATGGACCCTTTTATTTACTATCCTCTAGGTGCCAAGCTACCTGTCTGTCAATATTTTAATAATAATCGGTTCAGTGGTTTTGGTTGTCAGGTTGTGTTGTGGTTGTTGTACAAACGCCAGAAGCTACTTCAATCTGTCAAATTTCTTTAATAGATTTTCAACTTAACCTTACCAACTTCTTTATTTATTATTGATTGAAAGATTACCTTTTAATTCATCAACATCAAGATGATTTCAGATTGTTATAAAGAATTAACTAAATTCCTTCCCTATCTTAGTAGTTAGGTACCTATAAGTAGATAATCTAACCAATAATTAGTCAGATAATTTGCCAGGTCTTTGTGCTTATCATACTGAAAGTGGTCAATCACATGATGATTTACCGAAATAAGTAAAATTTATACATTTGTGAAGTGAACATGGACCAAATAACAGTTTTACTTTGTTTTTCAATTCTTTGTCTTGGCTATGGTGAGTTTGTTTATTAATTTTAGTGTATTTCAATGATTTAGTTGTGGATTCGGACCCCGGCAGGACCTCTGTGTAAATAATTTTACCACCACTGCTTTCAAAACTATGAAGGAAAACATCGTGAGTAAACTGTCATGTCCTAGAACCAAAAATCGGATACAAGTGACATCTACCAACCCGCACCGGGCCCGCATGGTAGATTACTGCCCACTCCCTCGCGAAGAGATTAGGCCTGAGTCCCAGCAGTGGGAACATTATAGGCTGATTATAGGTTACTTACCTACATCATTTCGTTGTTGTAGGTAGGTACTGTTCCTTCCGGTTGGTACCTTGTTCATAATTAACCACGTCCATACTTAATCCATACTATTAATATTATAAATGCGAAAGTGTGTCTGTCTGTTACCTCTTCACGCTTAAACCACTGAACCGATTTAGATGAAATTTGGTATAGAGATAGTTTGAGTCCCGGGAAAGGACATATAATAGTTTTTATCCCGATATTCCCACGGGATCGACACTTATGCTGTCTATAGTTTTTATAACCTCTAAAAGGGCTTCATTTAGAGGTTCATTATATATGTATATCCTGAGTTTTCATCTCGTGATTTTTTGTTACCTCTGGCTCTCATCCGTTGAATCATTGTTATTTACAGTCTACATATTTTAGTCGTATGTGAGAATGACTAAAGAAGCATGTCAAAATAATACAAAAAAAGACAAACGTTCATGCGTGCTTTCATAATTATTGAAGTTTAGTACAACAGAGAACCTTTGCAATACCACCTAATAATAATACCTTAAGGTCACACTAGTCAGTCATTCTTACATGCTAACGTCGTATGGAGTTTACTCCACTGTATGCTGTATGAGTGTACAGACGCCAGCACATCAAGCTACTATAATCTGTCAAATTTCTTTAATAGATTTTCAAAGTTGATTGGGAAAATTTTACAGTTTCGGGTAGGTTGATGTGCTGGCGTCTGTACATTAAAAATTATATCTAATTATCTCGTCATTATTCAACATGCATAGATATTAGCCATACCCACCAACGAGTTCGAGTAGTGCATCCTTAAGATCTTTCAGAATGCTAATCTCTTCTGTTTTAGGCCTGCCAAACCCTCAAGCTCAACGTCATAGGCTTGATTTAGAACACCTGGAACAATATGGCTCACCTGGACATGATTATCGGAGTGTGGTGGAGTCACCGATATCAGATGGTGATGTACGTGAATCTATGAGATTCGACCCAGTTCAAACAAACGCCTATCACTTATTTACAAGGTATTATTTGTTCATTTTATTTTTCTTTACGGTGTCCAAGTAACGCATATTTATGCGCAACATGTAACGGGTTGCGCGCAATCATATTTTCAACACACGATTCTGAAAACCTTTGTGTTGAAATTTTTCCTCGGTTATTAAAAAAGAAAAATTGCCGTATATTTTACCCCTGTACCTACATTTTATTAAAGGTCATGGCCCATAATCCGACCCGGTTCAAAAATGTTTTTGTACAAAAACGAAAATGGTGGTAAATTATGCAGGCATAACCCACTTTTCATTATATGTAAAACGAAAAAAATTATTCAATGGAGAGATCTTGCAGTAGACCAATAAAAAATGGATAATAATTAGCTGCACCAGCAGTTTCGCCCGTCTGTAAATTATTTTATCCCATGGAAACATGTCACTGGGATTAAAAGTATTGTTCACGCAGTATGTTGTCAACCTGCGTGTTGCTATAACACAAGCTTTAGGCGCTTCTTCTTTGGGGTACCTACTTACGCACGACAATCAAAATTAGCACGTCACCTTCGGACGGCCAATGAGAGGTCCTCAAAGAGGTCATCTAAGAAGCACCAATAGGAGCAGTCTACGAAGACTTCCGAGTGCCACTTCGCGGAACGTTAAAATCGCTCGGTTTTTCTTCAATACTAACACACTTGAATCGACCTTGCTCTGTATAGCTTCATTCTCAAGCTTTAAGTTCTGACGAGTCCCTATTGTACAAATCACTAACTCAAAAGCAATAAATCATTTTCTATTCTGGAGTCACCAAGAAGTTATCATTTCACACTCAACCACAACTACACCTTGAAGAGGAACACGCATAACGCACGAACATATTTTGGTCCTTCGTGCCGCATCAAGTCAGCGAACTAGCCCAGAGAAGAAGAAGTTGGAGAGTCAGACGTGGACACGAGCGAGAGACGCGCAACTCGGTAAGACGTGCCAGCCAAGACTCCTAACCAACTTTCTCTTCCCTTGTGTTAATAGTGTTACTCCTCTCGAATTCCAGTGTTCAGTGCATCATACTTACACGCGAGATCAGGCAGGAGCCGCAGCGACTACAGCCTCTGCGCTCCAGACGCTAAAATTGGGTTCGCAAAATCGTGAGTACTCCAGGTTTCTATATCCACCAGAATGTCTGAACCAGGTGCTACACGTCTAAAGATTACTTGTAAATCACCTCTTGAAGCTCCGTTAATTACACAAATTGACGTCCTCACACGCAAAAGGGGAGTAATTAAGGGTCGATTGTCCAATTTGCAAAAATATGTTGAATCATTCCAACAGCCGTTAGATGCTAGTAAAGTTTTTGAATTTAAATTACGCATAGATAGTGCTATCTCTCTCTTAACCGAATTTAACGACCTTCAGTCGCAAATTGAAGAATCGTGTGATAGTTTGGATGAACATCTGGAATATAGGGAACAATTCGAACAAAGGTACTTTAGGGTCATCGCGCAAGCTAAGTCTATGTTGTCTGAGGATGGCAAGATACCTAAAAGTTCCACTAACTCTGATCCATTACAACTAGTGAAGTTACCCACTATACAATTACCAACCTTTGACGGTTCTTATGAGAATTGGTTAGAGTTTAGGGACACCTTTTTATCCTTAGTGCATAATTCCACACAAATAAGTCCGATTCAGAAGTTCCACTATTTAAAGTCAGCTTTGAAGGGTAGTGCTGAATTAGTGATCGATTCACTGGAATTTTCATCCAACAATTACAGTGTTGCATGGGAGTTACTCACTAATAGGTTCAATAACAGCCGTCTACTAATACACAATCATGTAAAGGCTCTTTTTGCCATACAAGCCTTAACTAAAGAGTCACCCGTGTTACTGCGAAAGCTCGCCGATACGATGTTAAAACATCTACGCGCACTAAAAATACTCGGTGAGCCGACCGATTCCTGGGATACGCTCATAATTTACATGATTGTGTGGTGCATGGTGGACCCTGCTACCGAGCGAGAATGGGAGCAATTTGTAATCACACAAATGGTACACTGTCCTGTCGATACGAAGTGTGAGTTAAAGGTCGAGGATTTAATTCGTTTTCTCGGACGGAGAGCGGACATGTTAGATAAGCTATTAGGGACGCATAGTAAAGGCACACACGACGGTAAGAAACACACTAATGCGGTCACTTCTAAAATACACTGTAACGCTTCTTCGTCCGAGGTTACGAAACCACTGTCGCACAAAAAACAGTACAAACCTTGCCCCATGTGTAAGGAAAAACATCCATTATTTTCATGCCAGAAATTCCTTGATCTGTCCATAGCAGACAGACATAATTTAGTCACGCAAAATAAATTATGTACAAACTGTTTGCGCTCAGGGCACGTAGCGAACGACTGCCCATTCGGACCGTGTAGGAAATGTTCTACGAAACATAACACACTACTACATCGTAATGAGTCAGATGATAGCACGCGAAATCAATCTCTCTCATTAGTGACAGTAGGACAAGTTTCGCAACCCGCATTAGAATCACACACACATAACGCGGGCTGCGACGGCGACCCCACCACGCTAGGGCCAGTCGCTAAGCCAGTTCTGTTGTCCACCGTGTTAGTTGAGATAGCCGATATTCATAATAATTATCACACGGCACGCGCACTTCTCGATAACGGTAGTACACGATGTTTTATCACAGATGCGTTATGTAATCAATTACTCACACAAAAAATACAGTCCACTTATAATATAACAGGTGTAGGTAACTCAGTTTCCCAGGTCACACAGACCTGTAATGTTAGAATTAGGTCCCTGGTAGGTTCCTACACTACACACATACATTGTTTAATTTTACCTTCCATAACTTCACAATTACCAGCCGTGTCTTTATCTAAAGATGGTCTTAACATTCCTGTAAACATTCAGTTAGCCGATCCCTATTTCTTCGAGTCTCAACCTATAGACATATTGATTGGTGCTGACCACTTCTGGGATCTTCTGGAAAATGGAAGATTTCGGTTGAAAAATGGTCCATACCTACAAAACACTAGATTAGGGTGGATCATTTCAGGGCCTTTGAATACTCGCCCACATAGTTCTCATGTTTCATGTAACGTCACATCGTCATTGGATGAGCAGTTGAGGAAATTTTGGGAGCTCGAAGAGATAGGCAGATCGACTGATCTCCACAGTAATGAGGAGCAGGCTTGCGAGGATCATTTTATAAAGACCACCACACGTGGTTCTGACGGCAGGTTTTGCGTTTCCATGCCTTTGAAGGAGTCCCCTGACGCATTGGGTGACTCATTCTCTCAGGCAGAACGTCGTTTCTACGCACTAGAGAAACGTCTACAACGCACACCGGCCTATAACCAATTATACATGCAGTTCATCCATGAATACGTCGCATTGGGTCACATGTCACGCATCTATGCATACGACAAACCACACTACGTCTTACCACACCACGGTGTATTCCGCGAGCACAGTACTACCACTAAACTACGAGTTGTTTTCGATGCAAGTGCAAAAACCACGACCGGCAAATCGCTCAACGACATACAACGCGTAGGTCCAGCAATACAGGGTGACTTGTTTGCTATTTTGCTTCGGTTTAGACAACACAGGTGGGTAGGATGTGCAGACGTCGAAAAGATGTTTCGCCAAATTCTGAAAGACCCGAATCAGCGAAATTTACTTTTAATTCTATGGCGTGACAATCCCACAGACCCATTGGAAATTTACAGGCTCAATACTGTCACGTACGGTACCGCATCCGCACCGTTTACTAGCGTACGTTGTTTAAAACAGCTGGCATTAGAATGTTCTGAGCCATTGATTCGCACAATCATTCAGGATGATTTTTTTGTCGACGATCTGGTGACCGGTGCTGACAGTATTGAGGCTGTAAAATACATAGCCAAGGAAACAACAAATGTCCTACAGAGTGGTTGTTTTCCACTTCGCAAATGGATCTTCAATTTTGATCATGACACACAAGATTTTCCGTCTCATTCCAAGGAACTTTCACTAGGGGAAAACGCACATCACAAAACCCTAGGTTTAGGCTGGTATAATCAGTCTGATACTTTGCATTTTCACACTGAATACACAAATGACAACCGGCAATTAACGAAACGCATCATATTGTCGGAAGTCTCTAAAATTTTCGATCCGTTAGGGTTACTCAGTCCTTATGTCATGACTGCAAAGGTTTTACTTCAGAAACTATGGCTATTGAAATTAAGTTGGGACGATAAGTTACCTAGTGACGTCACACACAGTTGGGCACAGTTCGCAAACGGTATAGCATTGCTAAGTACATTACGAATACCGCGACACGCGATAGGTATCGATGCTACTCGTATAGAACTACATTTATTTACCGATGCCTCACAAACGGCTTACGGCGCGTGTGCCTACATTCGTTCCATCACAGGCAATTCCATAGTTACAACGAAGTTACTGTGCTCTAAAGGAAAGGTTGCACCCTTGAAGCCCGTCAGTATACCACGATTGGAACTGTGCGGCGCCCTATTAGGCGCGCAGTTATATGAAAGAATCACAAAGTCACTTCGTTGTACCTTTGACAGTGTCACATTTTGGACAGATTCCACTATTGTAATCGGTTGGTTACGCATGAATCCTAATTCTCTAAAGCCTTTTGTACAAAATAGGGTCGCGGAGGTACACGAATTAACAAAGGATATGCCCTGGAACCACGTATCTGGTAGGGAAAACCCGGCGGATCTAGTATCACGCGGTGTGACCATGGATATACTTAGTTCATGCACGCTTTGGTGGGAAGGGCCGTCTTTCCTTTCGGATCCGTCATTTAATATAGCCGATCGAAATAGTTCTGACCACACAGATTATACAACACTTGATTTACCAGAGGTAAGATCTCAAGCACATATCCATAAAATCTCTGATACGGACAGTTGGTTTCCATTCCATCGTTTCACTCGGTTCAGTCACATGAGACGTGTTTGTGCCTATATGTTACGTTTTGTGCATAATGTGCGAAACAAAGCCGCTAAGCGTACTGGCTCATTGAACGTCAGCGAGTTGAACGAGGCACTAACTATTCTAACCAAGGCGTCACAGTCACAATCATTCCCCGACATTTTAGATAGTTTAACTAAACACAAAACCTTAAATCACTCACACAATTTAATAAAATTAAATCCATTTATAGATGAACAAAATCTAATCAGAGTCGGGGGACGTTTGTGTAATTCAACAGAGTTTTCGTATAGCAAGAAGCATCCATTATTATTATGCAGCAAGCACACATTCACACGGTTACTGTTTCACGCTGAGCATGAGCGACTAATGCACGCCGCGCCGCAGGCCCTCCTGTACACACTCAGAGAGACGTGGTGGCCGGTGGGAGGGAGAAATCTCGCCAAACAAGTTGTGCATAGTTGTGTTCGATGCGCTAGATTCCGTGCCAAGCCTATTGCACCTATTATGGGTAATCTACCTGCGCAACGCTTGTCTCCAGGGTTTCCTTTTATAACCACAGGTGTGGACTATGCGGGACCAGTTCTTATATTGAACCGTAAGGGCAGGGGTGCTAGAACCGTGAAGGCATACATATGCATATTTATATGTTTCACTACTCGCGCGGTTAGCTTGGAACTTGTAGGTGACTTGTCAACAGACGCATACCTATTAGCTCTCAAACGTTTTGTCTCGCGCAGAGGAAAACCGTCACACATTTTTTCAGACAACGGAAGTAATTTCGTTGGCTTAATGAATTTATTTTCAAAATTCCTTTCCGAATGTTCACAAAATATTATAGATTACGCTACTTCACAAGATATTAAATTCAGTTTTATTCCCCCTTACGCTCCGCATTTTGGTGGATTATGGGAAGCTGGGGTAAAATCATGCAAACATCATTTGCGCCGAGTTGTGGGAAATTCGCACTTAACGTATGAGGAGTTCAATACTGTTTTGACACAAGTGGAAGCATTCCTGAACTCCCGTCCTCTTAGTCCTATGTCCACAGATCCCCATGACTTTCAACCCCTATGCCCAGCTCACTTCTTGGTTGGCCGTCCGCTGACAGCGCCGGTCTGCGAGGACCTGATCGACAAATCTCCACACCGTCTCTCACGCTATCAACGAGTGGAGCAGATTCGTCAACACTTCTGGAGCAGATGGTCCACAGAGTACGTTTCCGAGATGCAGACCAGGACGAAGTGGAAGGCCAGGCAAGCTGATCTGAAACCAGACACACTGGTACTCATAAAGGATGATCACGCACCGCCGCTGAAATGGTGTCTTGGCCGTATCATCAGCACTGTTCCAGGCAGCGACGGAGTTGCACGAGTGGCGGATATCCAGACCGAGAAGGGGGTCATAAGAAGGGCATTCTCCAAGATTTGTCCACTGTGGGATACTGAAGCTGAGTGAACACGTTGAAAGACCGTCTTTCAAAGCCGGGAGGATGTTCACGCAGTATGTTGTCAACCTGCGTGTTGCTATAACACAAGCTTTAGGCGCTTCTTCTTTGGGGTACCTACTTACGCACGACAATCAAAATTAGCACGTCACCTTCGGACGGCCAATGAGAGGTCCTCAAAGAGGTCATCTAAGAAGCACCAATAGGAGCAGTCTACGAAGACTTCCGAGTGCCACTTCGCGGAACGTTAAAATCGCTCGGTTTTTCTTCAATACTAACACACTTGAATCGACCTTGCTCTGTATAGCTTCATTCTCAAGCTTTAAGTTCTGACGAGTCCCTATTGTACAAATCACTAACTCAAAAGCAATAAATCATTTTCTATTCTGGAGTCACCAAGAAGTTATCATTTCACACTCAACCACAACTACACCTTGAAGAGGAACACGCATAACGCACGAACAAGTATACCATGAAGTATTCCGCCGCACTATAGGATGTTGTGCCCATATTGCAAGCGTACTATACTCTTTATCCTGGGCCAGACATCAAGAAAATAATGATACACATGCGGCTTTCTTGGACAATGTAATTTTAGATATTGATGAAGCTGAATAAACATAAAAAAAATGTATCTATTTTATTTTCTCCTCCCTAAAACCACAAAGTTAAGTTTTTTTAATAGATAGATTACATTTTTTTATTAATATTCTTTCATGATCCCCATCAGCCACAGTAATGCGCCACTTACCATTGAAAAGTATAACCATTTGTCTTTGATTCCCGCCATATTTCATTTCTGTACGCCGTAGGTATATTTTTCACACTAAATGGGCCATGACCTTTGTGATCAGAATTATGTTGTCAACGTCGGTACTCGCCTTAATACACAGAATAGTAAGTACAGACGCTAGCACATAGAGCTACCCGAAACTGTCAAATTTTCCCAATCAACTTTGAACCTTATGCTTTAGCGATAAAGTTGAAAATCTATTAAAGAAATTTGACAGATTGTCGTAGCTTGATGTGCTGGCGTCTGACCATAAACACCTTTTATTTTCAGGGATAATCCAGTGGTAAGCCAGCCTCTCCTTTTGGACAACCCCACTCTTCTCCAGACAACCAACTACAGAAGCAACAAACGTACAATTGTTCTCGTTCATGGACGGTCGGAATCTGTAATTTCTGATTTTAACAGTGTACTTATTCCAGGTAAGTAATTTATACTTCTTAACAGTTAGGTATCCCATTTTGACAGCATGTTGTTATTTCTTCACATATCTTACAGACAAGGTTCTTTTAAGACAGCCTGCACAACAGCTTTTAATGTTCCCACTGCTGGGACTCAAGTCTCTTCTCTTCGAGACGGAGTGAGCAGTAATCTGCCACGCGGGCCCAGTCTTCGAATGTTTGTCTTGTTTGGACATGCTGGTTTCCTTATGATGTTTTCCTTCACCGTTTCGAGAGCAGTGGTGATGAAATTATTTACACAAAGTAAAGTGGCTGGGTTCGAACCCACGATCTACAACTCGTAAGTCTCATTACTACTGAGCCACCACTGCTCTCAGAAAGCCTGCACTGTGCTTGAAATAGAGGTCTCTTGGACATCGTGTTAATATTTCTAAGTAACAAGTAATCACTAACTAATGAATAGAACTATATTGTGATCTTATAAAAAATTTAACTAACAATGTCTCATTTCCAGTATTCCTCGCCGCTGAAGATGTGAACATCATCGTAGTAGACTGGAGTCTTGGAGCCAGTGCTATTGACCCTAGGATCCTCAACCGTAACACCATTGCTTCTGGTGTAGCGGTGGGAGCGTTCATAAACTGGGTGAACCAGGAGTCTGGCTCCACCCCTGTCCTCTACCATATTGTTGGACACGGTGTCGGAGGCCACCAGGCTGGTGTTATTGGCAGGAACGTTGATGGAGATGTTGCGTACATTACAGGTGAGATTTTGAAAAAATAAGTTGGAAAATAAACTGAATACATTTTTGTAGGTAATAATGATGATAGATAACAAAAACAATTAGATTGGCCTTTAAAGTAGTTGTTCTCAACATAATTCCAGCCCTGGACCCTGCTTTCCTCGGTTGGGCGAGCCACCCCGATCGCTTCAACGCTGACGATGGACAGTACACCGAAGTGATTCATACGAATTATGGCATTAATGGCTTCCTAGCAGACCTCGGTGACGTCGACTTTTACCCGAACGGTGGTATATCCATGCCTGGCTGCGACTCCCACGCTTGTGACCATGCAAGGAGTTACTTTTACTTTGCGGAGTCTATTACTTCAGGAGGGTTCACTGGAAGGCAGTGCGTTAACTATTTCGCTGCTATTTTGAACACGTGTGACGTTTTGCCTGGTAGTCTACAGATGGGAGGACTAAAGCCTAAAATTGGGTAAATATTTTGGAATATTTGTTAATTTGAAATTACTTGCCATTCATCATCCATCTAGTACTTCATCATTCATTCATTCATCTAGTACTTTCCCAATAACGAGTTTGTACAACACCTTGCTCTACTGTTTTTATTATACTTCCAACATAAACATATGACAGATGGTTGGTGCCATCAAAACCTGGATGAGGCTGACACAGGAGCGCGATGAATGGCACAAAAAAGAGAGGTCTATGCCCAGGGCTCTAATTCACTATGACCATTTAATGATTCCTTACTCGACTACAACAATTCTTTAGCTAATCACACATCACACCAAATTCTCGTTCATTTCGCGCGGTTTCGTTCATTGTGTCATAGATAATACGTTACGAGTAGTGGGTGAAGTCGGGCTGGCAAGGGAATCTGGTATCGGACGATCCAGCCAGCACTTTCTCGTTGTTCATGGTTTGACCAGGGAAACATGAGTCGGCTGGAAATTGTAATGGCTCTTCGACTTCGATCGGAATACATTCCCCAATGTACAGTTTTGCATTTCTCATGGGTAAAGTTGCGTCATCAAATTGTCCAGAGTGTAATATAGTGGAAGACACTTACCATATACTGATGGAGTGCGTCCGGAACGAGGCCGAAAGAGTCATACTGTTATCCAAGTCACTGGATGTTGGAAGGTGTAATAGCATTCTTCGGGCTATGGATGATGACAATCTAAGATTGCCCTTGCAAATTAGGAAAAATTGTCAATGCTAGATTCTACAAACAATTATGTTTTCTTTTTCAGGAGAACTGGTGTATACTTGCTGGAAACAAACGCCTCCCCTCCCTTCTCGCAAGATTGAAGAAAACAACACATAAACCCTCAAAATTATTTATTACTACTATCTAGTCACTTGCATCACAAAAGTTTAAAGCAATAAATAGGATACTGATTCATTACAAGCATGAGAACTGAAGTTTATAACCTAAGATAAATGCGATTTTGTATCTAACAATGCGCTTGAGTGAGTTATCACAATTGATTAGGATGTTTTAAGCTTTTGGGACCCCTTCTTTGTGAAGACTCTGTTGGGTTTTCTTGGGGCAAGGAACTGCTTGATTCAGTGGAACTGACTGGTTTAACGGAAGTACTATTAGTGTTCGGGGCTTCTAAAAGACTGCTGAGTAATGCAATGCTTTGCTGTGCAGTTTGATACACTCCGGCAAAGAACTTGTTTGGATCAAATTCAACATCCTCGCCATCTTCACTGGTGTCATCTGTATTGTCTTCTGCTTCCACAGCTCTGGAATTATTAATTAAGTCATAAATTTGAATAATTATCTCATGAAACCTTTCATTCAATAAAAAATACACAACACACGGAAAATAAGTGGTTTTATTCGAGAAACTTTTAATCGTGGAAATTATATCCTTATTTCCGCGAACATATATTTCAGAATGTTATTTTTGTTATTCTATACGTTGTGATTATCACGTTAATCCAAGATTTAGACATTAAAAAATATATCTTTAGTAGTTGATAACGACATTGATAAACGAGGGGCTTATGGCCACCATCGTAATCCACAAAGATGATTTATGTCTTTTACTGTCTACGAAGGAATTGATTTTATAAATAAACTTTGGCCGTGAATTATGTATCGGCAAACGACTAAGGAGATTGGGCTATAACATACTCGCAAGTAAGGACTGTGTAGGTATTTAGCTAACTGAAATCCAGACCTAATCACCGAAAGCAGTTATAGCAAAAATAGACGTACTGTTAAATATTCCATTTTCTACAGTAGGTACTTTCTTTCTGTTCGTTTCAAATGCTGACAGAATAATCTATTGATATTTATTTAGCTTACGTTTCTTTCGGTGGTTCCGTCATTTCCATTAAACTCTCGTTAGCCATGAAGCAGCCTAGTGGAACCTTCCTTTGGGACGCGAATATAGTCCCAGGTTCAAGGTTGACGCAACCTCGGAGACCATCGGCGGTAGGAGCAATGTGAGTGAAGGTGGCGCACATTTGGAAGAGCACGCCCATCACAAGGCACAGAGGATCTGGGTTTGATGCTGTAAGAGAAACAGTAGAAAAATTAGAAGGCATGAGTTAAAACCAAATGAAAATACACAAAACGTTTTTTCTCTATTTAACAGAACCTACAAGGTATCAGAAAAACCTACATTCAATTTACCTATACCGGCATTACGAAATAAGTTATTTGTAGTTGAAAATCATTAAAAAAACAAATGACGGCGATGACGCATGCGTAATACGATACTCGCGTGATGTTAATGTTATTGTTTATCAAAACTTTGAAACACACAATGGTATATTATATGTCATTCGATTCAGTATGAATGGGGCTATTTTTTAGGTAAATAAAAAAATACGGTCATCGCTTTCGATTTTGAATTAAAATTATTTTAATTTTGAATTTTCGTAATGTAAACAATCATTAAAAATAAGCAATAAAAAAAAATCAAAGTCTCTCAAAGTTACGAAACAAGTTTTGTAATCTACCCTGGTCTATCTACTTGAAGAAACAGCCATTAGTTTAACAGCGGTCCATAGAATTTTTTCTGTACGAGTCGTTTAAAAGTGGCAAGGGCGCCCCGCGGCTCAAAATAAAAAATGTTCGGGAACAATACAAGACGTAATCACGTGGTGCGGGACATCCCGGTGGATAAACAAAAACTATAACGCGACTACTGAAAAATCACGCTATAAAAAGTATGAAACAAGAAAATATTCTCATCTGATATTGTTACGTACAAACTATTCAATATTTATCGTCTATTAAATAAACAACTTACACGTGATATTATTTTAATATAAATACATATTCATAGATCACTATGAATATGTATTTCCACAGTTATCTTCAGAACATCAGTTCTGAAGATAACTGTGGTTGTATGCCACTTTTCCTCAAAGCTTACGATCGAGCTTACTACTGTTTAGAATGTATTGTTTTGTTAGGGTAGGTGACATACGACCACTCGACTACAAACACGAGAATCTATACTACTAATATTATAAAGCTGCAGAGTTTGTTTGTTTGTTTGTTTGTTTGAACGCGCTAATCTCTGGAACTACTGGTCCGATTTGAATGATTATTTTAGTGTTGGGTAGTCCATTTATCGAGGAAGGCTATAGGCTATTTTTTTCTTCAAAATTAGGGATCCGTAATAAAATTGCTATTTTGTAACACAAGGTGTAAAATCGAAAACCTATTTTTGCGTGCGCTGCAAAAACTATTGACAATAGAACAAAATAATGTACTACGGGTTTGTAGAGCCCATTAAGACCTACAAAAAAGTCCGCAAGAACATATGTCTAGCTATCATGGTTTAATCACAATAACCGATTTTGTGTTCAAAATAATTATTAAATCGTCTGAAGAAAAAAAAACTACGTTAAATATGTATCGTAATATTAATCTTTATCAAAATTAAGCATTATGTTATCAAGAGTATTTATGAAGAAGTAAAATACTTTTTGTTTCATCTCAATCGGATATTTCGTTTAAAAGTTATCACGTGTGTAAGATGTTAAGAGTTGGTACCTATTAAGGAGTTATGGGCCATAGAGTTTTTTATCTATACTAATAATAAGGCTGAAGAGTTTGTTTGTTTGAACGCGATAATCTCTTTAACTACCGGTCAGATTTGAATTCTTTTTGCATTTGATAGCCCAATTCTTGAGGAAGGCTATAGGCTATTTAACATCACGCTATGACCCTTAGGAGCCGAGCAAAAAGAAAAAAACTCAGAGTGAACGGTAAGCGAATACGAAGTGTTGCGACGCGACGGGGTGGGGGTACTAGAAATTTCACGCGGACGAAGTCGCGGGCAGAAGCTAGTATTTAATATGACGTCACATAGCCTTTCCAGCGGACGATCAAGATGCTTCCAACGATACCTCATTTGTCAAATTATGACAAGTATTTTAGAAGTTATGAGGGAACAGATGAACATACATACATACATATTGGTCAAAATCATAACCCTCCTTATTGCTTCGCCGTAGTCGGGTAAAAATGATTACTAGCGAATGAAAGATAATAATGTAACTTCATTATGAGCCACAGCTTCCGAAGTAAATGAACGCACAAAGGAAGTGTATGCCGAGAGAGAAACAGGCATTGCACTCGACTTTCTCGCGAATTCATCCGAGAAACTTCTAGATGAAAATATAGGCGATTGAAGCTGCTCAAGTGGCGGAACAACTTTCTTTAGAAATGCGGGTTAGCGCCCTTATTGAAAGTTCTATTCGAACAAACCAATAGATGTGGTAACAGATTAGAAAATTATTTAAAGTCAAGAACGTGTCGTTCCCAATAGACTCTACAAAATAAGATACTATGGTCGGTGAAATGAATTTGAAAACTTGAAGATACCATGAAAAATAATTAACGTACCTTGTATTTTTTCATAATCAACTTTCTTTCCATGTGAGATTTGTACAAAAAAGCCTTCATCCTTCGAAAGATACCTCATGTGGATGCATTCTGAAAAGTATAAAGAAAACATTTATTAATACCTATTAAATAAATAAATAAAATATAATAATAAATGAGGAACCATAGAAAAAGAAAAACATTTTCTAGAAACATTTTGAATAATACATTATTTCGATGGAAAATTAGTTCAGATATCGGATTTTCTTCCATGTTATATTAAAGAAATACGTACTTGCTCCTGATGGGTCATAGGAGGTGATGTTCTGGTCGATGCAGCAGGCGCAGGCCGGCCCCTTGCACTTCCACTTGCAGGACGGGTCCTCGCGAGGCTCTGCGGCCTCTGGTACTGCAGGGTCTAAGAGCTTCTTGGCATCTTCTATGTTCAGGAAATCTGTGAACAAAACCAAAAAAAATATTTACTTAGTATTCAAAACTTTTTGTTTTGAATCTTAACGCTATTTTATTACAGCATAATTATTCTAATAAGGCGATTGAGGTCCCCATTTATTTATTTATCATTATGAAATGATAGTAACGTTATTGTTTGAGGGGCCCGTGGCTAAATAATAACAGCCGCACAGGTCGATCGATCAGGTTAAGCTACGCTTGCCGTGGTAGGTCTGTGGATGGGTGACCATCTTTAAATACCGAGACCCCTCCGTGCCTCGGAAAGCACGTTAAGCCGTTGGTCCCGGCTTTCATTCGTGGATCTTTGACAGTCGTTACGGGTCGTCAGAAGGCCGAAAATCTGACAACCAATCTTACCAAGGGGTATTGTATTACCCAGTAACTGGGTTGTGGAGGTCAGATAGGCAATCGCTCCATGTAAAATACTGGTATTTAGCTGCATCCGGTTAGACTGGAAGCCGACCCCAACATAGTTGGGAAAAGGCTAGGCAGATGATGAGTAACGTTATTGTTTGCTAGGGATGTATTTTTTGTCTTCCTTCATATTTGAAGGAGAGCTGATGGTGTCAGCGCTGAAAGATCTTATGGTGGAGCCTCAAACATGACGGTAACAGCGATAACTTGAAGTAGAATTTACTCTAGATTGAACACTTTTCTCTTTGTAACATGCGACCCGTATATACGATTGTGTTGGATGTACTCCTAATTGGATTTTATTATATTGTTAGTATTGTTACGCTTTCTAATCATAATATAGTGGATCTCTAAGATAGGTGTTGCATGCTAAGCCGTTGCCTAGGTATCTATATTAAATTAAGTTAACTGTCTCTGGCTATTTGAAATAATACCTAGTAAATTTAATAGCATAAGTTTTAGAGTACGAAAGAGGTCCTCAAAAAAATAGTGGCATTCCGAAAGTGCCGAGTGTGTCGACAGAAGTGAAAACAAAACACAAACGGAATACTTTGCCATCACTCACTGACATATCGGATATACATTAAAACCGAGTACATCCCGAGGACAGCCGAACACATCCGAAGCGGGTATTTTTTTAATCGACTTATAAACAAAACACGCGCGGTGTCGCTTACGGTAACAGTGGCGCGATTTCAATGGTTTTTTCCCATCTCAAAAAATGCCCAACTCGCCTAAAGAAGTTTTCACTTCAAAAAAACTTTTGTATGAGAAAAGACTTTTCCAAAACGCAGATTTTTTTTTTAACGTGGGAACGAGAATGCCATCAAATATGAATAGAAACTAATTAAAATTAAGTTTGGTTTTTCGGGAAGGTGATGGATTTTTAACTAGACTTATTTATGATTTTTTCCCTTCAAGATCCCGATTGAATGCCGTAATTACAGAAAAAAATAAGAAGCCATTGTGACTCGCGTGGATCCCCATTCCGGCCATACGAAGGATTAATGAAAACACTTATATTTATATTAATGTATAGGCACATTAACCGATTGAATGCCGTAATTACAGAAAAATATAAGAAGCCATTGTGACTCGCGTGGATTTCCGTTCTGGCCATACGAAGGAAAAACACTTAACGTATATTTTCTGGATAGCAGTACTGACAAAACTAATTATAGACTTTTCGTGACAAATAACCGCACTTCAGTTAAATACATAATCATAAAGTAGGAAAAATATCCGTCAAATGCAGCGGGTGACATGACAAGTCAAAAAATATTCGCAGCCAAATATTGTTTTGTCACTTTCACGCATGCGTAGTTCTAACTTTCACTAGTTAGGTGCGCTTGCGCCTTTGTTCATGGTTTATTGTTACTGTAGATGATGGAACAATGTCTATTTTGACTTGTTATGTAAGACACGTGTCACGGTAGGTAAGCTTTCTTTTGTTTTTGATTGGCGTTTGATTGTAGACAAATGTTGTGTTGCTCTGGGTATGAAAGCGTGACATGGTTTCTGTTTTTACAAGCTTTTATTCAACTTGCCTTAACTAACCAACTAGGTATAGTTAGTTAGTTAGTATGTATTCGTTGGTTTGTAATGGTCAAATCTCGCAAGCTGAATTAGAACCACTTCCTCTTATCCTTCTACATGTTGATTCAGTTTCGAAGACAATGCATCTTTTTTTTGGTATGATGGCCTTTTTGGCTACTGATAGACAGACTGACGAACAGACGAACGGGTGGACGGACGGATGGACAGCGTAGGCTTAATAATAGGGGCCCATTGGCACACTTTGGGTACGGACCCCTAAAAATGTGTACCTTTACTCATAAAAGTGAGGTTGTAAAAATATTTAATTTTTACATCCTCTAGTTTCTTAATAAGTAGGTACTAATATTAGGATCTTGTCTATATTTTGTTTTCACAGAAAAATGGGCAATTAAACGAATCACGATTTACGTAAACAGGTAACATAAGCATTTTTTTAAGGTCCGTGTACCTATCTTCAAATTTTATTATTCAAGTATCGTATTACTGGGATGAAAGTATCGTACAGTCAACAGCAAAAGTAGATGATCAAAGTCAAAAATTCAATACTAATGAACGGAGTTCGCGTCAGAACTGTGTGGCGTCGAAGTGATTCAAAAGTATTCTACGTAGTAAGTATTCTAAGTAGTAGTACTTTGACGCCACACAGTTCTGACGCGAACTTCGTTCATTAGTATTGAATTTCTGATTTTGACCATCTACTTTTGCTGTTGACTGTACGTATGTCCAAGACTCATCGAAACTATTTGGAATATTAAAACAGAGCAAACCCACTACAAAATATTGGACGTCTTTTAAAACCCTTTGATAATTCCCTATGCCCTTTGCGCTAATTTAATTCGACTATAGGCGCCGATTCCCTTGTTCACAAACTAAACTAAATTTTAGTTCATTGCATCTTTTTCTTTCTATTTCATTAAGAAAAGGACAGAAGATAAATATTAGTTTAGTCCTTTCAAATTGAGATACCCCATAGACAAGTTTAGACGTGATTAAAAAAATTTACTACTAAAATACGTCAATTTACGTTAGGCGCTGACTAAGTTGACAGGACTAAGCTAATATTTATCTTCTGTCCTTTTCTTAATGAAATAGAAAGAAAAGATGCACTGAACTTAAATTTAGTTTAGTTTGTGAACAAGGGAATTAGCGCCCATGCCTGCCTTCCAAACTTTACCTAGTAAATGTATGTTTAAAATGCATGACGGTTTATTGTAGCGGTAGCTATGAAGGGAGCTATCATGGACAAGCTATTATTCAATGTTTGAATATTATTATACTTAACACAAGTTTCTCCTGGAAACATTTTCAACAATAAAGTACAAGACATGTACCAAGTTCCTTATGTACAACGGTTCATTAAATTAAAACAAATAATGAATGCAATATTCATTCACAACATATCTGTTATTCATTAGACGCAACCTTAATAGCTTCCTGTCGCACACAGCTGTCAATCACACTTAGATACTTTAATCAATTCAAGCCAATTGTTACCTTAATACATACACTTTCTAATGAGGTACTTAGAAGATCAAAAGTACTTACCCAAAATGTTTGCACAGTGGGCAACTGCAATTACAGCGAGCACCAAAGAAAGCGTGAGTTTGACCGACATGTCGATCAGCTGTCACTGTCACGGATCTCGACGTAAAACGAACGAAAAAGACGATTTATTTTATACCGCGTTTTATAAAGGAGCTAGGCTTGTGTGCTTGGAGAAGGCGACCGTCGCAAGCGTCGGCAATATACTGCTCCTTCCCAGAGATCTCGCTGCGGCCGTTTCACCTCGCTCACAATAGAAGGTGAAATTTAAATAAAGCATAACGTAGTATTATAACGACATGCATCAGTGAGATGCATTGAGAAAGCGGCTGTCATCCATACTCCCCTTAATTCAGCCATGTTTGTTTTAGTATTCTGGAAACTACAGTATTTTGTACATTTTAGTACGTAGGTACTTGGGTATAATGTAGGAGCTCGAAACTTGTTTGTTCGCTTTCTCCCGGTCGTTATAGCCGCTCCAATGTGTTTATAAGGCAAACAATAAAAGTGGTGACTAATACGTTTCTCATAATGATGATAGTGTGTTTAGAGAAATTTAAGTGTACGTACTTACCCTGTTAAGCACTTGTGCACAATTTTTAGAACTTATTTGCATTTGTTAAATTTCTAGAAGGGTTGTTTATTATAGATAGCTTTTCTTTTTCGTTTTAGGGTTCCGTACCCAGAGGGTAAAAACGGAACCCTATTACTAAGACTCTACTGTCCGTCTGTCTGTCACCAGGCTGTATCTCATGAACAGTGATAGCTATAGACAGTTGAAATTTCACAGATGATGTATTTCTGTTGCCGATATAACAACAAATAAAAAAACAGAATAAAATACTTAAATATTGAAAGGGCGCTCCCATACAACAAACGTGTTTTTTTCGGCGTTTATGCCTTTTGGTACGGAACCCTTCGTGTGCGAGTCCGACTCGCACTTGGCCAGTTTTTTTACTTATTCTTTTAAGTAGAATATACAATTTGTAAAAAAATATTATTCATTCAATCGTTACTGCTATCGATATCGGTGTGAATTTAATTTGCATACTGGTTTTTAATAAGTTAAACTGTATTATAGATTAGATAAAATACTCTTTATAATGCACAGTCAACAAAAGAGATAAGTATGCAGGATCGTCGGATATAGTTGTTTAGTAAGAAACCGATGGATGTTGTCGACTGAAATTTAATTTGATAAATGAGCTGTTTGTTTTGTATAAATTAAATTAAATTTTATTCGAGAACATCCATCGGTTTCTTACTAAACTTCAACTATATCCGACGATCCTGCATACTTATCTCTTCTCTTTTTATCGCTAAAAGCGATCTTTTAAAGATAACCTTTGCATGGATTAAGGGAGAAAGGAGAGACAATAATGCAGGTAGTATGTGGTATACTATTTACATATATATAGTAAATACATACAACCTACTTTTTTATATAGATAAATAATATAATCATTCTTAACTAAGCGAAATCAATTTAACTGTGTCGTTCTATATGATGTCTTTGAAGATGATGTTATTAGTGACACAATATCCTAGGAAAGTAGTTTGTGAATTTTATTTATATGCCGTGGAAACATACGAGTAGTCTGCGAATTTTCCAGCCAGTAGGAAAACAAAAGATAAAAAAATGCTGTAGTTCAGTAGAATCAACTGGAATAGAATCAATGGCTTGACTTTTATGGCATGTGGTACCGTATAGGTCCTGTATAGGTATGGCACTACACTGTACATTAAAGCATATAGCAATATATGATGCTGCATGTGTGTGTGCTATTAAACTAATAAATATCAAGGAGAGACAAGTGAGAGACAGAGCTAAATATTTTTTTTTTTTTTTTAATTAACTTAGAGCACAGAACGACCCATTATAACTTGAATTTTTGGGACTGAAATTTTAATAGTGTTAACTTTCGTTTACAGAGATCTATAGAGATCTACCTACGTTTTGGAATGGGCAACTAGCTTCAACTTTCTGACTAACTGACAGACTATTTAATTTTGACAATTCAAAAGTGCCTGTACAAGGTTTAATTGAAATAAATGCTTTGAGTTTCAGTTTGAAGAATAAATACGTCAGTTTGACATATTTTCTATAAAAAAGCTGCCAAACTGTCATTTTTTCTTGAGATAAAAGTTATCAGAAGGTCAAACCCCGTAATTAAAAACGCTCAAAATCTAGTCGCAATCTCATATCAGCGGCTATCAATGTCAAAAACTTGTCAAAAATGTAGGGAAATTAGAGGTATTTTTGGCAGATTGAGACCGAGATCGTTCGTTCGTTCGTCGTTGAGGCTGTGAACGTTCTTAAACGTTGCAATGTTGCAAAAAATCGGCATTTACTGAAAGAACAGCTTTTTAAATTTCTTACAATAATACTTAACAACGACGTCAAACAACAAAAAAGGAACATGTACGTAGAAAGCTAGTGTTATTCTGGTTCGTCTGCATGTCTGTCTGACGGTGCACAGTCAGGTGCGCGCGCGCCACTGCCCCACTTGCGGGTCGTTGTCTTGAAGACGTTGTAGACCACGTTACGTGATAGAACTGGCGATGCTGTTAGATTGTTACGTGGTGTGAGAATTATTTGGTTTATTGATAAAACATTGAATTGGTCTCATCATCTGCCTAGCCTTTTTCCCAACTATGTTGGGGTCGGCTTCCAGTCTAACCGGATGCAGCTGAATACCCGTATTTTATGAAGCGACTGCCTACCTGACCTCCACAACCCAGTTACTGGGTAATACGATACCCCTTGGTAAAGCTGGTTGTCAGACTTTCGGGCTTCTGACTAACTAACTAACGACTGTCAAAGATCCACGAATGACAGCCGGGACCAACGGCTTAACGTGCTTTCCGAGGCCCATGCCTCAGAGGTCACGGTATGTAAAGATGGTCACCCATCCGCAGACCAACCGCGGCAAGCGTATCTTAACCTGATCGATCGACCTGTGCGGCTGTTATTGTTTAGCCACGGGCCCCTCAATTGTCAATCATTGAATTGGTCTATGAGTTGAAAATAAGGCAATATGCTCTTCATAGCGAAGTAAATCTTCGTATGACTCTTTGTATTGCAAGTTATGAGGTGCTGTGCACACATCTTTACATATAAAAATATAGTAACGAAGTTAAAACTAAACATTGAATATTTGTGAAAAAAAGTCATTGCTACAAGGCCAGAACGAGTCAGATGCCGAAAATATAGAGTTTTTATCCATTTGTCTGGATGTATGAGTATGTTCCGGATTGGCGCAAAAACGGCTGAAAGGATTTGGTTGAAAGACACATAGATAGTTTATAACTTAGACTAAGTAACACATAAAGGACTCTCAATCCCGATAGCACATTCCCGTGGGATATTTCCCGACATACACACGGGTGGGGCCGCGGGCAAAAGCTAGTTTGATAATATATAAATATAGGTACTTCTACATTTACATGTAGTCTTTAGGCAGAGGGCAGAAAGATAAAGATGCATTTATTTGGCAAAAAAAAATAAACAAAAGAAGCTGGGGTGTAGTCCATCTTTATGTTGGAGAAAATTAATACTATTCTTGATCATTTCTTAAACTATTTAGTAGGTATGTAAGTCATCAATCAGTTAATTATTTATTCACAATGTTATGGAATATCATCGTATCGAGTATATTTACATAACATACATACGTAATCAGCCTATAAGGTTCCCACTGCTGGGACACAGGCATCCTCTCTGGAAGAGGGAGTGGGTCACGGGGCCCGCGCACGGGCACGCGGGCCCAGTATGGATTTGCAGATGTCACTTGTCTTCAAATTTTTGGGTTCTAGGACATGCCGGTTTCCTCACAACGTTTTCCTTCATCGTTTTGAGAGCAGTGGCGAATATCGAGTATCTTTACAATAATACCTAAAATTAATTCCTCGGAGTGCCTTTGCAATTGCATTTGATGCACTGTGTGATGCACGTACGTATTTCCAAGTTCATAAACGTGCAAGCTATTGAAGAACAACTTTTATTAGCAACCAGCTATAAAAACAAGACTCGTTATATTACTTCAATAAATTCTAAAATAATAATATTGGCCAGTCAAAAATAACGTAACTAACTTTATCATTTAACTTTATTATTTATATTTTATGCACGTATTAATTTCCGGTAAGGTTTTCTTGAAAATTAATTAATGCCCAACATCCACGTCAACGGGACGTCAACGAGAACGAGACGACGACGGCCGAAGTAACGATACATACCTACTTTTAATTTTATTTAAGAAATCAGTTGTCCTAATAGTACATTTAAGAACTCATGCTTCTGTTGTACTTGTTTATCTTAGTACAGGCATCATACCTACTTTATAACCTACCTATACCAATTTCTATTTTTGCATAAATATTTTTTTTTCTTTATTTTAAGGGCTTTATCGCCGGGCAATAACGTCACCCTGTAACATCAACACAATCAACTAAACCTAAAAACAGATAGCACTACACTTACTAAACAAAGAATGCCAGTTTGTACAGTATCCTAGCTTGTTCCGATAAAGGACATGCCAGGATAGCATTACACTCTCCAATATCATACGTATTTATAGGTCCCAGCAAATTAAATCATAAAGCCCCATTCCGCACACACTCCATCAAAACATGTTGCACATCTTCGACTACTCCACATTGTTCACAGTTGGGTGATGTTACCTTTTTCATCAGAAAACCGAACTTCCTTGATGGAATGTGACCGGAACGAAGTCTTAGTGCCATAACTATTAGTGCATAAATATTTATATTTATTATTATTTATTATGACCGCGTGTCCACTGCACGCCGTCACCGGGACGTCACGCTCGCCTCGGTTCGAATAATCTCGTTACTCCTTGACGGCCTGTTGAATTTGTGCAGTGGTTATACAGTGTTAGCCTTAAAAAAATGTACCTATTCCGCTATATACAAAAACCTACCTCGAACCTATGTACGGAATTTAATGGAACATAGCTTGATTCCGGGCCAGCATACCTAACTGTTTTTGTACCAATATTCGAACATGCTTTTCGCCGTTTACAGCATGCTAGAAAAAATTTGACTGGCAAGCGTAACTAATTCATTGGCATCAAAATTGATTTATGTAATCGTTTATTGAAACTTAACGTTCATTTTGATAGTGAAATACGTTCGATCATTTATAATGCATTGTGTTTGTGTAATTAAAGCTACTTAGCTCTAGCGTCTCTTCTCTCTCTCTTCTTCTTCTTCTCCCTCTCATTGAGAGGAGGCCTGTGTCCCAGCAGTGGGAACATTATAGGCTGATTATGGTTAGCTCTAGCTTCTGAGCAAATTCATTTGAATTTGCATCAACCTCGTGTCAAGTAGTTAGATTCTAATCAACCAATCACACTAATATTATAAAGGCGAAAGTTTGTGAGTGTGTGTTTATATGTTTGTTACTTCTTCACGCTCAAACGGCTGGACCAATTTTGTTACAATTTTGTGTGGAGGTAGCTGACACCCTGGATTAATATATAGGCCTTTTTTTATCCAAATATTTAAACGGGATCGACATTTACACGGGTGAAACCGCGGGGCGTAGCTAGTAATAACACAACAACGAACAGTTCTCCTGTTGACAGCGATGCGGACGAATGTTTTGATACTCTTCTTTATTTCATTTTTATTCCCCTCCTTTTCTATTGTAAATGTACAGAAGCCAGCACATCAAGCTACCCGAAACTGTCAAATTTTACCAATCAATTTTGAACCTTATTCTTTAGCGATAAAGTTGAAAATTTATTAAAGAAATTTGACAGATTGTAGTAGCTTGATGTGCTGGCGTGTGTACAATAATTATTATTTTAAGTCTGCTAGCTTATATGATATAAATATCGTCTTGTTTGATAATAAAAGGCAAATACAACAAATAACTAAACTAAACTTGACACAAACATCATTTTTAAATTTTCATGAGTGTGCATGTTAGAGGTTTTTATAAAAAAGAGAGTTTTACGTAGGAAGTTGATTCAACGTGTGTTTGTAGGAAGCAGTGGCCCAATTACACGAGAAAGAAAGAAAAGTTGAATATCGATTATGGAGACCGCTTTCAATTGCCTTAGTTGGCGTTCGAGTATTTTTATTGCCTCGTATAAAAGTGCTATTCACGTCCAGGTTAATAAAATATGACCTGTACAGACATACCTTCAGTCCTTCACTGTTAATATGTAATTCCATACCAGTATTGTAAGAGAAATATTTAATGAATAATCTAGTTCTCTGGCACATGGCCAGAGATCGCACAAGACAGGGAGGTTTGCAAGGAAAAAGGGGAGGTCTTTGCCCAGCAGTGAGACACAAAATAGGCTAACAAAAAAAATAAAAATAAATTTAGCTCTCAAGGGTCTTACCACATAAACTTAGGTATTTGTTGAAAGGGTGTCTATTGTCAGTCTAACGTCAAACTCTATACATTAATCTCCTGTTGAATAGTTGTTCACCTCAAATGGCTGCAAAACGCGGTTTTGTAGAAATAAAGTAAATGTTTTTGTTTTTTTTTGGGAAAATTGTGAAGAGGCATTTTGAACACTATGTAAATAAATAAACGGCTTTAGTGAAAACTAAAGTGATTAATACTAATGTTTGCTTTTATTGGCAATCGATTGCTTTTGGGTTTTAAATTTTATGTAAACAAAACACTGTTAAAAAAGCTTAATATCAGCTGATTACATAATTTATTATCTATCAATAAAAAAACCGAAGAAACTCTCACTACTAAAAATAAACGTAACAATACATAACTAAACAAAATACATTTAAAGCATAATACACACAAACATAACACAGTAATGGCGCCATAAAGGTTACACGGTTACACCATAGCTATCATCATGGACCCGCTAACGATGTCCCTCAGTAAACACGTGTACACCAAGAGTGGTCAGAATTCGATCCCGTCCACTTTCTCTGCGGGAAAGTGACCACTCATGGACCACATGCCTGTGGTGACTGACCCGACTGGTTTACTATCGACGGTGTGAATTGGCCACTGTGTCGGTTGGCTATTTTGGGAATAATGATATTATGTAAATTATTATTAAAGAGTAGGTAATGTAGGTATAAAAACTCTATTTTAGTCATTTATGGGGCTTACATGACCTAAAGCGCGGTCACTGTAGGACTGTATAGAAAAGAAAGAGAAGCGCGATGACTTAACGCTGGTAATTTATTGCAAAATATGAAGCAATTATTTAATTAGAAAAAATCTATTATTATACTAAAAATTTAAAACAATAGTGTTTTAGTATGTTGCTTGTAGAATAATTTGACAAAAAATCAAAATGATTGTATGTATATTCATATGGTTTTTATTATAAAAAGAAAGTTTTTCGAGGTATCTTCATGGTTTTTTTCTATCATATCAAATTAGTTGTATTATGTTTTTAACCCACTATCTACCTAGCAATGTCCTGAAGAATATCATATATATATTTCTCATTTTGTTTACTGTAGTCGATCATATGCTTTTATTGTTTCTAAAACTTATGTTTTTTGCGTTTAATCGCCTGTTATCTCCTTAAAGGGGATATAACTTTTACCCGGTTGAATTGATTTTCATTTAATTGTTTAAGAGCATTGTTCTTCATGGCTATTAGAAATGCTTCAAAGTTTAAAATATTTGTAGACTTCAAGTCTAAATATTGTTTAAATTAAGAACTCGTTAGTGCAGCAACTCGATTGATTTATCCTCTGGAACGTAAGTGAAGTAAAGAGAATAACACATTTTCATTGCAGAATTATATTACGGTTTTTTATCTGCATAATACATCAATCATTTCGTTATCTTTTGCATGAAAAACAGTTTTCGGTTAACGAGCAAATTATTATATGATTGGGTTTTTATCCCGTGTTTTCAAGAGCTTCAAAATTTATATGTTTACGCCAATGTTGCCAATGCGTAGCGTCATTACTATATCCGAGAGCATCGTTCTGTACGAGACGCTTCTGGAAGTTACGGAGAAATGAAACGCGTTTCCGAGAAACAAAGACGGTTTCTTAATTTTACGTAGCAATGTTATAACCACAAGTGTGTTGTTTTAATTTAGTTATGTAAGATTTGGTAGCCAAAATACTTAGATAAAAAAAAATCTTCGAATTTAATTAGCAAAATAAACTTATTAAAATAGTTTTGTTTAAATAAAGCATCGTGTTATACACCAACTGTTGCAACAATAAAGAACACTCGAGACTATAAATCGTAAGTTAAAACAAATAAATACGTCGTCGTATAATTAAACAACGTACAAACAAACAAAAACAATTGCATCCGTTAATTAACCTAGCGAATCGTTTTCACACCCCAAAAAAAGCTCATATTAACTGCCTATCATTTCCTTCTCAAGCCTCGCTGTAATCAACACTTCGAATGCCGACTTTACTTGACACTGAATTCTACATACCCGACCAACTGCGTCTCGGCTTTCACCCATCCTTCACCGTTCGTACAAGAGTGAAAGAGAGGTCCGACGGGCAGTTTTCCTTTCTCGCCCACTGTTATACGTCACTGCACATTTCTCTCGGAGCGACTCGAGGCTTACAACAAATCAGTGTAGCTGTTACAACGGTGTCGTCTGCGTTTTTAGATCCGTATAGTGCGAATTCGTAATAATATTGTATTTATTAGAACGTGGATCGAAGGTGTTGGATATATTCGAGTGTTGATTTATTGATTGGTTATTGAAGTTTTTGAATAAAAGGTAAGAAATTATTTTTTTATAATTTAGTTGTTTTTCTATCCAATATTCAAGATAATATTAAAAAAATATTTATCTTTGTAATTTTATTTTCATATTATTTTTTAAATTCCAATATATAATTTCCATCAAAATAATGTACAGATAGGAAGAAAGTTCAATAGCAAAACATGCATATTTATGTAAACACGCATGCCTAACTTCTCGTAAGTATCGGTGCAATGCCCAGTTGAAAAGACTTCAACGCGCTACTAACAGAATTGTATGAAAATTATATTTTCAAGTTTTCCAGCACAGTTATTTTATTTATTGATGTTACTTAAAATATTTAAAGAGTACTACTGTTTTGATAAAATATCGTATGTGACGTTCTAATGAACAAATATGCATCTTGTAGGTGTAGCATGTAGGTGAAATGATATTTAAAACAGATAATCTTGAATGGTAAAGTAACACTTATTTTAGGGCGAGAAGAAAAGGTGTTTTCATGCTATTCTATATTGTATCTTCTATTATTTGCAGGCAGGGAGCCAGCCTTCAGGATGAAGCTCTCCCTGGTTTTCGAGTTGCTTCTAATATTCATACTCTTAGCCTTTGCCGCGTCGAAGAGTGTCAGTAAGTATCCTGGACTACACGTCACTAATTAATCAATAACCACGTTCACATTAAATTAGTCATGCGTCAGATATAATTTTCCAACAAAAAATATGTACCAATGATGGATTGCTGTCGTGTCCGCACCTCGAACGCATTACTTATACAGCCAATTAAACATCAACATTTTGTATTCCAAATACATTGTAGAGGTGTCCTTTTAAAAAACTGTGAAAGTCGACGAGCGACCGGTCGTCATCAAATTTTTTGTGCTGAATTACTTTCAATAAAACATCGCATAGCGTGTAAGCATTGATATTTCTTCGTTAACGAAATGTACGAGGGGCGTTCAATGTATTCTAGGTATAGGCATGAAAAAAGACGTAGTAGATTCAATTAAAATAATTTTTATTTTTCAATGTAATCCCCCATTACCCCAATTTTTCAATACCCTGTAAAAAATAACTTTCCTCTTTCTCTGAAAAATGCGCATTTATTACCGCCTTGAGCTCTTCATCGTTGGAAAATCGTTTCCCACGAAGGTCTTTTTTCAAATTAGGGAACAAATAATAATCACTTGGGGCTAGGTCCGGGCTACAGGGTGGGTGGTCAATTTCTTCAAAACCACAGTCTCGCACAGCAGCCTTGGAAACACGCGCCTTGTGGACCGGGGCGTTGTCGTGAAGAAGCAACACACAGGTGGTCAGTTTATCCTGTCTTTCTTGGTGGGTGGGTCATCTCTGCTATCATTTTGATTTTTATTCGGGCATCCTCCAGTATAAACTTCTCAACTTTTTTCACGTTTTCTTCCGTAGAGGCAAGTAACCGGGCCGCCCGAGCGAGTGTCGTCTTCAATACTCTCTCTGCCCCTTTTAAATTCACTTCACCACTTTTGAACCTTAGATAACGAAGGTGCAAAATCTTGGTAAACAGCCACCATCTCTTCGTGAATAGTTTTTTGAATTTTCCTTGTTTGGTAAAAAATTTAATAATTAAAGCGCGGTGCTCGATTTTCTTCAACATTCACACGTTAGCCATTCCAGTTGTCGTTGACTAAAGATAACTAGCAAACTAATGATCACAACTATATGAAATTTTACCTTTATACCCTTAGATAATGTCATTACTTAATTAGTTGGTCAAATTACCCACATCATTAGTAAACACCCTGATGCTGTGAATACATTGAACACCCCTCGTATAAACCAACGTATGATATATTATTATGTCGTACGGTTTTCATCGATGTGTTATAAAAATGTTTCATAATTTGTCCGAGATTGTAATTAACATTTTGTATGGAAAGTGTTATTGACAAAAGCAATTAATAACTCACAATGTTTTACAACGATGCAGTTAATCTTCTTTCAGTCAATTGCAAAACGCAATGAATGAATCAATCAAAGACTAAAGCTTATAATTAGTCTGAAATGCTAGCAAAAATATGGTCTACCTCTCTCTCTTAAATACATATAAATCAAACGTTTGAAATTAATGGCGCTGTGTGAACAACAATAGCAATTACCTTCAAGCGATTAGACAATCAATTGAGAAAATTAACGTCAAATGCCTGATTTTAGGAAAAGAAAAGAACAATGTGAAGAAAGGGATTCAAAACAGGAACGATGACGACAAAATTGACGAGAACAACATCAACAAATACTGCAAATGCGTGGAGGCTTACTGCAACTGCTGCCGGGAGTTCAAACTGCCTGTTGTTGAACTACATGGACCAGGTAATGTCTTATTAACTAATAAAGGACAATAATGCCCGTTTTCACTAACACTAGGCAATACGCGTCGTTGGATTTTCAATGTTCGGCTTAGCACCGAAAGTAGAAAATCTAACATTACGATTTTATTTAGGCATTCATTTAGGTATCACGTAGTGTAAGTGAAATAGTCATTAGACTACTATAGGTATAGTGTCTGAAATTTAAGCTCATAAGGCTTTACATATCGTCAGTATAGAAATTGAACTACTTATTTAAAAAAAGTATATAATGGGACTCGCAAACTAAACTAAAGACAATAACAGAAACATAAAATCAAAATTATGTAAAAAAGAAGAATAAAACAAAGTCCTGTACGAAGCCAAAAGTTTCCAATCAAACGCCTTATGGGGTAAAGGTGATAGACCTTCTATAGACTATAGACTGAGGGCTGATTTTTCCATAGCAGATAAGTTTTATTCGAGGAATAAAATTGACGTTTGTGTGTTTTTGTATGAAATAACCGTCAAAATTTTAAAATTATTACTCGAATAAAGTTATCAGATGATTGAAATTCTGTAAAATAACTTTTTACTTACCAATACCAATACTGTGTGACTTTAAATTGAGCGATGAATATTCAGTATTGGTCTTGTCTTTCCATATGCTTCAAATTCATATAGAAAATCGAACAAAACGCGCCAGCACCGGCGCATTCTTCACAATAAATATTCATAGACATAACAAATTCCACGTCCACATTTCTGTCCTCCTTCCGTTTAGTTGCTGTAGCTTTAATTGCTAACGGAGAAAATATATTCTTCTAGTACGTTCTTTTACGCATTGAAATCTGTTACGTAATGTCATTCATGAGTTCTGAACTACTCGTAAGAGGTATAACTCGTAAAAGTAAGACGAGGTCAGTTACAACACTTGCACTGATGGTAAAGTCCGGAATATTGAACTGAGTCATTTCCAGTAAGAAACAAACGTTCCGGATCTTTGACTTGGAAATTACGTTGAAGTTGACGAAATTAATCAAACTATTTAGTCGTCAGTAGTATATGGTACAATTTCGTTTAAGAAACTATATGAATGAAGGTTGATTACATACTTAAATATATTTTGTAAACTTTCAGGATGCGCCTCCTTGATGTACCTCAACGGTGACAAAATGTCCGTGTCGTTGAGTTTCGGAAAGAAGGTCATAACAAACCGGACTCTGTCGAGTAAGTTGTTATGTTTATTTTCACTTTTGATTTTATGTGGCTGAGACATTTACGGATGTCATAAAACTCATAACGTCGGCTTGAATGAGATTGCTGTAATTTCTTGCAAATTATAATTTTCCTAATATTATGTTTTTTATAGGCCGCAAACCCAGCCCTGTCTGCATGCCACTGCCGGGCGGTGTGTCCAAGTTTTGTGGACGAGTATATAACATCGCCAGAGCTGGTGAAGAATTCAGAGCTTGTCTTGGCTTGGAGCTTCAATCGAAGAGTACAGTGGAAGCTGCCGTTCGTGTTTCCTGCTTCAAGTTTGGTCCTAGAGGCGTGACCTCGGAGCCAGCTGACCCATTGCCTTTAGTCCCTCAAGATGAGAAGTCTGAAGACGATGATGATGACGATTATGAAGATGACGATACATTCGGACTCGGTGCCGAAGAAGACGATGATGATGACGATGACGATGATGATGATGATGACGGTAGGTGTCCTATCAACAACTTCAAAAACTACACTAAGTTAAAATGAATGAAGTTATAGGTTAATAAGCAACGGCCTTTTATATTTTTCAGGTACACTCGACGCCGTCAACGACGTAGACAGTGCCGATTACACAGGTTTCAGTCTTCTCGGAGAAGATATATTGGGAGATCTGTTTGGAACTACAGGTGGAAAGAAACCGAACAAGAATAAGAAGAAGCAAGCACCTGCCCCGTCTACAACGACAACCACTACCAGACGACCTCGGCCCTCGCGTAGGCCTTCAAGGAGACCTGGTACCAGGTCTACAACACCACGCCCAAGACGCACTACTACTGCAAGAGTAACTAGACCTTCCGGGGGAAACAAACGACCAACTCGCAGACCTAATAGGAGACCGACTAGGAAACCAACTACGGAAAGTACTTCTACATCAATCCTTACGACAACAACAACTACAGTTATACCAAGTTCACCAGTAGTGTCAAGTTCAGTTACCGCTGCTATTCAAACAGAACGTAGTCCAGTTATGAGCACTATTCAGGAGCAATCACTTGCATCAGTTTCTATGACGTCTGAGAATCCCATGTCAATCTTACTGAACACTGCAACTACTCCTAAAAGTGTAACCGATTTTGAAGATCCTGGTCTAGAAATGTCATTAGCACATATCACTGGTCAATTATCTGCGATGCCTGTTACGCCAATGATTTCAAATCAAGGCAAAGATACAAACGTGATGAACAAAGAAGAAGAACCGACCAACTACGAGAAAGTGATTACAATTACCCCTAAAACACCGTCAACCATTTCTTTCATTCCTACTTCTGAGGAAGCCGTTAATGATGATATGATTCAAATTGTAGAAAGTCTTGACTCAGCCTCCGCAGAAACCATGCCTGAAAGAGAGCCAATATCTGGAGACGAGAGTAGAGCTCATCTGTACCAATTTGGAGCTGCCGTCCCAGAAAGTTATTATGATGGTCTCACCGTGCCTAAGAAGAAAAATAGGAACAAACAATTTAACATGCATGATTTAGATGTACTCAATCTGGGTCAGATCGGAGAGACCTTGGGCGATGAATTAGGAATATTTGGTAATAAGAGACAACATAGAGACAACAAGGACACGAAAGTTCATGGTGAAAAGGATCAAAGCAATGACTACAGCGACTTTGTTGATGATTTTAGTGAATTGGCTTTAATGATGAGGAAGTCAAATGACAATAAGAACCATAAAAATAAGAAGGATAGGAGAAGACAGAATAAAATGATGCGCGAATGGTCACAAGTATGACGTCATTAGTCAGGCTAGTTCTAAGTAGCTCTAGACATTATTTATTTTTGCACTTTACTTATTTATTGTGTGTGTTGTAAATAGAAAAATTTTGTATGAGATAATTTATTTTGCATGAATGAGTAAAAACTTTTCAATTAAATGCCTCAGTTTATTAATCCAAATACCATATCCTATGATGATTGAAAATGATAAAATTTAAGTTACCTGTTCATTGTTATTGGCATGTAACGAACAGAAGTTAGGCCGAGCGGGTTCGGAGTCAGGGACAGATAAAATATTAAAAAACAAAAAAAAAAACTTTTCAAATGGCCAAAAACAATAGAAACTAACACTGGTTGTTATGTTCCATGAATTACTATATATTTGTTACGTCCACATTTTGTAGAGAACAAAGTTATACAGTAATAAATACAAGTACAGCCACGTAAAGGAAATAGGAAGCACACGAAATGGTCCTGCCACATTATACTCATTGTTCTAGTCAATTGTGTTACAATGGGAAAGATACTTCAGCATTGATAGGTGTGTTGCAATCTTAAACACAATTTTTTTTAAATCCTTAGGCATAATTGCTAAAGCAATTTCAAGAGGCGCCCAGAAATAAAAATCATTTGTAAAAATATTAATGAGGTAATCGCAGAACATTGCGATTCCCTAGATGCGAGCATACTCCTAAAATGTCTATGTTAAATTCAGTTACGTTTATTAAAATTATAAAGCACTTGATCACGTCCTTGAACACCTACCTATACACACTACCTTATATCTAATAATATTATGGTCATTAACACTTTGACTGTAATGTTAGCTACATTACATGCATACTCAATAAATTGTGTAATCCCATAGTCAAATAACATTTAAATAATACATGATGGAACAAGCAGGATGGAACAAAATGTTAATGAATGAAATCGAAAGATTCATTAAGAATATTTCAAACTATATTCTCTCATTTTTGCGTTCAGTTCGTGTAAGGATAAGACGTTAGTTAATCGTTTCTCTGGCATTAAAATGGCGATAATATATTTTGCAGAATATGCGGTGACAGAATGCGCAATCACTTTCATTACTCAGCTTGCACAAACATTAAATAATAAACGTTAATGTAATTTATAAATACAAATTCTTTTCACGTATCCATATCGAAAGTACAACAACAACGCAACATAATATAGTTTTAAATGTCAACTTTCTCTCGAACTGACATTAAAATTTAAAACTTGTTCCTATCACTGACTGCAGCTTTAAATAAACATTGAATGTTTAGTGGTCGACCGTTAAATACTCCCGGTTACTTGCTACGCCCACAATCCGTAATGAGGAGTCAGGCTTAACTGTTCAACTTTACTTATATTGCTTACAGAAAATGGGCCCTTCCGTGAAACTATTTATATTGCTAATGATATCCACCTGCCATTTGGGAGGCGGTAAGTGATTTCATCTTACAAAAAATATATTACTGGAAAAATGTGATATTAATTTCCTTTTTGTTCCAGGTGACAAAGCATATAAAATAATAAAATTCAAAGTGCCTCAAACGATATGGAGGCAAGCGTTGCAGCCGACTCCTGTACTGAGATCTCCAGTTACAATTACTGTACCTATAAACGTTCAGGATGAAGATACTGAAAACGATGACAATGAGATTGAAGATGTGGTTCAAGATGAAATAGAAAACGAAGTTCCACCAGTCGCTGACGCTGTTGTTGAGAATGCCAATGTAACTGCAGTCCTACAGGATCCAGTACTAGAAGTCACTACTGCAGCACCAGTTGCACAAAATCCAGTTCTTCAAGACGAAGTAGTGAGTGAACAACCTGTGGGAGATGTTCCTGGTCAAGTCATAAGATTCCCTTGTGCGTGTCGAAGTAGACAATGTGGATGTTGCACAGGCGCTCTAATGGATCGAATCAGAATGAAAGCGTGTGGAAACATCACCTTTATACCAGAAGACTTTGTATTTGACGTGAGGATGAGCATCAACAATAACACTGTTGTGCGGCGAAGAGTTTCAGGTGAGAATGAACATTAACGTCGGTTTAAGAAAGTTTCTAGTCTTTTGTTTTGAAACATAGTTTGGAATACAAATAAGGTTTCTATGCAACGAAGTCATAAGTAAGCTATTTAAAATCAATGACATCAGTCAAAGGTATTAATAGAAAGTCATTTCAGCCAGCGATCCGCCGCCGATATGCTTCAATCCTAGAAGAGCTCCATTCGTTCGAATTTGTGCCGAAATATCGAATATACAAATCAGAAACAGAAATGCTCATGCCTGTTTAGATATCAATGCAGATATTGGAGGATTTCCAGTTTACTCAGCGTCTTTTAGATGTTTCAGGTAATATTTAAATACGGCTGGTGTTTATACTAACTAATAAGCAGAAATCATCTATTATGAATTTTAACATTTGTTATCTTTACAGACTTGGAACATCTGGAGTACAGACAGGATTAAAGCCGAGACCAGTTTCATCTGGACCCAAACCAGTTAGTCTGTTTGGCAATAGCAATAATGACGAGGATGGTGGTGGTTTCTTAGAAAACGCCGCTGGCAACGTTTTCGGTGGAGACGGCTTATTCGGAGGTGGAGGCTCTAGTGACGACGGCCCTTTCGATGGAATCGGTGACGCGTTTGGAGATCTGTTCAACGGCGACTCTTAGTCAATTGATTGTAACATTACATACCAGTATTTTTAGAAACGTACAAATAATTTATAATTTAATTAAGATTTATTTATTATATCAATAAAATATATTCATAAAGCTGAGAATTTTAATGAAATTTATACTACAGTGAATCAATCTGAACTCAACGTGAAAGTGTAAATATTGAGATAAACAGATCTTTCTCTGCCCCTGTTGAACCGGTTCACTGTTGTGCCTGTGAATTGGAGTGGCGGGCTTGTTCAGACGATAGGCGCACGCGCAGATTCGCGCCACAAAGTCAAGGAAAATGTGTTTAGTGTTTTTTTTATTCGCGATATTTTGTCTACAAAATATACAAGGAGGTATGATTATTAAATTATTAATTAATGCAAGTCTAATTTTATTTTTTGTAAAATTGATTCTATCAGTAAATCTGTTTGTTGCAGAAAATAATGTAAATAAAACAAAAGTGTCACAACACATCAATGGAGTGGAAGTTCCAGACGATTTCTTGTTGATGCTAGATCTTTTACGGAGTAATTCATCACTGATGGCAACCGCGTTGTCAAGACAGAACCAAGAAACCCAAAATGGGACCTCCTCGAACAACAGACGATGTGTTTGTGACAAGGGTATCTGTAAATGCTGTACTGGTTACTTCTTGGATTTGCTGCAGCAGAAGGCTTGCATGCGAGTGACGTATCACCCGGGAGACTTTGCTTTCGATGTGGCCATGTCGCTTAACAACAGGGTGCTCTATGAAAACTCTTTGTCAGGTGAGCAAACATTTATAGTATTCAACTATGTTAATACTGTCGTTAAAAGTATAATGACCTGATTAAATCTTTTTATTTTTCATTTCCAAGAAATAGTTTTTTTCTAGAAATTATAATGATAATTGCAGTTTTATTCATGAAAATACTTTTTCTAAAACTGAGGTGAATGCAATAAATTATCTGAAAATATTATGTAAATACTAATAATGGCAACGAACCCAATTTTATAGAAATACTAGCTGATCCGGCGAACTTCGTACCGCCCCGCCAGCCGCTCTGTCCCCGCTTTTTAAATCTCTGATATCTTCTAAGATATTTCATTTTAATGATAGGCTGTAAAGGGCAATTGTGATCTCCATGAAATGCAAACGTATTTAATTGGATAAGGAATAGTACTGTATTGTTTATATTAGCTTGGTAAATAACCCATAAAAAATTGTAACTGTGGGGTATACTTAAGAGATAAACTTATACCATCGCGGACTTTTTTGTCGATATTTTTAAGATACTTATACAATTTCGTAATACATTAATTTGATTTATATCGTAAGGTTTAGCCAGCGTTTGCAATGTAAATGCACAAAAATACTCGTATGTTTGTTACGACATCACATTACAAAATTTTGAATTTCTCGGCTATTCTCTACTATAATATATATGTATTATACCTATAAACCTTCCTCTTGAATCACTCTATCTATTGCTGAAAACTGCATTAAAATCCATTGCGCAGTTTAAAAGATCTAAGTTAACAGGGACCGGGAGCGACTTTGTTTTATACTATGTAAAGATTACAAGTTAAGAAATATATATCAACAAATCTTGGGTAGTTGTGTAAATGACTTAGAGAAGAAGCCCTAACTCCTGTAGAAATGGATTGGTAATACTTAAACATCTTTTAACCAGAATCGCAGGCTGCATTCGGTAGCTTTGTCTAGAATTTGTGTTATTGTGTAACTAAGCAAAAATAAACTCTTTTCAGGAAAGAACCCCAGACCAATCTGCATAAGTCCACCAAGAATGAACAATTTAAAAGTGTGCGCAAAGTTCTACAACGTATTCTTCCCAGGACGTAACTTTCACTTCTGTTTGGCAATGTCAGGACAGTGGCGCTCGTTCGAACTCTTCAATTTCGCTTTTGACTGCCTCCGGTGAGTGATACGACTATTTATATCTACTAAAGAAATTAATCATACTTTCTATTTATTATAATGACGTGTAGTAGCTATAAACTTCCGTGATTCGTGATTAAAGTTTCGTGGCTGTAAATCTTTAAAAACCCTATCTATGACCAATATTGGCTACAGCATAATCTGCCTATAATGTTCCCACTGCTGGGACACAGGCCTTCTCTCTTCGAGAGGGAGCGGGCTATAATGTACCACGCGGGCCCAGTGCGGATTGGTAGATGTCACATGTCTTCGAATTTTTGGTTCTAGAACATGCCGGTTTCGTCACGATGTTTTCCTTCACCGTATTGAGAGCAGTGGTGATGAAATTATTTACACAAAGTAAAGCGTCTGCCTGGGTTCGAAAAGTCGGGGCCGTTACCACTGGGCCCCATTGCTCTCGTATCGGATAGCCAATAGTTAGTAACAAATTCGACTCAGTTATAGAACTGAGTCGAATTTGTTATTGGGTACAGACACCAGCACATCAAGCTACCCGAAATTGTCAAATTTTACCTAACCTAACCTTGAACCTAATGCTTTAGCGATAAAGTTGAAAATATATTAAAGAAATTTGACAGATTGTAGTAGTCTGAACCAAATGGAGGCGCCGTTCATCCTGGCGAGCATCACGTCGGGGTCACCAATGTAGTGTAGGTAGGCGTGTGTGAAGATGAATGTATGAAGGGATAAAGAAACGTCCGAAGTACACAATAAGAAGGAAGAAAGTTTATTGCACAGACACAGGTTTCAGTTCACACACGCCTACCTACACTACAGTAGCTTGATGTGCGGGCGTCTGTACATACTTATTATCAGTTACGAAACCTCTACATTTATTTAGACCAGATGTTGCGTTGTTTACATCAAACATACCTAAATAAAACCTCATCTGTATTCCCCGGAGGAGTAGGCAAAGGTGTCTTATAATAAATGTTGTAAAAGTGTGAGTCTATGCACTCGGCATTTTACTAGACTTAAAATAACCGACGAGTTCGTTTCTACATTGAAATAATACCCACTTATGTTTGGTTCATCCTTTCATCAAACTCTTCGATCTGCTCTGACTCCAAAATTCTAGTATACAATTTAAAATGTACGGAACACTGTGACCTTATCGACTCATATATTTGTTAACTTGATATTTCTGTAAATGTACATACTTTCTTAATTTATTGCTTGTAGGTAATTTTGTACATAGAATAAATAATAGCTACTTTGTCTGCTAACATTGCTAGGTACCTAACTAAAAAAATCATGAAGAGGGTCATTCCACTCTAAAAGAATAATCAATGTAATTTTCCTAAAAATTCTTGCTGTGTTGTACTTCCTTCGAACCTTCAAAGTCTTTCTATTTGGTTACCATTTATTTTACCTATGTTGTCCCACTACTGAGCGTAGGTCTCGCCATACCTACTTATCAAATTCTGTTTATCTTTGGCCTTCTCTGGCCAATGGGTCAGAAGCGAGTCCATATTGTCACGCCAACCTTTCTAAGGCCTGCCTCGGTGACGAAACCCAATAAAAAAACAATATATTCTCAGGATGGGAGCCAATGGAATAGCGATGGTGAAACCGTACGACGACGTGGGGATACCCATAGCGAGTTCTCAAGGAGGAGTGGATGCAGTGGTGGATGCAGGAGAGGATGACATCGAAGACTATGACGAGAACGTTGTCAGATCGATACTGAGTCTGTTCGACCGATGATGGGAAAATGGAAAGTTCTGTTGTTTCGGAATAAGAATTACGGCAATGTTATCTATTAAATTATTTATTTTGTATTTTTGTTTGTTTGCTCTCAACCAATGTATGACCCATTAGTCGACGGCGGAGGTTACAAAAAGTATAATAATATGACTATTAGTTATAGAAGCTGCTATCCATATAATGCCTTTTGCTTTTGTAGACAGAAACTCTCTCTGGTCATCCATAATGATGATAAGGCATCTAATAGGTGTCTATCGCTTCCTGCAATTGCGACTTTGGCTATACAGGTGGCATTGACGCGAAAACTGCAACCATCAAATTCTGCACAAGATTCTAAACACTGTAGAAATTTTTCGTCGGTTATCAAAAAAATAATCAGCTGTTAGGGTACCTATACACACTTATGGCATTAATTTGTTTCAAAATGAGTACAACAACGCCGTTGCATTTGCTACATCAGTTAGATCTAATAGGGTCGGTGCTGAAGACCACTGTGACTACACATGGACTGATTATGACAGAGCACAATTTGATTTCTGGTATTCAGACTACATAGATACACACATCAAAAGTGTCTAGGGATCAACATATATTTTTGCAATAACTTTTCTCCTGATTGATATTAATTAAAATTTTCTTTAAGGATTCATCAAATAAAGTGTTTTCGTTTGTCACAGTAACGATAAACCAAGTCACCTTTGCATTAAAGCCATTTTCCTAATAAAGGGATTTTTGACATTTGAACCACTAACACAAAAGTTCGAAAAAAAGACTGAAATAACAGTTTTCTTTAAAATTTTATTGGGTAACTTAAACAATTAATAATCCGTGTTTCTACCGCGAACACTAACAACACAAGAACATCGGTTTGGCATACTCAAAATGAGTTCATCCAAATCACGCTGTGGAATGGCCGCCCATGTTCGTTGCAACAACAAAAAAAGGTCTTCTTGCGACTGGATACCCTCCATATTCGGCAGAGCTCTTCTCTGTAGCATATCCCATGCATGCTCAATCGGGTTCAAGTCTGGCGACTGAGCAGGCCAGGGCAGGACATTGATGTTAGCTGCGGCGAGAGTCTGTCTTACAACTCTTGCGGTGTGCGGTCGTGCATTATCATGCATTAACTGAAATAAGGGACCGATTTGCACTTGTAGAGGAACGATGACGTCTGATACAATCGTCTCAGCATAAATTTGAGCGTTGAGGTTGCCTCTGATCCAAATCAACTCAGTTCTTCCGCCGATCCAAATACCCGCCCATACCATGATGGTTCCACCACTATAAGGATGGACTTCCTGGCAGGATTTTAATCGCTGTTGGCGTCCAGGGGTTCTCCAGTGTCGTATACATCTTGTATCCGGTCTCATACCAAAACGAGACTCATCAGAAAAGCACACGAAACGCCATTGTTCTTCTGCCCAATTTCTGTGTTCAAGAGCCCATTGATATCGAATCCTACGATTGTGCATTGCTATAGGTGGTACCCGTAGCGGTCTTCGGGAATGAAGGTTCACTTCATGCAAGCGGTTTCTGACTGTTTGGTCGCTAATTAAGTTCCCTGAAGAGTGATGAAGCCTCACGGCTAACATCATGGCGGTTATTGTTGGAGCTCTTCGAGTTAAGATTTGAATGTATCGGTCTTGTCTCCGTGTGGTGCAGCGATACCGTCCTCCATGGCGCTCAGCCACGGTACCAGTGCTTCGGTAACGTGTCCAAAGTCGACTGATAACACTCTGACTTGTATTCAGAGCTAAAGCCACAGTACGTTGCCGGGAACCAGCTTCTATCATTCCCACGGCTCTGAGCATTTCTTCCCTGCTTAAATGACGTCGCCGCTCCATTATTATGTTTCCCTACTACTGATTAAAACCAACGTTATTACGTTGGTTTTAATCAGTAGTAGGGAAACAGTAGCACTAATAATGTCTTCAATGCGTTGTATGTTTTTATAGGGAAAATATTGACAGCTGATTTTCATCTTTTACTCGAATTTGATTCACAGTTCCTGATTCAAATTATGAAATGCACCAAAAAGGATCCATATAAATTTATAAAATCATAAATTTATTACAAAGCCACATCTCAATCTCAAGAAATCCGCATAAAAATGCTTGATCCCTAGACACTTTTGATGTGTGTATATAGTTTGATTACCACTTAAATGTCACGCGCCGAAGCAATAAAACAAAAACGCCTTACTAGGCTAGGAATATCAAACGTTAGAGTAAAGAAAACATGAGATAGAAAGGTTTCTAATATATTTATAGACTTTTAACTTTCATAAATAGACTCGTATCTAGAGCTGAAACATAATTTTGGTGGCATCAATGTTTAAAGTAAGACCGTAGGAACAGCTGCTGGTGGCAGAGATTGGAAAAGACAAGTACTTAGTAAGTACGGATGAGAAGTGAGTTATAAGGCGTTCTAGATAGGTCAGCACATCAAGCTACCCGAAACTGACAGATTTTCCCAATAAACTTTGAACCTTATGCTTTAGAGATAAAGTTGATAACCTATTAAAGAAATTTGTCAGATTGTAGTAGATTGATGTGCTGGCGTCTGTACCATTCTATACATTATATTATCATTATTCAATATTTATCACTTTTCTACATTTATATCTGAAATTTTTATGATATTCTTAAATAATAAAGAGTATTTTATCTAATACAACATTTATGCCTGAAATTCCCGAAGAGTAAGGCATCCACATTAGAGTATAGTAACACCCATATTTCGGAAGTTATGTTTAAGATTCAAGCTATAGGATCCGAGTTTAGTGCCATTAACCTGGCACAACTCCAGTAGGTACCTATCCGTGCTGCTACTGAGATATTCCGGATAGAAAAAGCCAATAACACTTTGCCCGACCGAATCGAACCCAGGATTCTATCTATTCCTGTATATTTCCCTTACGAAATATGATGACTATAGGCTTAGTAAATCACCGTAGGTGTAGTTTTAATGCAAAGTCAGGCAATCGAACTACATACATTAGCGGTGTGCACATGAACATTTCCCACATGACTTGGTTTTTGGTTAAAGTATCCTGAATATTAGAGAATGGCAATGACTCTTGGCCTGAAAATAATAATATCTTTAATAGTCTAATATCTGTCAATGAAGGGTCCATTTCCTGTGGAGTTCAAAGGATGCTCACTGAATTTCAGCAAAGCCGGGTCTCTTCAAATTAAATGTAGGTATTGGTCATGTTCAACTTGACTCTGGTCATCAATAAAATGACATCTGAGGGGCAATTCTCGTAATTTAAGAACGTTCACAGTCTGACCTCAGTCACAATCTGTCAAAAATCTACCCTATTTCCCTATATTTTTGGCAAGTTTTTGACATTGATTGTAGCTGAGATGAGATTGCGACTAGATTTTGAACGTTTTATTTACGGGATTTGGCCTTCAGGTAATTACTACGGATTCACTACTTAGGTACTAGGGTAGGACCTAGCCATAGACAGTATTCGTCTAGACTCTATATACACTGTTTTATTTTCTACCTATCCCCAAAGACTAACGACCTTAGAATTATAATCGGGTCGGTAGTTATATCTCAAAATATGATGTCTAGGTAGATATTATAAAGAAAGTACCTACATCATAGTAAGTAGCTTTCAGCAACTGTCTAGCCAGACAAATTGGCTTCTGATCAAAGGTCAGCATTACTTGTATAAGTCGCGGTATTAGACACACTTACCTACAAGAGCATTTGTCATGCGCATCATTACTCATTTTCACATTAATGAACATGCGTGAAAATATATAATACGTGAAAATACCTAGCCATTATCCGAACAGTGGTGGTATCGCATCGATCCGATGCGCAGGAGTTTCTCTCTAGAAAGTACCGCAAGTCAGTCGCTCGCGCATCGCATACCTTGCATACAAATACTGAGTTACCTTTGGAAGTATCGACATAGGGTATCGGAAACCGATCATTTGAATTTGGTCCCTAGAGCTGTGGAGTGGAACGAACTTCAGTCAAAATGAAAACGAAAATGTTTGCGTTGTTTGTTGTTCTGTGTTTTGTTCAATTTGGTTCAGGTATGTGGACTTTTTTTCTTAATTTATTCGTTTTCAGGCATGAGTGAATTAAGATTCAAGTTTGAATCCTAAGAATGTCCCTGTCGTGCAGTTTCCTATTAGCATTATATTGTGACAGAATTTACATAGCGTTACGGTAATTAACTCAATTGAGTTTATTGAGTCACTGTGTTAGTGGACAATTTAATCTTGCCTACTGAACGATATACATAATTAGATAAAAATATTTTCTACTAGTTTCTAATCATTCTTTTTCTGTTATATTTTTAGGCGATGCATCTAGACATAATCGGCATTTCAACAATAAAGAGGACAATTCAATGGATGTGACTGACTTCTCTATTTATTACGATATAGACTCGAACACGGTGAGTGGCCTATTGATAAGCGTCTTTAGGCCTATGTTTTTGTCACCTAAGATCCAATATGTAATGAAAAAACTGGCCAATTGCGAGTCGGACTCGCACACGAAGGGTTCCGTACCACAAGGCAAAAACACCGAAAAAAACACGTTTGTTGTATGGGAGCCCCCTTTATTATTTATTTTATTTTGTTTTTAGTATGTGTTGTTATAGCGGCAACAGAAATACATAATTTGTGAAAATTTCAATTGTCTCGAGATAGCCTGGTGACAGACAGACGGACGGACAGACGGACAGACAGCGAAGTCTTAGTAATAGGGCCCCGTTTTTACCCTTTGGGTACGGAACCCTAAAAAGTGCCTATCAATAACACAGTCATAATGTCTGTAGGCCTACGTTAAAATTGTATCTAGGTATTGTGCCAGGCAGAAAATCGCAAGAAAACGCATGGCAAAGCAAAATCACTAATTCCAAACAATACCCCAAATTAATTGATACAGTTTCTTATGTGTAGACAATATTATAAAGTGGCTCGTATTCGGAGTGTTTTAATTACTCACCGCCCAGTAGATACAACTTAAAAACTTAAAGACTAATATACAGGATTAGAAAAGTTTTGTTCTTTGTATTGTATTGTCTTGCTACCTTTACAAAATGTCTTCTTATTTTCCAGACAATAAGAAAGATGATGCCCCGTCCTTGGTACCAGCCTGGCTGGAGACTACGGCTGCCATTCAGAGGCGGGAAGTGCGATTGTGACGGACTCAAGTGCAACTGCTGTTCAGGAATACGCATCCCAGCGTTTAACTTTGATAGACAAAGTATGTATGAACACTCCTTCGATTTTCGAGCATATTAATTTTAATTTTATCTTTGTAGCATAAGTAGGTGATGATTTTTGAACCATCGGTTTCTTACTAAACTTCAACTATATCCAACGATCCTGCATAGGTAGGTACTTACATCTTGTACAAAAAATTTTGATTTTTTGTTTTGTAAATTTTGATTTTTTGACTTTTGAGTCATCTATTCAAATTAGGCGGACAATCAGCTCTTTTCGATCGTCATAATTACGTAAGACAGCTTAGTCCCCCAAAATGCCCGCCCTTTACCACTTCCTCGTGCTTTAGCTGGGAACAAAAAGTGGTGCAATAAATTCCCTAGCAGCTCACCTATGCTTATAAACCTTCGCGGAATACCTACACGTTGTGATAAGTTATGTTATTATATACTTTGTAACCCAAGGGCTGGCTTTTACCTTGGCCAGAGGCTAAGTATTGCCATACAACGTGGTAATGCCGTCAGTCTCTTGGGTACCTACATTACCAGTCCTACAGCGACGCATTGAAATTTTCGACGCTATATTTTAGTTTGTCTAACTATAGTTTTTAATTTTGTTATTTTTATTAATTAATTAGGTGTACTTACGTTATTATTTGCTTAGGTAGTTATTTTGATTTGCAACAATAAATTACTTATTTTAGTAGATAAATAAATAAAGTCATAAATTAAATACTTAAAAACTTTGTTTTTTACAGCCTGCGCCGAGCTGACTTTTGATCCCTCAGAAGGATATTTGAACCTGGATGTGAAAATGAACAACGAGAGCATTTACCACAAATCTTATTCAGGTATTTATTTTTTATTTATTTATTTTAGGTAGGTACTCCAACGACTTGTTCACTAACTGAACTGTGAATTTGTCACTTAAAAAGGCCTACACAGCTTAGTAATAAAAATACATACATACAAATTAAGATAATTATTTCAAAATGATTTAAAATAAACTAACATCTCTGTTACAATGCAAGATAAATATGAGCTACTTTACCATATTATGAAGACAATATAAAGAAAATACAACATCAGATTTAATTTAATTAATTAATAAATACCTAAATAATGGATTCTGAGTTTAAAGTTTACCTATTTAATAGAGTATAGTATATTTCATTACAAGTGCGGAAAGGCTGTCATTGCAAAGAGTTCCGACAAATGTCTACACGATCCGAGTCGCAGCCGAAGGCGAGGGTTGACAGTCGGAACAAGTTGCAATGACGGTTCCGCAGGTGTACTGAACGACTATTTTTAATACAGTTGCGAAAAAATGAAGCAATTTAATAAAATAATAAAAACACAATACCTATTGCTTTTTTCTCTTCTCTCCACGAAAAAAAAATAGTCGTACCTATGTGGATATGTAACGACTTTTTGACTTTTCCGGTAAAATGTTCTCCGAAGCATATTGTGCAATTATACTGAGTTCCGGTGGTGTTAATTAAAAAAAAATAGGGTCGAAATTACTCATTTTGTGCAACAAACAACTAAACTCGCAAAGAAAATTTCTGGAAAATGGCGCCAACCGTAGAATTATAAGCAGAGTATTTTTTTCTTCACCCATTTTGGTAGGCAAAGGGAACTATCCATACAGCTTAGTCATCAGTATATTTTTTTTATTGATATGAAATGAAAAATGAGATGAAATGAAATGAAACCTAACCTAACTCATTCAATTAAATCATTAAATCTGATATTAGTAGCTTCTTTTTAGAAATATACGTATTTGTATGAATCACAAAAACTCTTTAGTAAAAACTTCATGGTCGGTTTTTCTTTTTAATAGACATTATTTTGACAGTTGGGAAAGAGACACGCACGAGTTCGGGAAAGGTAAAAAAAAAGCACTAGTATGTAATAGCCCACATCCCGAACGCTATACGTCCCTGCAATACACCACTTTTTGAGCAACTGTATTAAAAAAGACATTACGTGCTATTTCTTTTTTACTACCTACTGAACTGAACAAGGAACGCTAGAACAAATTGTCACAAATTTTAATGACTAAATCTCAAATAGGTCCTTAGATCATCTTATTTATTTTTCTCATAACGATTATCCTCATAAAGAACGAAATGATAACCGGCAGTTCAACAATTTCATATTTTTTTCCCTCTTCATTTCCAGCAAGCAACCCGCCGCCATTCTGCATACCCATCCCGATTCCGTACGTGCCCATCACTATTCTCGACATGTGCATCAGACTGTTCGACATTACTATCGACTTCACCAAGATGCACGTCTGCATGGATTGGGACACTAGAGTCGACAAAGCTCCAGTTCTGGTAAGCTCAGAATAAACATAGCGTCATGTTAGGAATATAGGTTTGCAGTATGTCCTAAGCAGTTTAGCAGATTTCTAAATATCTAACAGGCAAGTAGCTAAGAAAGAAGCATAAATTGGAATTTAACAACAGCTCTGCCCATTCTCCGCCAAAAAAATTACAGCACGATGTTGTATAGTAGGACTTAGCCTAGGGGCTAACAATTTACTAGAACTATTTTGTTTTGTTTTAGTCGATTGTATCTAATATTTTAATACTAACGAATAGAAAAAAGTTTATATAAGTATGTTGTTCGTGATCAATCACATAATTATATTAGTTTAGTAGATTATTAATAAGTACGGACGGCAGCAGGTTAAGCTACCCGAAACTGTCACATTTTCGCAATCAACCTTGAATCTTAAGATGTATCAATAAAGTTGAAAATCTATTAAATAAATCTGACAGATTGTAGTAGCTTGATGTGCTGGCTTCTGTACAATAACTCCCCATCCAAGGTGCTTTCTTTTGTGATATAAATTACGTGGTTGGAAATTAACCATATTTTATTATTTCAATTTCAGATCCTTCACTTCGACTGCATGGACTTGGGTCTCGGTGGAATAAGTTTGACAAAGCCAAACACAAATCAGATTACAGGAGGAAGTGATCCCAACGAGCCACCACAGCTCAATGGAGATGTTTACGATCCGGTTACGGAAAATACCAGTGTAACCACGCAGCATTCTGTATTTAATAATAGCGTTAAATATATTTAATAATTTATTAAAACTGTATTTTTTTTCTTCCACGAATCAAAAGGTCTCCTCCTCTTATCTTACGCCTCTTTCCAACTTCTCTCAGCCCTTTTCTCTAAAGTGAAAAGCAAAATTATGATGAATTAAATAATAATAGGGTAATCAAAACTGACGTCTGAGATGTAATACATCTGCACAGTCCAGTCAGATTTATGTTTAAGCGAAAGTATGTTACATAGCGCCACTACTTTTTCTACACCTTTGCCATGCTTATTTAAATCGACTAAACGGATTAAATTCACCGTAAAACCGATATAGAGCGCTACACTACGGTTGACAAGCCGTAAAATGACTTTGACATTTGATTGAAAGAAAAAAAAATTAAGCAAGCAGGGAGGTGTGGAAAACCGAAAAGTTGAGGGTTCTAACTTATTTTTATGTATTTCTATTCGTAAATGTAGCAAGTCTTCCCCAAATTTAATGGTAATTTAGTCTTCCTTTACCTTAGATTCTGAAGTGCACTTTAAATGGGCGATAATGATGATTATTATGATGGTGACGGGTTAGTACTGTTCGCATGTTAGATAGTGTTATGGTATTAATTTTAGATAACTCCTGTAGATATTATTGATTAATCCTCGTATTACGGACTTTTGTCGACGTAGTTTATTTGGTATTTTCTGCTTGAGTGGTGGCTGAAATGTGGTGTTGTACCGGCTTTTATTTGACACTTAGTTGTATGTGCATCGCGAGAGCTCAATAATCGCTTAGAATGAAAACATGTAATGTTCCTGTATATAAATCGATGGTCATCTCGCCCAGCTTTCTGTAGATTATGTTTGCAACAATCTCACAATTTAGACACTCACTTTATAAAGACTATTTCATTCATGTTTCACTACCGATCTTTGTAGTTGCCTATTTGAGAACACTTAAAGTATCTATCAATGAAGTAATTTGACATAAAACAGAATAGCCAGGTTTGTAGTTGTGTGTTAAAATTTCTTTAGAAGCAAAAAAAGTTATTTAATGTAGAATCAACGACTGTTGTAATTTGTGAAGGTATGTATGTTAGCATTTTGTTGTTCTTACTGGGATTCCATATGTCTATACCAACTAATATTTACCAACTAATTTCATAAGGGCAAAAATAATACAAATAAAATACAGACAATGTAACATTGAATAATCTGTGACAGGCAAGCAGGCTACATTATACCCTCAACAGGCAAAAGCTAATAAATTAATAAAGTTTATACAGTCTATGGTAGGGCTACATTGTTACAATAATGCAAACTGCACTTACTGCGCTCTCACATACAGCCAAACGAGACAAGCCGAGCTGCGTGTTACAGAGCACACAAAGTGTAGTGCATGTTATTGCGATAATGTACCTGTATTATTACCAGCAAATAACACTATGAACTGTGTACACCCAATTAAATTCTCAATAAACTTTAAATTCAAAAACATCTAAAAGTATATTTACTAAAACATCTTCAATATAGGAGAATGGATTCCTTGGGGGCAGCACCCGAGGTCATCTACAACTGGGTTGACATCACATCAGACTTCTTCAGTCATATTCAAGGTAAATATTGAACAAACTGTTTATTTTCATGTTAGTTTTATTTATAGTTACTACTTCAAAACCTACTTGTAGAACTAAGTTTGAATGGTCTGTTTTGTAAAACTATTTGATAAAAATGTAAACAAATGGATCAGAAAACATACCTGTGGACTCCAATTTTCAATTCCAATTTAATAATCTTAACAATGATTCTTGGAAAAACTGGTGAGATAAAGTTGAAACCTTTCAAATATGACATGTGTTACACTTTCAACAGACACTTTTCGAAGAGACAGTAGTCAAGCTATTTAATAAGATTTTGGTATGATCAAGATTTCTATAAAACCCTGAAATATTTAAGATCTTCAACTTGGCGAGTTACTTCACGATGGCCACTTATTTGGTCTCTTTGAGGCCATGTCGGCCATCGAGATGATGGACCCCAAAATGGATGCAGGCATG